>CAJQUW010014685.1:0-2500 GCA_907163375.1 Prostheceraeus crozeri | reverse complement strand
GCTATCATTAGTACCAAAAAAAACTGTTTTATAAATGACATGGAGTATCTTACTGTTACGATATTGCGAGAGAAATTCTCTTCCTTATTGCTCATCTATATTTTCTCATGGTCAATCGGATGACTATGCATGCTCAGACGAAGCTTGGATATCTATCATTAATTGATGCACAGATGGACTTCTACCTACCTTCCTCACTTATTCATAATGGGTGAACTTAAACCGTGTGAGGTCGTCTGTGTTGGAGGACTGCTTGCTTTGTGGAGAATGTTATATGTGTTCCGACCAGAAATAATGCCATACTTGACTTGATCCTTTTTTTATACCAGAATCATTGAAATCGTGGATTATTACTCTATTCCATCAGTGTTTGAATCCTTTAGGAATCTAGTGACCACGCGGGTGTTGGAGTTAACCCCTATAAACGTTTCCTATCGACCTGTCATATCGCAAAGTTTGGATCTACGTGATTCCTTCATATTGCTTCAATTAGAAACATCTTCAGTCATTGGATTTTGAATGATTTTCCATGATCTGATTGGATCCAAATGTGATATTATTTATAACATCTTAATTGACAGTTCTATCTTCATTGCCTTATAATGTTGATACGTTTTCTCCAATGATAAGCCATGGATGTCTACAAGTGTAAAAGTTCTGATTAACAAGCGATATGTCGGCCTTATATTCGGCAAACTGGACGTTAATAAGCCTTTCGTGACAAGGCTAAAATGCTATTTTCACTGCTAAGGTATTTGGGCTACTCGTGTCATAGCTGACCGCTCATCAATTTTGCAGATTCGTGATAAAGTTATCGGTCGTCGAGGGATCCCGATTGGTTGTCTAAGTGCACTCAAATACCCATATTCGTGATATATTCTCGTTCACATGATAGATCGCTTCTGCAATGATCCTGATCCTATCCTCATATGGTGTTGCCTTACATTGTTCCTTTCCAGTTCTCTGAGTTGCAAGTAAACGGCTATTGTGTCGGGTAATCAAAGAAAGAGAACCTTTGGTTTGATTCTGTCCCTACAGTTATTCTGGAGTTAAGCTGTCTGATGTTTTGGACGAAGCCAATTACCCTGTTGTTCAATAAGTGCATGATCACAGCTAATTTAACCGTTCTTTGGAAGCAAGCAGACATTATTCCCTTGCCTAAAAGCGGGAGACCAAACATTATCTGACCACACCGTTCAATTTCTCTTTTCGCCTATGCAAGCTAGAATACTTGAGGCGTTATATCATGAAATGGTTTTCTGATGAATTTTCTTTTTGCAAGGATCGCAATCAATTCGCTTACAAAAAGAATAGTTCGACCAGTTGTGCACTTATTCATTTGACAGACTATATTAGCAATGCACTATCATCTGATCATATTGGTGCATGTCATTTGCTGGCGCTTGATATTGAAAAAGGGTTTGACAGCGTGTCTCACAGATTATTAATACAGAAAATGATGCATGGCAATTTTGACCCTTTTTTGGTGTCATTTATTGACAATTATCTTAAAGGAAGGACACAAAGAGTTCGTTGGAAATCGCAACACAGTCCCTTTCGTCAGATAACAAGTGGAGTGCCCCAGGGATCATCGGTTGGACCAACTCTCTTCAGTTATTTTTTGGCTGATATAATGATAGGTGATGACAACATCTGTCTGCTCAAATATGCCGATGACATTTTTTTGTGTGGTGCTGTACCTAAGAGACAATCTTCTAGTCCCTTATCTGATCATTATAAACTGATTCTGGACTGGATGGCAAATAACAAGATGCGTGTCAAGACCAATAAGTGTAGACAACTGTCTATTACTTTGAGTACAAGCAAGAATGACTTCAGTTGGGATTCCAAGTGTAGATACCTTGAAGATCCTTGGAGTGATTTTTGACAGGAGACTAACTTGGAGATCCCATTTTGAGGCAATTTCGAGGAAATCATCATCCCGTTTGCATGTCATACGTCAGCTGAAGCCGTTTCTTAATCATGAGGATTTATTACACATCTATCAAGCATGTATCAGATCCATAATGGAATATTGTTCACCTCTTTTTGTGAGTCTACAGAGCTATCCATCACTTCTTTTGGAAAAGGTGCAATCTCGGTCACATCGTGTAATATGTGGCTCTTCCTGTAAGTGTCAATGCATAATTCCACTTAGTTATCGCAGAACTATGGCTGGCTTGAAGTTATTTAAAAGAATCGTTGCTGATACTGAACACCCTCTACATCACATTCTTCTTCCAAGGCTGCCATACTCCGGCAAATTTCGTCTTCCGGTCGTATCTAACTCTATTCAACAGCATTCATTTGTAGTGGTCATGTCGAAGTTATGGAACAGTGGATTTTAATTATCAATTGATATTCATGTTTTTTCCTATCTGAAGACTAACTTGGAAACTTACTTTCTGCCTTGTTTTTATACTTGTGAAATTTGTAATATCCCCCACGATTCTCAGTACTGGGGGTAGTTGAAATAAACGATATTATTATTATTATTATT
>CAJQUW010014684.1:0-11854 GCA_907163375.1 Prostheceraeus crozeri | reverse complement strand
TTATGCCACCCAACCCACGCTCCCTCTGTGTTAACTTTCGTCTAGCAAAAAGTCGTCATGAAATTTCAACGACGAGATAAAATTTGAGATAGATAACACTCCTGGCAAACGAACTCATGAAGTATCTTGCTGTGATACATTTCTATCTTAAACATAGGTAATGTTTAAAGTGAATCTAAAACTTTCAAGCTTTTTAAATGTTCAATCCGTTGCATCAACGTTTAACTCGTGAACAGTTATAATTTTACTTTTTAATTTAACACTTAGTCTAACTTGTAAAACTAGTAAATACTTGCGATCGCGTATTTTTACAAACCAGTTATACCTTTATTTCTAACATACACACTATTGAAACTTTATTTACTAACTTGTAAACTCTAGGGAAACGTTTATTTTGTGGATACAAACAGCTAAAACTTTAATTTTCTAACGCATACACTATTGAAACGTTATTTCTAACTTGTAAACTCTTTGAAACTTTATTTTGATATATCAAACAGCTAAATACTTTATTTCTAACGTATACAACATTGAAACTTTATTTTTTTAAAACTTGTAAAACTCTGGAAACTTTGTTTTTGATATACAAAACAGCTGATAAAACTTTCTTGTCTAACTACACACTATTGAAAACTTTATTTGATTAACTTGTAAAACTGGTGAATACGATATCTTTCATTAGACAAATAGTAGAACGCTTAGTCGAACTTTGTAATAGCTTATGACATTTCATATGGAACGATGATGGTAGATGAAATAGTGTCAAATAAATTAAGATAGCTTACACTTCTGATACAGGGATAGCAATCGACATGCGATCCATGTTGTTAAAGAGCTTGTTAGACTACGGATGGCTTAAGTGGATGATTTAAGCATGTATACTTTTTCATTTGGAAATAGTAAGCACGCTTAGTCTAACTTGTAAATCTAAAAACATTTCATATGGACGATGATGGTAGATAAAATAGTGTCAAATAAATTAAGATAGCTTACACTTCTGATACAGGGATAGCAATCGACTGCGATCCATGTGTAAAGAGCTTGTTAGACTACGGATGGGCTTAAGTGGATGATTTAACCATGTATACTTTTTCATTTGGAAATAGTAGCACGCTTAGTTTAACTTGTAAATCTTATAACATTTCATATGGACGATGATGGTAGATAAAATAGTGTCAAATAAATTAAGATAGCTTACACTTCTGATACAGGGATAGCAATCGTCTGCGATCCATGTGTAAAGAGCTTGTTAGACTACGGAAGAGAGAAGTGTGTTATGTTGCGTGTGGCGCGTGAGTGTCCTCCCATTTCATTCCATTCATCAATTCGTCTCATTGATAGAGACAGGTAGAACTCATGGTTCTCATAACGTATGCAATGGAAAGTTTTAGGCAACCTTCGACAGTTGGCTAAATGTCCGCCCCTGACACGCGAATGCATGCCTAACGTTGAGACAGAGGCAATCACTTGCAAACATGACGCAGAGAGGTTTAACAAGATTGACCATTGCCGAATGTCCCTTGCGGTATACATAGCTACGGGTTTCACCGCCGCCCTTTACAGGAACGCCCGTCGAAAGGAAGTATTACACCGAACTTCATTTGCAACGTTCAAGTTGACTGATAGCAGATTCAACTTAATGATAGTATACGCCAGTCCGAAGACTGCCCAGGGCAAACCGCGAGGAGGTTCTATCATGTCTTGCCCCATGGTGGCCCTTAAGAGAGCCGATGGTTCGTTCTCGGTGACAAGTAAGTTGACTATTGGCTTGAATAGTCAATAATAGTGAATGACAGTTAGGTTGTCATAAACCCTGTGCCGCCTAAGCCGTGCTGGTGCATCTGGCACCTTTCGGATGCGGGTGGTATTTGGAGTCCACACCTCATCCGTCCAAACGATCCTCTTGATCTTCCCCTTCTTCTCATCCTCATCCCACTCGTCGAGGATGACGAACTCGGGAATACCGTTGTCTTCATCAGTGAAAGACGGGAATATTGTCGGCAGATGTCGCTTCCATGCGTGAACCCTATATTCAAATTGGAATGAGAAGCGCTACAAGCAATCTTCTGGCTTATATAGGGTTTTCAACAATGAATTGCTCAACAGCGAATCAGAATGCTTCAGGATAGCAATCGACTGCATAATGTTCCAAGGTTGACTGATAGCAATTCAACTTAATGATAGTATTCGCCAGTCCGAAGACTGCCCAGGGCAAACCGCGAGGAAGGTTCTATCATGTCTTGCCCTAGGTGGCCCTTAAGAGAGCCGTATGGTTCGTTTCTCCGGGAGTCGTCATGCCCTACACATCCTACCAATTCTGCTGAGAGAGTCAAAGACTCTCTCTTTGGTAGCACTGTCGACTTCCACACTAACTGGCAGGTGAGTATCGAGTGGAATGTAGCGCCATTCCGGTGGATTGGCAGCAGTTGCTGTCATCGGATTGCCAATCCGAGCAAGATTATTAAAAACTCTGTCTTGCTCCTCTAGCCTTTCGAACTCCTCACATAAATTTCGCGGCCTAAACTGCGGTCCGCGAGGAGAGCTAACTTGACTGTTCGGCTCTGCATGAATTGAAATGAAATGAAATGAAGGCAGTGGTTAATATACCCCTCTAACGCGACGCAACGTTCAAGTTGACTGATAGCAGATTCTACTTAATGATAGTATTCGCCAGTCCGAAGACTGCCCAGGGCAAACCGCGTGGAGGTTCTATCATGTCTTGCCCCTAGGTGGCCCTTAAGAGAGCCGATGGTTCGTTCTCGGGAGTAAATTTGATGGGTGGTGAAGGCGGGCATATATCTGCAATGAATATGATATGTTTTAGAATAGGATATACTTTCTTATTTGCTTTTCTCTTTCCAATTTTGTCATCATTAGGTTTTCTCGAGCGTTTCCGAATCGAATATTTATGGAGATGGCCGCGCATTCTCAGGCGGGCATGGAGACACTTTTTCGTGGGATGTCCGTTGTAGCAAATAATCGATTCGTCCAGATTTTTATTCACCAATACTTCGCCGGCCAAATGATTGTCCCGAATAGGGATGTGAAACTCAAACAAACGATCCTCATTCACACGTTCCCACTCATCCCTCATGCGCTCCAACTTCTCACACGCCTGCCTCTCATCACCCCGCCGAGCCACAGTCCTCTCCAACTCAACATTCCTCGCTCTCAACACACTCATCTCCTCATCATCTCCTCAACCTTCGCCTCTGCATCTCTCATTCTTCTCTCCGCAGCACTCGCCCTCTTCTCACACGCATCATTCTTCTCTTCCAACTCTCGCGTCTTATTCTTCAAATCAGTCACACAACGCCTCATTCTAATGTTTTCATCCGCCACCTCCTTCGACTTCAAATCCTTCTTTTTCAACTCATCCAACTCCCTTCACAACTTCATCCTTCACTTTCTTCAAACTCTCAAACTTATTCACTAACAACTCATGCGCCATCTGCTGCGAAACATGTCTCTTCTCTTCATCCTTCAACCACCTCGCCGACTGCACACGAATCCCACCACTCTTCACTTTTGGGGAAGATGAGCTCTTCGGGGGGTCGGTGATGACGATGTTGGACACCTCCGATGACGAAGAGCTCAACTTCCTCACACGCTCCCTATCTAAATCCACATCATCCTCATCATCACTCTCAAGCACTCTCTTCCGCTGCTCAATCTCACCCTCCAACGACGCAACCGCTCTCGCCAACTCATCATTCTCAACAACATTCTCAACAACATTCTCAACAACATTCTCAACAACATTCGCAACATTCGCCAACATTCGCTCCCTCTCTTCCACAATCAACTGTGTAAATCTCAAATCAGTCACTAAACCACCACTACAGTCAGCATGCACTCTGTAGAAACGCGCCTCATCCTCATCACCCTTCAGCACTCTACACTTCAACGCACGCAACCCTATTCAAGACAATCATGTGGCCGGTGCCCGCCTTCTTGACGTGAGCCTTGGGCGTCCGCACTGGCGATTGTATACGACCGCACACACACATTTTGATATGATACTTTCGATTTTTGTCGTTGGCCATGGCCTGGATTTATCGTTAGCTGTAAGATAATGAAATTTGTATAAGTTTGGAATCATGTAAGTACAGTTCCATATTCCTAAAGAGTGTAGGAGTGGCACTCGATCCCGTCGACAGCCCGAAGGCCTTGTACCGATCACTAGGAAGTGAGAATCTTCCCCGATACCCGCTCTTTACAGCTGAAAGACATCATTGTCACTGCCCCGAAGTTGGTACCAGGAACGCCGCGTCCAAGGTAGTGATCAGTAGCTGGGATCTAACCCCTCAAAGCTGCCTTAGACTTAGTTAAATTTCAAATCTGATAGCAGATTTGAACTCAGGATACTTGAATAACCTTAGTCTATATGTTAAAACTTTGAAAAAAGTGAAAATTAAGAATTTTTAAAAAATTCCGCATTTTACTACTCATACTACTTTTTAAAAAAATTTATCAGTAGTAAAGACAAACATTACAATCAAACTCTATCATACAAACTTTGAAGTAGCAAATAGCTTGCCCTACTTTTCAAAAGATAGAGTCCTTTGCACCCGAATATCGGGAGCTCAGAGCGACGACCGTCGCTCTTACCATCGTCTTTCGAATGAAGTGATCAGACTTACTTGTCGCGGTTTATATTATGCTCGGAAAGAAAACTTAAAATGGCTCTATCTCCGGGGGAAAGTATCATCCGTAGCGACATGCGGTTTGTTGCAAACGATTTGTCTCATCATTCTTTACAATATGACACCTGAACCATTCTCATATGACCACGGGAAGTTGGTCCGCCAGCACATGTCCATGTAACATGCCACAAGTGAAAAATAAATTCCTACAGTAGTGAGGGGGGGGAGCTCCAGATGTGGTGAAAATTTTGAAAATTTAAAACTTCCGAATTTCAACCTGGGAGGACCTTCAACCAAAGACATTTTTCAAATCAAATTTCACTGACCTCCCCAACCCCTCGTTCAGAGAAATTTGATGAAAAATGTTTTGGTGCCGGTCCCAGGTCGAAATTCCACACTTTGGAAAATTTTCAAAATTTTACCCATACAAAGCCACTCTGACACTTAGGATTTTTTCAGGTGAGCGAGCTCCGACCTAAAATCTTTAAAAAAATCTTGTAACAAAGCTCTAACTTTTTGAACGAACCATTGACAGATAGGAACAAGCCGATTCCTTTCAATGAATTTGTCTCACCTCTTAGCTTTCTAAAAACGAGCTATTGCAAACGAAGAGAAAATTCCGTCCACTAGACACCACAGATAGAAGCTAGCTGTCAAGGGGGGGGGGGGAGGTCAGTGAAATTTGATGAAAAATGTTTTGGTGACGGTCCCAGGTCGAAATTCCACACTTTGGAAAATTTTCAAAATTTTACCCATACAAAGTCACTCTGACACGTAGGATTTGTTCAGGGGAGCGAGCTCCGACCTAAAATCTTGTAACCGCTCTAACTTTTGAACGAAGACAGATCGGAACAAGCCGATTCTTTCACTGAATTTGTTTTTCCTTCCTTTTTCCTCTTTTTTTCTTCTCACTCGTTAGCTTCCTCCCTCATCAAACGAGTAGCTATTGCACGAGAAAATCCGTTCCACTAGAAGCCAAGATAGAAGCTAGCTGTCCAGGGGGGGGGAGGTCAGTGAAATTTGATGAAAAATGTTTTGGTGACGGTCCCAGGTCGAAATTCCACACTTTGGAAAATTTTCAAAATTTTACCCATACAAAGCCACTCTGACACTTAGGATTTTTTCAGGTGAGCGAGCTCCGACCCAAAATCTTGTAACCGCTCTAACTTTTGAACGGCTGGTCCGATTGACTCGCAACAAAAAATGTTGTCGAGCAGTTTTTTCTCCTCTTTCAAACGAGTAGCTGTCAGACAAATCCGTCCACTAGAACCAAAGTTAGAAGATTGCTGTCGGGGGGGGGGGGGGCGGGGGGTCAGTGAAATGTGATGAAAAAAATGTTTTTGGTGACGGGCCCCATACCAATCCCAGTCTGAATTCCACACTTTGGAAAATTTTCAAAATTTTACCCATACAAAGTCACTCTGACACTTAGTATTTTTCAGGTGAGCGAGCTCCGACCTAAAATCTTGTAACCGCTCTAACTTGTGAACGGCTGGTCCGATTGACTCGCAACAAAAAATGTTGTCGAGCAGTTTTTTCTCCTCTTTCAAACGAGTAGCGGTAAGACAAAATCCGTCCACTAGAACCAAAGTTAGAAGATTGCGGTCGGGGGGGGGGTCAGTGAAATTTGATGAAAAAGGTTTTGGTGACGGTCCCAGGTCGAAATTCCACACTTTGGAAAATTTTCAAAATTTTACCCATACAAAGTCACTCTGACACTTAGGATTTTTTCAGGTGAGCGATCTCCGACCTAAAATCTTGTAACCGCTCTAACTTTTGAACGGCTGGTCCGATTGACTAGAAACAAAAAATGTTGTCGAGCAGTTTTTTCTCCTCTTTCAAAAGAGTAGCTGTAAGACAAAATCCGCACTTTTCACAGAACCCACAAGTTAGAAGATTCTGTTTGTCGGGGGGGGGGGGGGTCAGTGAAATTTGATTAAAAATGTTTTGGTGACGGTCCCAGGTCGAAATTCCACACTTTGGAAAATTTTCAAAATTTTACCCATACAAAGTCACTCTGACACTTAGTATTTTTTCAGGTAAGCGAGCTCCGACCTAAAATCTTGTAACCGCTCTAACTTTTGAACGAAGACAGATAGGAACAAGCCGATTCTTTCACTGAATTTGTCTCACTCTTAGCTTTCAAACGAGCTATCGCACGACAAAATCCGTCCACTGAAGCAAGCTGTCCAGGGGGGGGGAGGACGACAGCCGAAAATTTTTTTTCTCTCCCGATTTCGCTGAAACTTCCTTACCAAACCCAAAATTCTCACTAGAATCCGAAACTGGCCTCCTTTTTCTCAGCCGATGCGTCGTGGAACGCTACACAAACCAAAAACATCACACACTATAGCCTCAAGACGAATCCTGGGCGGTCGCCCACGTCAACCTAGACGGTCGCCCACGTCAACCAGGCGTCGGACCAACTCACCCCAGTCTCACACTCTGTCGTTGCAGAGGGGGGGGACTCACGAACATGTGTGAACGAGGACCCACCCCGCCGCATACACCCACACAGACCACAAACCGCTGTCGTTCCAGAGGGGGGGACTCAGACAAACGGAAGCACCACGGCGGCCGACCACGACACTCTCTGACCAGCTGGGCCGTGCCAAGGGGGGGGGGGACGCAGCGATGCCGCCATCTTGCGCGTCCAGAGTGGAGATTTGCTTACTAAACTCCTGTTTCACTATATTTGAACCAATTTTCAAAATCTTTACTATGCTTTCCGAATATCATCTTCCAAAATATCACACACTATATCACAATGTGTCATTTAATGATTAATTGAAGTTCCAGCACTATTCACTTATCGAGAAATTATTAGTCGGTGAAGAAGCTTTCAATGTGTTTATTACGACAAAAGCGCTAGTTTCTTAACCGTAGGAAGGAGAAATCATCCTATAATTAGATTTTTTTTCTATTGAATTCTTGAGAATTCTTACAACCATTGCACCAGCCCACCTTTCAATTATGAGTTTGTGGACCAATTGTAATTCGAATTTTTGAAAAATATTTGTAATGACTTCTGCAAATCGAACACAATATACAACCCAGGGAAAGTACTATACCACATGAAACAATGCCACCATCTCACTTAATAATAACGTTATAAAAATCCTGCATTAATTTGCTGCCAACAAACTTCCACAACCAACTGCTAAATAGTTGACTATGATACCAGTTTAGATCGAATCTGATCAACAACCATAGATTTTTTCACGTCCAATCATTGTACATAGGCAAATATCAAACTCTATTCTATGTACTATTGTCTAATTATATGAGAGAGAGAGAGAGAGAGAGAATCGAATAAATCTATAAATAAACTGACATAAGAAAGGGAGAAGTTCAAATTTGCGAAAACGTGATTGTTGATGAAATGAAAAAACGACATAAAATATATCATAATAACTGATTAAGCCATGTTAAAAAAAGGAGATTAAAAATTCCGTGATAAAAACAATGTGGTCGGTCGAAAGCTAACGAGCAGAGATTAAAGAAACTTTCAATTTTCAAAAGAAAGTAGATTTACGTCAAGTGTCCATAAATTTGCATAAATTAGAAGACGATGAAAATGAAACAACAACAACTACCAAAACAACTCATAACGACATCTCATAGCTGTTAGAAAAACTCCGTGCTCTCGCGGTGAAACTTGACGACAGAAGAAGAACTACAACTGCCTACCAGCGAACAACAACACAGTACTATCGCAACACGTACATCAACGCGCGATTGAAAGTGAACGTATAAGTGACACTGATAATATTCATGATATTCTAATGAATTATTTTTGGTATAAGTGAGTCCGATCGAATTGAAGTGAATTCAACATCAAGAAGTGAACTGCAAGTTTAAAGTTTTCTTTTATCGTTGAGTATCGTATTTGTATAATTAATCTTGAAAATCAATATTGTTCAATTGTGTATTGAAGTTGAAATAATATTTCAGTCCATTGCCATTTCAATTGAATCATTAATGTTAGAATAATTTTAGTTGACACTTTCTATATTGTGATTTGGAAACTGACAGGCTGCCCTTTAATGCAGGGTTAATTTCCTCTATCCGAACCGATTTTTTTTGCGTGTGTACAACAATTAAGTTTAATCTCTCAAGTTTATGTGCTTATTCCAATCAATAACCTAAATTCAACAATCGTTATATTTTTTTTAATTATCTAACATTATAAAATAAGTAAAACAACAATTGAACAAAGATGAATTATCTTTACTTGTTTGCTTAATTGCTGAAATTAACATTGTCCGGGGCTGTAGCCCATCAAAGTCCCAATTAGCACCCTTTATCAACAATAAAAACTAGCTCTGTCGATCTATCTCTATCTCTGCGTGCCAGTTAACACAACGGGCCGAATACTGTCATTTCAATTTGTACAAATAGATTAATCCACAGGTCTACATCGAAAAAGTGGAATTGAGTTATCAAGGTCAATTCCAATTCCAGTAGATTTTAAGTATCGTCAATTCCAATTCCGACGAAAAAATAAATTAATTCCGGTCGAGATTTAATTCCAATTCCGACTATTTCCAACTCTGTCTGAATCAGTGTCCTAAATTAATCATGCCAGGCAATTCTATTAACACATAGTTAAATCCTAGAAATATATACTCAATGTATCCTTCATAAAAAAGAATAATTATTACCCTATTAAGTAGCAATTTTCTTCTATCAATTTGGGGGCCATCCAATAAGGTAGCTATCTTAAATACTTAAAAAAAGCATTTAGTAAGCTACTCACTTTGAATTGAAACGCCCTGAAGGTGGCTGAGGTACCTTGACCACTTCCTTAAGGTACTTACACCTTAAACTGAAACATACAAAGGTGTTTTTAAGTACCTTAAGTACTTAACTTAGTCATTAAATTGACATAGGCCCCAGATCTGTGGTTCCAAGGGTGTGTCATGGTGTTAAATTTCGTCTTGAGAATGTGCTCGCGAATAAAAGCAGACAGTTGGAACATTTGTAATAATATTTGAATATCCCCACCAGACTTTCCTGTTTTTGCTAGATAAACAGTTTCCTCCTCTAAAATGTACATGTTTTGGTCAGTAAAAAGTTCAGTCGGATTTCACTGAGTAAATAGGGAGATAAACTAGTATTTCAACTTAGTTTTACTAAAGAATTCAGTAATCGTTCAGTTTTCTAGACATGGATGCCCATCTCAAACTGCTAATTCTGCTAGATATTGCAGTTCACACAAATAGGAAAAAACATCAACAAATCATAAACGTGGACCATTGTTATCTTTGAATTGAAGACAGAATCATGAGATGTCAAATTGCGCTTCAGTTATAGCGCAGCAATCAAACTCGAATAAAATTAAATGATTAGCACGCACCCAGTTGACTCCACGGTTATAACAATCCTAGATATTACACGCCACAAAGTTTCGACACAAATAAGTGTTAATGAGTCATGCCATGTGTCCAAGAAATTCCGTTATTTTTACAAGGCGGCTATATTATATAACCAATTTTTAAATGAGTTCTAGAATTACTAAGAATATTACAATAAAAGATAAGAATATTCAGTCATACAAAGCCAAATTAGACGATCGGTCAACATGGATGCCCGCTGCGCACAACAATACTGAAGTGTTGAGAATTTTGTAAATAAAGCAGCTTTGTCATATTTTCATCCTGCTTGTTTAAAACTGAAGTGGAAAATTTTTTGCGTCAGTAATTTACCACAAAGAAGAAACTTCAAGAATTTCTGTTCTGCAAATTTTACTGGATCAAAATCCTTTACACTTTTAACTTTGAAGACCGTGATGTCATTTTCCCAAGACAGGTTACATTTTTCTGAAAATGAGAGGAATGTCGTCCAAGATGCGTGCAATTTATTCATTTTTCCATCAAAGAACCAGCTTCGCGATTTCCGATGTAAATTAGATTATCTTACGTAGCATTGAGTACCTGACTACTAAATGATACAGTTTGACTTCAAAGTTTTCAGCTTTTATTAACCTACTGCCTTTGGAAATTATTTTTCTAGTTGTTTTCCTCAAAATATAATTTAATGGTAATCCAACTTCTCACTATGAAAAGAATGACATGTTGAACACATCAAACCAAAAATTTAAGACCAACTATGAGATGTCTAATCAATCTGTCCAATTGCCATAATTCCATTTTCTGGGAGGAAATACCGTTTATATACACAGCATTTGACTGTTTGACAAGCATTTGACTTTTTCACATGCAATTAAGTGCTCCCAGTCTTGATTGAAGGTGTCTACTTTAGACATCACTTCTTCTTTCTAATATCACAAATTGAAAAACTGCATCAGAGTTACTTAATTTCTTCATGGGAACCAATATTTTGCTTATCCCGTCCGAAAAGAGTGAGGTGAAGATTCCTGTCACTAAAAAAGCAAATCAGTTTATCATAAATCAGGTTTTCTTAAAAATCAATTCTAATTCTTTGAGGTATTCATGACAATTTCATTATATTCTAGGTCGAGTAACTCCTGTATATAGGATGCATAACATGGTTGATGCGTCTGACATTCCAGCTTACCTTTTCATTATCTGATTTCTTTTTTGATAAATATTGGCACAGCACTACCTGTAGATCAAAAACCAATTTCAGATCAGGAAAGCGTGTGGTGATATATCATACAAATTTTGGTACTAACCGCGATTGATCATGAGCTGTTGCCAAATACCCTTAATTTGTTAAACAAATGCTTTGCAAAACTGAGTTTCAGGACCATCTTGAGCAGGAATCTACTTTTTATAATATGTAAATAATATAGACCAAAACATCTGATTCTAACGGTCTGAAAGCAGTTCACGGAAAGGCAGACCACTAAAATTGCAACATTTGTAAAACAAATTAAAGTTATCTGGTAGCAGTTCATGGTCAATCACGGTTAGTCCCTAGAATTAACATGATGACACTACACGCTTTCGGTTCGGTCAATATGGCACTGAAGCTCAGCTTTGATAAGGAAAAGTATACAATTGAAATTCAAACAAAAAAACGCTCTAAGCATCTAAAACCTGTGCTCTGTTGAAATTTTTGCCTATGACAGTTTATGGAAGTAGATCGAAATAGGCCTGCTTTCAAACTGTCAGGCTGATGAATCTCCGGCTGAAATTTTTATAGAAGCATAGATTTTTCATGTTGCCGAGAGCGTTTGTTGATTAAATTTCAATTCGAGGCAATTTTTGACTTGATACCTA
>CAJQUW010014682.1:0-13211 GCA_907163375.1 Prostheceraeus crozeri | reverse complement strand
GGGTCGTTTCATATAAAGCTCTACTTATTAGTGAAACTGCTGTTTCTCGTAACTCTATTAAATTGGATCTTAATAGAGGATATTAAGAGAGCAATGAACAGTGTTTCATAAAGCACTATTTACCGAAAAGTCTTTAAATAGAGTTGCTTAATGTTGATAGAGCCTTAGACCCCTCGTAAACCGCCATTAAGCATAATGCTGCGTTTGTTCCTAGAAGAAGAGCATCGTCGTCTTCTTCCGAGACCTCGAATTTTTCGTGATCGCTTTGATCCTTTAGATTCTATGGAGAAGACACTGTTCTTCGAGGAGAAATCGAAAAATAAAAATTTTTTACCAAGGAAGGGTGGTAATGGAACTGTTGCAAGGAATTTTCGAAATAGGAGTTGAAAAAGGCCAACCATCAGAAACTGCAGTTTATCTGTTTCAATCAAAGTCTGCACCGCACTGCGATAATTTGCACAGGGTGGCCTTCTGGTCATTGGTGGAGATTCCACGCATGTTTCAAAAAGCTTCTGCATTCAGGTACATCATCCGATAGAGTGGCAAGCATCTTGAGCAGAAACATGGACAAAATACGTGTACTTTGATGACATCCACTTCCATCAAAAAGTGCCATTATATGAAATGCACATTTCCCACGGAGTTATCGGTGTGGTTGATGAACACATGTTCGGATTCAGAAGCCATGTCAAAATTGGGAACATATAGTCGTAAATAGGAAACTATTGTACCACAGTGTAAATGTGATGCTGGTTTGTGGACCAAATTGTTGAAAATATTCAAAACTGTGTCGCCAGGTTTGCTGGGCAGGATGCCATGATCTACATTCTTCAGCATCTAGCCTGGGGGCAGCACTTTGAATGCAGAATCCTGTTGGATGGCTTTGGGAGATGTGGATATCCTTGCAAGAAATGGGATGATGACTCCCTTGGGAAAACTGTCAACCATAGATAAGGAGGCAATTTATCAGAAATCGACTTGTGAAACGCGCATCACAATCGAGAGATGCAACGGCCTTCTCAAGCAAAGTTGTTGTTTGCACAAACTGGGTTTTATTGAATTCGAAGAATGCTACTGGTGGTTATCAAGCTTGTGTGTTCTGCCACAACATTGCAATCAGTACAATACAAAGACTCGTAAAAGGTTGATGGGAATTTCCTAGAAGATGGAATGGTTGATGTGTATGAAGGCACTTTACAAAATTCAAGCGGATGCAATTTCGTTCAAAATCTCATTGAGAACATGAGCTAAGTGTGACTAAGTTTCAACATATCATTGTTTATGCATTGTGTTACTGATATATTTTGTAAATATGCATGTGTACATATATTTGGGTTGAATGAAACTCATCTACTGCATACTTATTATTTTTTGTGTATGATCAATATTCGGAATTAGCACTGCAAACTTTGAATTGAAATAAGTCTCTTTTTGGGTAGTAAATTGTGAGTACAGAATGTCCTTAAATATGAGGAAAAGGGGGTTTATGTATGACATTGTATTAGTTTATCATTTGAATGAGTACCGTCCTAGTAAATATGAACCCTGTAATGAATTATGTGGCCACTTTGTTATACCCGTATGTAGATAATTTAGTACACGCGTCATTAAACTGCTTCGAGACAAGAAAAAATTTGCTTATTTCCATAATATACACTGTATTAGCTCAAACAAAGAAGAAAAAAATATGACAATCAGCGAAAAGTTAACTATTGTTTAGATATAAACGGCAGCTGTAAACAATGGTTACCCAGTGGACGTTATTCACATCGACTTTATGCGAGCGTTTGACTCCATATGTCATCCCAAACTACTTTTGAAATTAAGAGCAATTGGAATAAATTATGAAATGTTCATTGGATTTAAGTCATACAATTTTAAACGCACTCAACAAGTTATGGGTGGCAGGGAAAAAAACTGTTAGGGGACTGACTTAGTAAAACAAAAAAAGTAAATCTGAGGAAGTGACAATGATTAGGCTGGTTTTACCTCCAGGTTCAGTTTTTGGACCCTGGTTATTCAAAAATTCTTTAAGGAATGACATTGTACAATGCATTGCATTCCCCAGCTCAGATTCGTTTTGTTTGCTTGACGACATTAAAATCTTTCTGTCAGAGCGCCAAATGATACTTCTTCATTGAACATTCACGCTAAATGATATTTGTTCATGGTCAAAAAATTTGGCAATTGCCTGTTTCTTGTGAAAAATGTAAATTATATTCCTTTAAACTCTCGTAGAATCCGATTTAATAATCTTATTCAATCGAAAGATTACGCTTTACCGAGGTGATTCTTATTGTTTTGTGATTTGCGGAGTAACTTTTTACAATCGAACTTGAAGTTTTCGGACCATTGTGCCATAGTGTCATTCTATCAGCTTACAGTCGTGAGCATTTCCTCGTGTTTTAAAAGTTTTACTGTTGACATTACATAGTTAAACAGTAATAAGAACATAATACAGACTTAGGTTAGAACAAATTGGACAGGACAACCCCATATTGCTTGTTCGCGCTTTTTGTTGCTTTGTATCGCCCATTATTGGGAGAGAGTACTGCTCCCAAGTAATGGGACGTTCCTCATTTGAGTTGGAGATATAAGGATTGTTGAAAGAGAACAAAAATATTTAACTAAGCAGGTTTGTCTGCGAGCGTCAATTGAATTAGATTGTTATAATGACCGTTTTGATAAAACTAAAAAGACAGTCTTTAGAATACCGTTAGAATTCCTACTTGAAGTGACATTGACTTACAAATATTGTTCATGAACTTGTTGACGCTACCTTTTGAAAATTTTTTTGTAGTTTTCATAACACAATCTACCATCTGTACACGTGGTCAGTTGTTTATAAATTAAGGTTTCTCTTGGGTCGTGTACATTTCTGATTGTTAGTAAATAACTATTCTTTCGTAATCGTGTTGTTCAAATTTGGAATTCTTTGCCTGTTGATGTAATTTCCTAGTCCCACATTAAATATCTTGTTTCAAAATTCAGACTACGAACAGCTCAAACCCTTAGTCACATTATTGTAAAGTTTTTGGATAATTGATACATGTTTTTCTCCTGGCTTCACATAAGTGTTGTTCATCAACCAGTGTTGCCATTTGTAGAAGTTTATCTTCTTCAATAAACTAATTCTATTCTATATTCCATGAAACTGGAGGTGAATGGAGACGAAGTCTGAGTTGAAGCACTGCATCCTTGTTGCTGAGTAGCGCCTTTTCCACAAGCAGCCGCTCTCGCTCGATCGCCATCCTTTGCTTCTCTACCGCCAGGCGCTCGTTTTTGCCATCCGCAAAAGTTATTCTGTGTTCGCAGGATGGTAGAGAGGCTAGAGTCAGACTTCTGTTGGACCAATGTTCTACGAGAACTTTTATTCGCAAAGATATTTGTGATGAATTAAGCATCAAGTCTACTTTTGATGAAGAACTTACTATCAATACGTTTGGTTCAGAAAATCCAACTCCCAGTTTATCTGGTCGTGTTCAATTCAAGATAAGGAAATTGGGAGGATCTGATGATATTCTTTCCTTTCTTTCCTTTCTTTATTTCCGAAAATTACAGCAGGGCTGATAGTTTTACAATAAAAAAGGCACATGTACAATCATAAAAATTTCACTGCAGAAGGTAAGAAAGATCTACGATATCGCTCAGTTCTTGTCCGTATTGTCGTTGTGGTCCGTCGTAATCTCCTCGAATATTCGCTCTTCTGAGGAATCTTCTGCTTCAGGTCACTGGAGAGATTCAGCATTGCTTTCCGGCACAATAGCTCTCGTCTGTCACGCAGTTTTTGCAGCTTACAGACTTCAAGTATATTTTCATAATTATAGCTATGGTCTTGGTAGCGTATTCCACATATAATTTTCAAAGCCCGTTTTTGAACTCCTTCCAACAGGTCTGAACACTTCTTGGAAGGAGTTCATTGGAATATTCATTTGACTGGCAACGTAGTGGATTCTATTTGTTCGTCACTGCCGTCGTATCAATTATCGAATTTAAGCCATTTTTCTGGTCTTGAGGGTGATTTAGCTGATTAATACGACCCACGTGATAGATATTTGCCTATATCAATCTTGGTAGGTGCTGATTTCTACCATGATATCGTAACCGACAAATTGATTCGAGGGGATAGCGGCCCTACAGCAATGTCAAGTCGCTTGGGCTGGTTAGTCTCGGGAGTTTTAACATGTTCAAATGATAACATGGAGAAATCCATTAATTGTTGCCACTTATTGACTCAACAAGATGTTTCGCAAGATCTTAGAGATTTTTGGTCGTTAGAGCACCTTGGTATTACTACCACAGAAAAAAATCAGTCTGAAGATTTTTTGCCTTTCGTCCGTTATGATGAGAAGAAACAGATGTATACTGTCAAACTACTCTTGGAAAGTAGCGAAAAAGGATATTTCATTGGGGGTTTATAATCTAATTTCGATCTTTGCATGAGGAGATTGAATTTTACTCTAAGACGATTGAGGAGCGTGTCACCACAAGTAATGTCGGAATATGATCGTATATACTGCGAGATCAGTTAGCAAAAAATATCATTGAGCAGTACCAGAGCATCCGACTGGATCAATAGTTCATTATTTGCTGCATCATTCTGTGGTAAAGCCAGAGGCTGAATCAACAAAAGTTCGGGTCGTTCTAGACGCATCATCTAAAAATAAGAAGCAAGAAAGTTACTCGTTTGTGAATGACTGCATGGGATAAGGGACCATGCCTTTTGCCTCAGATCCCTATCTTACTGACCAAATTTCGCCTGAATAATATTGCGATTCTAGCAGACGACTAGAAAAAAACCTTTTCTGCAAATAGCAAGATTCGATGAAAGTGACAGAGATGCAAATACGAATTTTATGGGTGGATGATCCGTCTCTGATTTCGCGCGCTCAGAGGTGAGGCTGTATCGTTACAAGGCCTTAATTTTTGGACTGAAATCGTCTCCGGCTGTTATTAGAACATGTAATTCGCCTTCATTTGGACAGATTTGAATCGACTGACTCAGAGTTCATTTCGCGTGTGAAATCAGAATTTTATGTGGATAATCTCATTTCAGGCGCTAGAAATATAGATGAAGCGAAAGAGATTTTTGTCAAATCATGCAAGATTTTCAAATCTGGGCATTTTAATCTACGACAGTGGAAATCTAACAGTACAGACTTCAAAGAATTCGTAAAAGATCATATTGACGAGTCAGATTTATCATACAACGAGTTATCATTCATGGACGAGCTGAATCCTGAGGTCTCGATTTCACTTTTTAAGGTCTTGGGTGTTCCATGGGACAATGTGAATGACAAATTTATCATTGATATGTCTTTTTTGCGAGAGACTGTGAAATCCGATGATTATACGAAACGCGAGTTACTTCAAATTACTAGTCGGATATATGATCCTATGGGTTTTTATTGTCCTATCATGATTCTTCCAAAGCAGTTGTTCCAGAAACTTTGCTGTGGCTCAAAGGGAAAATTGGGGATTCGCTTTTGGAAGGTAATATTGCTTCAGAATGGAAAGTTTGGCTACAAGAAGTGAGCAATTTGTCATTGAAAAATTCGCAGATGTGTCATTGATTTCTCAAAGATTATCAATGCCATGTCAGTTCATGGCTTCTCGGATGCATCTACATTATGTTATTCTGCTGGCTGTCTATTTACGAATTTCGTACGCTTGTGGTAAGGTGGAATGCTTTCTTCTCATGGCCAAATCCAGGATAGTTCCTAAATCCAACCCTCAGACAATTCCCAGGCTGGAGTTGATGGGTGCATTGATCCTTGCTCGTCTAATCGCTTTCTTGAGGCCTATTTTTCCTTCAGTATCATACTATTGCTGGAGTGACAGTCGTAACGTGATCTGCTGGATAACTGGGGAGCACAACTTTGGAAGACATTCAAAATTTGATAATCAATACATATGGTTCTGCGGCCCCACTTGGCTTTATGAGGAGGAATGCAATTGGCCTCAGGTATCTGACTCAACTGACTTTATGAATGTGGTTGAGGTAGAGAATGATCATGAAACCAGTCTGTATGTGCAAGGCAGCGATTCGTCGAGTACCTCGTTATTGAATGTAATTGATGTATCAAGATATAGTTCCTATCGTTTTCTTATCAGAGTTTGCGCATACGTATTCAGAACTTTGCCTTCGTTTAAAGCTGAACATTCTAACGCTCGACACTCTAGATCTTTCCTCCGAAGAATTAAAGCATGCCGAAAACGCGTCTCCTTCTTGCTCTTCAGCTCAAGACTTTCGTAAAGAAATATCGCATTTGAGAGACCGTACAGCTGGTACCAATTTGACAAGAGATTTGCGTTTGTTTATCGATGAAGATGGGTTGTTGCGTTCGCGTGGTCGCTTTTCATCTTGTTTGACTCTAGAAGCCAACTGTCCGATACTTTTGCCACAAAATGAGTATTTTTGCGCTATTTTAATTAATGACATTCATCAACAGATTTTGCACGGCGGTGTTTCGTCAACTTTAGCTAAATTGCGAGATAATTTTTGGCTTACGTGGTCGGCAGGTAATAAAAAAAGTTTTGAAGAAGTGCGTGTGGTGCAAAAGGATAAGTGAATTGCCGTACCAAGTGACTCCGGTGCCTGACTTACCTGCATTCCGTCTCGATCAATATCGAGCTTTTCAAACAGTCGGCTCGTGCTCGATTATTGCGGCCCTGTTAGGTACGGCAAGGGGGAGAGTGGTCACACTGCAAAAAGTTATGTATGTCTGTTCACATGTGCTTCAACTCGAGCTGTCCATTTAGAGCTAGCTCCAAACTTGAGCACCGAGGATTTCTTCGAGCACCTGCGAAGATTTACATCTAGAAGAGGTATTACAGCGATTATTAGTGACAATTTCTCATCATTTAAGAAAGCCTTTTCAGACATTGATGCAGTTTCAATGAGTTCTAACGTAAAGCGATTCGTGTCCGATAAGAGAATTCAATGGGACTTTATAGTTTGAGCGTAGCCCATGGCAAGGTGGATTTTACGAGCGTCTGGTGAAGGAAATCAAGGACAGCTTTAAGAAATGCTTGAAATTTGGCATTGGTTGATTTTGAAGAGCTGCAGACCGTTGTAACAGAAGTCGAAGCCATTATAAATTCGAGACCACTTTGCTATGTTTCTGCGGACAATGAAGAAGTTATTACACCGTCCCACTTCCTGATATTGAAGAGACTTATTCGTCTCCAAGTGAGTGTGTGCCTGAACCAAACCTGATAACAAGCTTGAAAATGTCAAGGCAATTGTTAAAACGATTTTGGAGAATCTGGTATGATAACTATGTGAAGGCCCTTAGAGAGAGATTCTATTCAAACGGAACAAGAAGCTCAGATATTTCGCCGAATGTGGGAGATGTTGTATTGGTGAAGGAGGAAAAGCCTAGATTACAATGGAAGCTGGGGCAGATCGTATCTTGCAAAGCCGGCCGTGATGGAGCTACTCGTTCTGCGACTGTTAGGGTTATGGGCAGTAGGCAGTCCCCGTCATAATCCGCAGGCCTACTCGTTTATTAATACCTCTTGAATCGAGTGTAATAAGTAACTCCTGAACTTGTATTTACTGTACACGAACTTTTGAACTTTTCATTTTCCGAGTATGGACTTCCAAGTTTGTATTTTCTGATGAACTTGTGTTATATTTTTTGCCTGTGTAGCACATCTAGTGCTCGTGATTATATCCTTATCAGTGATAGTGCATTTGAACAGTTTATGCATAGATATAATGACATTAGTGGCTGATTTATTCAAACTTCAAATTTTTGTGCATTGTGTGAATTCTGTGAATTTTTGTGAACTTTTAAATTTAGTATTTTGTAAATTTTTGAGTTTTTTCTATGCAAGAAAAAAGGGGGAGTGTCGTGAAATGTTATTTGTTATGCCCTTTGTTCTATTGTGGTGTAATTCTATTGTCGTATTGCGTGGCGTGAACTGGCACTCATTCCGCGGACTGCGCATGTTGCCAGTTCAGTTTCACAACAATAACATACGTGCAGCAAGAAGGTTGTTCTCTCTTCCGACTATCTGCGGTTGTTAGAACTAGAATCTAAGACAGTTGAGTCTTTCTTTCTCAATTGCCAGCAGCTTTTTATGGAAAGGGTTTGCTATTGATCGTAGGTGCGGCGGACTCACTTCTCAAATCCCGTATCGGTCCAACCTCACTGTTGCTGACGTCGGAGTCGCTTCCGTCAGTCGAAATCACGGACGAATTGATTGTCAGCTGAGATTGTCTCTGTAGTCTTGTTGGATTGGGGCTTTGATAGCTGCAGGGTATCTTGTCTAGCTCCATCAATTCCTCTCCAGGATTCTTCTGGAATAATCTTGGCCACTCGTCGCTCAAGATGAGTCAGATCACCGAAGACACTTAGGTCAACATGGAGCTGTCCCCCACCGGTTGTATGTCCCCCACCGCCTTCTTCAAATCTGCATAGGCATCCGTCAGTTTTTTCTTTACGCAGGAAACTTCGTTTTGCCATTTTGATTTTATGTTTTCCACCGATTTCCCATGTGCACCTACTGCATTAACTCTATCTGTGATCTTATTGTAGATCTTCTTCACATCCATAGTCACGACGTTGGAAAAAGGGGAATTGAGCGTCACATGGTGCTCCTCGTATGCCTCTACCAAAGCTTCGAATTCGGCCAATTGCCATTTCGGTTTGCGCTTCACATCTTTCATCTTCGGTCTAGTGTACATGTGCAAGCTTGGCTCCTCTGTCAATAATGCCTTTGTCGGTTTGCTCGTTATAGCGTCGAACATCACTTCTCGTATGACATCATATAGCAGAGATTCTATTGGTTTTAAATATGTCAAGGTCTTGTGTGACGTCTTACTGCATAGCTACGAAGTTAAAGATAAGCTATCAATGTTAATAGAGGTTAAAGAGAATCTTTCTTGATAGCGGATCAATAGAAGCTTTCTGAAACAGATAAATAGAGCTCTATTTAACATCTCTAATGGAACCACTATTAAAGACGATTTTAATAGAGCTTTATGAAACGAGCCCGGTTGTTAACAGTCACTGAAACTTCGCACAATTTGGCGTTTTTAATGTTGAACTGGCTGCTCATTGTTCGATTGCTATGGTATTTAGTCAGCAGATTGTGTCATTTCATAAACGTTGCATGTTCCAATGGCAATGTTCCAATGTTTCCCTTCTAGTCAAACAGAAGAAGAGACGACCGGTCTAATTCTGTGGGTCATTGACATTGAAGACAATAGAACGTCGCGGACAAGCGTTGTCATATCAACAGACGTAGAACCTAAACGATGGTAGCTTCTGATTGTTCGACACCGGCAGCTTATCATTGTCTTTTTGTAAATATTCACGATTCCTATCATTTCTCTTCGTATATAAGAGCATTTTGATAAAACAATTTACAATAAAAACGTCCTCCACCTGGAATTTGTAAATACGGCATGTTTTAGTGATTTGATTCTTCTTAAGATCTAGCAACATTTACCTATAACGCAGCCTAAATGAGCGACGGAAAAATGCCATCGTTATATCGATTCTTCGAAAGATATCTTTGGCACTCAAAATGATACGTGAATGGAGAAGAACAAAGCCAATTGTAATAGTTATTTACGCAACAAGTGCAAAATATCCATCTTTATTGCATTTTTCGAGATCAACATGTCTATGCACGAGCCCGAGGGGCGAGGGCATAGTTTGTTGATCGAGAGCGGTATTTCTTGAGATTTCCATGTAGAATTCACTTTTTTGCTGGAAGAAAACTTTCTATGTGCTAATGTATTTCAATAGAGAAGCCTTATGCACTCTTTGGAAGCAAAACCTTTATTATGGAAGCAATCACCATAGAGATAATTGCATTGTGAAATATTAATGAAGTGAGCTCCTCTTATTTGACGATTAAATCATAACGGAAACAATATTTTGGTATTCAAGCATTTTCATCAGAGACTAAGGAAATAGGCATTTTGACTTTAGTCCCAAACTCTACTCATGACATGCGCATAGGTCTGTCATGTCTGCGTTATTATTGAATAACATGGAAAATGATCTCTAATTGTTCCAGGCAAGATATTGCAGTTCTTTGCATTTTTATCAGTGCATTGTCAAAAGTGGTTCTTGCATGGACACTTGTGTATTGAATGCATTGAGATATCATTGCAGTTACCTCGCACTAAGTGCCAAGAACTCTCGCTTATCATGGAGGAAATATATTACCGCATAGCTTTCAGGGGTTCCACCTGTAATTGAACTCCATGTCTATGTTGCTTAAAGCACTCGACGCTTCGAGTCGTTAGTGTTTCTCAAATAACATACATTGCAGACAGTTTCGTTCACATTATGGTGTGGAACCCCTGAAAGCTATGCGGTAATAAACATTTCTGCCACTGTGTGTTCCTTTTAATTAGTGTCCCATGATACAGCAATCTCACTCGTTTATAGACCGCAGTTGGTAGGGATGATGAATTTCAATGAATTTTATTCGTCTGTTCCTCAAATTGATCCTTGGCATTGAACGGGGTGTAGATCAGCCAGCTGCTATCAGCGATTTTGATCTCATGTTCGCTCAGTCATCATGTTTGCTACGTAACAGCGGTACTTTTTGATCGACAGTTGATAAATTCAATGACGGCATGTAGCAAGTCGAAACGGACAGGAGTTCATTCATGCGTTTGCACAGGTCATTTCATTTCATCATGCTGTTGAATGATCGGCCATTCAGTTGGCGATTCAAAGCTTTTGACAATATGTGAGTTAACTCGTTGAAAGTGGATTGTGAAAGTGATCAATCAAGTTCTGTGTGATAAAACATGATTTTTTTTCTTCATAAGTGCCTTTTTTATGTTCCTCTTTTACACAGCCTGCGCTGTGTGTGCAAAAGGAACACGCAATCTCGCTAAGTTTGGATTTTTAACTTTATGTCGATTTTTCCGTTTTGTTTTTCACTACTTATGTTTTGCTACTTATTTCATTCATTAACAGTCATGTTCTTCTTGTTTCTGCGTGGCAAGGTATTCGAGACAGCCACGCCAGTTGTGCGTAATTCTATATTTTATCCAAATGTTGAACATATACTCGTACCTACATGAATTCTAGTCAATTCTTAAACCAAATTCTGTCATAGTCATTATATTTCTTGACAAGAATGGCCGAAAACGCTTGGAAACAATTATTCTTTTCAATGTCATTTAGAAAATTACAACGGGGACAAATTGTTTCAAATATCTTCATCTTCAAATTCAAAATTACACATCATCATCGTCGATCAGCGAGCAATTCAATTAGCCTGAGTATTCACACCAAATAATTAACCCTCGCCTCACTGGGGAGAGGAGTTCTTCGCCCGCCTGGCGAATTTTAGGAATATCTTTTAAACCAAGCAAGCTGTGGCCACTAGATTTCTAGCAGCCTACTTTTCACGTATTATACAACTTTTGAGAGAAGAATAATTGGCACAAATACTTTTGGCGTGAGAGCTATTTAAAGTTTGGAATATTTTGGCCGATTTCGGTAGATATTCAACGTCTAATGTATATTTTTGCGGGCATCAATTCTTAATCGATATAAACTATTCTTCCCTATTAATAATAGAGATATTAACAAATGCAAAATCCCTTGAATTTCAAATCATCTGCTTATTTTGCTATACAATGTTTTGGATTTGAAATTCAAAAATT
Organism: Prostheceraeus crozeri; assembly: GCA_907163375.1. Classification (NCBI taxonomy): domain Eukaryota; kingdom Metazoa; phylum Platyhelminthes; order Polycladida; family Euryleptidae; genus Prostheceraeus; species Prostheceraeus crozeri. The sequence goes on along the minus strand of CAJQUW010014682.1, from coordinate 1,561 downwards.
TCAAATATGTTTTTTGATATTTTTCCACTATTTAGTTTCTGCATCTGATCAGCAATTAATGAAAATTTTCAGAATCCTTGCTGTTTAGCCTCAGTGTCTCGATAAAAGTCACCGGAAATTGGGTTGTTTCTTCACCTGCAGAAACTAAAGGACTAAAATTTGTCATTTTAGTGTATTTTGAGGTGAAATAAAAGTTATGAATCTCTTTGGATCTTTTGACCTCATCCAATGCCAATGATGGAATCTCCGAGAGCTATTATTAACTACCTTAACCGAATCTTTCGGATTAGTGATTGGTTTATATAGTTTTTGCTGTCATTTTCCATTTCAAATAGTGATTTAATGGAAATTTGCTAAAAATTCGCGGTTTTTTTGACCTTTGATCTTCACCCTCAGCCCAGGGATAACTTTAGAAATAAAAGTTAATGCTGTGTTTTTTCCTGAATACCCTTTCCATGACCTTATTTCGATTGACGTGTGGTTGGGCAAGATTGGTGTAATAGTTGGGGAGATCAGCAGACCCCCCGCAGTGGGGCGCGTTCGCAGAAACACCTCAGTGGAGCGTGTGAGTTAAACTGAATACTTTGTTAGCGAATACGAGTTCTCACCTGGAGGGCTTCATGCTGGCCTGGACTCATTCGACAACAGATCCGCGATGTGGACAGAGACAGAGGCCCAGGTAAAAATCAGGAGCACGAAGGAATGGGTCGGGATACAGATCTTCTTCAACAGTTGGTTCGGCAGACATGGTTCTAGACAGCAATTCAGCTGCAGACAGCTTTGATCGAACTGTTTGTGAAATATTCAGGGTCCAGGGAGGCATTGGGTTCACAGAGAAGAGGCTCCATTGAACCAGACTGACATCCTCCACGCTCCATCATAAACGCCCGATAGTGCCTGCTTCACTGTCTCACAGTTTTGGCAGCCAGTGGAGAGTGTAGTCAAGTATATCCTTACCGACCATGGTAACGGGCCGTCAATTGCCAGCGAATTCATTTCTTAATTTTCGTAAATCCATTCTTTCGTGCACCAAATATAAATGACAATTACATAAAAAAAAAATCAAGCAAAAAATACCTTTGCGGGCTAAGAAATAGCAAGGATTAGTGGGTTTCACCTGGTTGTTGCTGCTATCATGGTCTGCCACTCGCTCCTGCACAAAGTGATTTCAGACTTTAAGAAATGACCTTATTTGTTTCCGTGCATGTATTGTAGATATCCTATCGCTATATTTGTAACCTGTAAAGCAGGATTATTGCCCGAGCAGAAAATTGATATTTACTCCAATTGCATGAGGAAAAGAAGCGCAATCTATGCCAATTATGAGTGCTCTTGTCATGATTTAGTACAGACTAGATCTTGTGAGTAGATATCTTCACGATTGAAATCAAACTATTTCAAATACTCTTCATTGATAATCCACAGATATGTCAATCACAATTTTGTCCTTGTCATCATAGCACGCTTCGCCAAATAAAATTCTCTACGCAACTCGTGCATGAGATTGCTTCATCATAGCATTCGAACTCGTTATATTTAAATAGCTCTCACCCTACGGCCT
>CAJQUW010014681.1:0-81221 GCA_907163375.1 Prostheceraeus crozeri | reverse complement strand
AATGAAAGATATACTTTCAACAGTTTACAGACTAAAAGTAAAGTTTCAACAGTGTGTACGTTAGAAATAAAGTTATACCTGTTTGTAAAAATAAGATTGCGGGATTTAATAGTTTGTAAGTTAGACTAAGCGTTGAAAGTATATCTTTGATTTACAAATAGTAGAACGCTTAGTCTAACTTGCAAACTAGTAAATCTTATTATCTTAATTTACAAACCGATAAAACTCTATTTCTAACATACACACTGTTGAAACTTTATTTTGAACTTGTAAACGGTTGAAACTTTATCTTATTTCTAACGCGCAAACGACTAAAACTATATTTCTAACGTACACACTGTTGGAACTTTATTTTTAATCTACAAACTGTTGAAACTTTATTCTTTAATCTGTAAACTGTTGAAACTATATCTTTCGTTTACAAATAGTAGAACGCTTAGTTTAAGTTGCAAACTAGTAAATCCTACAATCTCATTTTACAAACAGATATACCTTTATTTCTAACGTAAGCACTGTTGAAACTTTATTTTTAATCTACAAACTGTTGAAACTTTATTCTATTTCTATCACACAAACAGCTTAAACTTTATTTTTAACATACACACCATTGAAACTTTATTTTTTAATCTGTACACTGTTGAAACTATATCTTTCATTTACAAATAGTAGAACGCTTAGTCTAACTTACAAACTATTAAATCCCGCAATCTTATTTTACAAACAGCTAAAACTCTATTTCTAACGTACACACTGTTGAAACTTTATTTTTAATCTACAAACTGTTGAAACTTTATTCTATTTCTAACACACACAAACAGCTTAAACTTTATTTCTAACACATACACTATTGAAACTTTATTTTTTAATCTGTAAACTGTTGAAACTATATCTCTCATTTACAAATAATAGAACGCTTAGTTTAACTTGCACACTAGTAAATCTTGTTCGTCATCGAATCTAACTGTTTAAATCTTCATCATGGAAATCAATGTTCCACAGTCATTTGAAAAAGATATGATCGCCCTTCATCTAACCCATCCGTTGCATGAAAACAACAACTCTTCGCATAATAACATTTATTGAATAACTGTAACAAGCATGCATTACAAATCAATGGTTTGAAACAGATAAAATAGATACATCTGGTGACTGTCATATAGCGAGCAATGATAACCATACAGGACTTTGGCAGTGTTGAGGTAAGGAGGAAAGAAGCATTGGTTATGAACGTAGCTACTACAACGAACAGACAAAATAGGAATACACAAATCCCTAAAACGTTGCGTGACTTCATGATACTGTTGATTCACTCTACTATCCCAAGGTGGGAGCAAAATATCATTAATGACTAGATTGGGAAATACTTTCCTCTCCTTACCAGGATTATTACAAAAGATGCGTATAACATTGAAAGCAGCTAACCATCGTTTAAAGTCAATAAGAAGAGCAGTCTCACAAGAAAGCCATAGTCTTGCAAATATTTCAGATTAAGTCCATGAATGTGTTTTCTCGCCCATTGATCAACATTGGGATCACAGTTGGCATGTTGATGATAGACACTAACAATCTGATATGTCCAATTGTTCATAGCAATAGCACTGAGCTCCTGTACAGGTTCACCCTCACAATCCACAAAAATGATGATAGAAGCCTAAAACGGAAATTACACATCTAAGGAAACGTTCTATAACATATCACAAAATGAAGAATTACATCGATGCTTTTCACGACAAAATACACAAATGATATGATGGCAACGAAGTAAAATGTATCTAATAAGACCACGTCCACGACACTCAAAGCACATAAGCGTATTGTCATAAGGTAGAGTTAGGAAAGGATTAGCAATTCTCTTTCCCTGACTTGCGTTTGGAGGTAGCATTCTTGTCCGACTTGCGCTTCGTACCACCCCCGTTAAGGATTTCGTCAATAATGTCATCTACGCTGGGTGGCTTTGGAATATATAGGATGGATTCAGTGTGTATCGAGAGAGAGGCTATTTTGTTATCCTTGTGCTGACCATAATATAGCCCATTCACTTTGAAAATGATATCCCAAGTACCTTCTCCGAGCTCATCACATCTGATGGGTATTGATTGATCTCCATCCTTTTTTTAATAACTACACCAATGTGATAATGGTAGGCAAATTTGATTGCCATCCCAAATCTTTCTATAGGGAGTATCCTTTTCATCTCTCGCCTTCCACTCTTGAGCAAGAGGAGTAGGAATGTCCATATTTAATGTCACGTACTCTTCAATAATGTCAAGTTGGTGGCGAATGTACGGACTCACGGGGATGAGTATGTAGTCCCCATACTGATTGCTCAATATCTTCACATCAGTGGAAGGGAGCATTCCCGTTTGCAGTACTACGCTGTGATCCTCATGACGCAAGACTTGTTTAAATTTACGCTGTAGCGGTGTAGGATTATGTACCTTTGTTGTTTCTTCCACTGGTCTCAGCTGTAGATGATCTGATTGTAGCGAACCTTGTAACGTCTGGCCACCATTTTGTCCTGTCAGTGTAGTAGATGTAGAAGATGCCTGAAAATAAAAAAGATTCTATCAAGTTTACGTTCAAGGGAGGAGAGGGAGGAAAGTAGCGACTTACCATTTTAGTTGGATAATATAACAGGGATGTAGAGAGAGAGAGAATGTGCGTCCGTCACTTGTACGATTCAACGATGGAATGATTCTCACTGTGGAAGGCTCTCTATTTATAAAGGAATGCTTGATTCTCATTAGACACCAATCCTCATTGGAGAATAGCATCAAGTTGATTCCCACTCTCACCGATGCTTCATTCGCCCGCTAGCGCTCATCGTCTCCTTTCACCGTCTCGACTAAAGCTCTATTGTATTCTTCCGTTGATAGGTGTGGTAAAACACGGGTGGGCAAATGTTGTGTGTCGTCGCGCCATTGATAATAATACTCTAACAGTAGGCGACCATGCTTGAATACGCGCCTTGGATATTTCAGCAAAATCTCATCAATCAATTTCCTACTTTGAGCCACACTCATGAATACAATGTAGCAGACAAGCTCGTTGTGGGGAAGGGTGTGGGCATACACCAATGGTTGAATGTAGGTTGTAAGCATATCATCATTCATCATGAGTTGGAAGCCTATCACTGAGGGCAGCTCGACATACGTCCTTAGAGTCACCTAAACAATGTCCTCCATGCTCTGGGAAACTACCTGCGCCATCGGCTGAATCGCTCCCCTCGTCGTCAAAAGAATGTACATAGCTAGTAGCTTTGCTGTGATACATTTCTATCTGTAAACATATGGTAATGTTAAAGTGAATCTAAAACTTTTCAGCTTATTAATTGTTCATCGTTGCATCAACGCTCTAACTCGTGAACATTTATAATTTTATTTCAATTTACACTTAGTCTAACTTGCAAACTAGTAAATCCTACAATCTCATTTTACAAACAGTTATACCTTTATTTCTAACGTAAACACTGTTGAAACTTTATTTTTAACATACAAACAGCTAAAACTCTATTTCTAACGTACACACTGTTGAAACTTTATCTTTAATCTACAAACTGTTGAAACTTTATTCTATTTCTAACACACAAAAACAGCTTAAACTTTATTTTTAACATACACACTTTTGAAACTTTATTTCTAACTTGTAAACTCTTGAAACTTTATTTTCATGTACAAACAGCTAAAACTTTATTTCTAACGTGTACACTATTGAAACTTTATTTTTTAACTTGTAAACTCTTGAAACTTTGTTTTTGATATACAAACAGCTAAAGCTTTATTTCTAACGTACACACTATTGAAACTTTATTTTTAACTTGTAAACTGGTGAAACTTTATTTTTTATCTTGCAAACAGCTAGGACTTTATTTCTAACGTACACACTATTGAAACTTTATTTTTAACTTATAAACTGGTGAAACTTTATTTTTTATCTTGCAAACAGCTAAAACTTTATTTCTAACGTACACACTATTGGAACTTTATTTTTAACTTGTAAACTGTTGAAACTTTATTTTGTTTCTAACATACAAACAGATAAAGCTTTATTTCTAACGTACACACTATTGAAACTTTGTTTCTAACTTGTACACTGGTGAAACTTTATTTTTAACTTGCTAACTGATGAAACTTTCTTTTAACATACAAACAGATAAAACTTTATTTCTAACGTACACACTGTTGAAACTTTATTTTTAATCTGTAAACTGTTGAAACTATATCTTTCATTTACAAATAGTAGAACGCTTAGTCTAACTTGTAAATCTTATAACACTTCATATGGGTGATGACGGTAGATGAAATAGTGCTAAATAAAATTAAGATAACTTACATGATTCAGGGATAGCAATCGACTGCGATCCATGTGTAAAGAGCTTGTTAGACTACGGAAGAGAGAAGTGTGTTATGTTGCGTGTGGCGCATGAGTGTCCTCCCATTTCATTCCACTCATCAATTCGTCTCATTGATAGAGACAGGTAGAACTCATGGTTCTCATAACGTATGGAATGGAAAGTTTATAAGGCAACCTTCGACAGTTGGCTAAATGTCGCCCTGGCGCGAATGCATACTACGTTGAGACAGAAGCAATCACTTGCAAACATGACGCAGAGAGGTTTAACAAGATTGACCATTGCCGAATGTCCCTTGCGGTATACATAGCTACGGGTTTCACCGCCGCCCTTTACAGGAACGCCCGTCGAAAGGAAGTATTACACCGAACTTCATTTGCAACGTTCAAGTTGACTGATAGCAGATTCAACCTAATGATAGTATTCGCCAGTCTAAAGACTGCCCAGGGCAAACCGCGTGGAGGTTCTATCATGTCTTGCCCCATAGTGGCCCTAACTAGGGCCGGTGGTTCGTTCTCGTGGCCGTCATCTTACTTCAGGCCGATTCTGCTGAGAGAGTCTTTGATTCTCTCCATGGCAGCAGCATCTACCTCTACTAATACCGACTGAGTAGTTGGGGGTGGTATGTAGTCCCACTCAGTCGTATCATCATCGCTAAACTGCGATGCACCTATCCGTGCCAGATTTTCATACAGCTTTTTTCGCTCGTCAGCCCGCTGAAACTCGCGAAATAAATTTCTCGGCTTTAACCGAGGCTTGTCAGGAGAGCTGACTTGAGTGTTCGGCGTCTGCATGATTGAAATGAAATGAAATGAGAGGCAGTGATTTATATACCCCTCTAATACAATGCAGCGTTTAAGTTGACTGATAGCAGATTCAACTTAGTGATAGTATTCGCCAGTCTAAAGACTGTCATCAGTCTAAAGACTGCTCAGGGCAAATCGCGTGGAGGCTTTATCATGTCTTGCCCCATAGTGGACGATTATACGGTAGTGTGTTAGTAGATTTCAATCACTGAAAGGGAAGATGAGAATCATTTCATTTGTCTCATCAACGTTTATCATGGGAGCAATCATTGAAGGGACATCTAATGAATTACATTTCACTCTACTCCATATCATAAAGACTAACCTTTGTCGAATGGCTGAAGTACTCTGACCTGGCGAGAGAAAGCGTCACGTTGAGTATGAAGTCGAACGCCCAACATGAGTAACGGCTCAGAGGTTTCGGTCTAACAAACGACGAACAACCCGTGCAACACAATCCCTCTACGGCAGTACCCGCCGTCCCGAAGGAACGCTCGAGCAAAGGAGGTATTACAGCGATGATGTGCTTTATGAGCAGAAGTGAATCTCTTGATAGCAAGAGACTATTCAACTAGATAGCAAGTCAAAACAACCTGATAGCAGGACAAATGTATAGTCAGTAGATGTAAAGGTGTTATAGGATTCGGGTTGAATCCATCTCACACATCTATTTTACTAATAATTGTAGACTCTCCCTCTGTGTTCACATCCGAAGATGCTGTCGGGCTTGGGACCGATCTAGCCACATTAAGAGTGGCCTTTAAAAAGGCCGTTTGGTGCGTTCACGAGAAATAGCTTTTACTTCTTTATGGCTCCTGAAATGAAAGAAGTAAGAGTTGGAAAGATGGCATGATGATATATCTCAGTCATTATACTCACGATACTTGTATGGCTTTGAACAAGCTATGCGGATGTCGTCGGTGTGGTGAATATTTATATGGTAGCAACGGACATCCGCACAGCTGTAGCACTTCTGAGTGCCGTCGTCGCTTGTATTTCGATACACAATTGGCTTGTCAGGGACGACACCCAGGATGGGGATGTGCATAGTTGTGAGGGATTTCACCTTCTCACACTCCTTCAAACGCGCCAACTCATTCTTCAACAAACTCACTTCCTCAAGCGCCGCTTCCTTCAGCATGCGCTCCTCACTTCGCTCTCGATCACACTTCTCAAACTTCGTCACCGCCTCTTCCTTCAACTTTCTCTCCTTCACCATACTCTCTTTTGCAGCCACACACTCCCTTAACTTTTCAGTCACACTCTCAGCATTCAACTTCAAACTATCACGCTCAGCAGTCACCTCCTTCAGCGGTTCACTTCCTTCTAACTTTGTACACTCATACCTCACATTCGTATAAGCACGCACATCATCCCTCGACAGCACAACTTCACACGGAACAGTCGACCTCTCAACTTTCTCAACACACTTCGGCAAAGGTCTAGGTGTTGATTGTGCCAACATCTCGGGTGCTGGCACAATCGCCCTCACAGCTTTCTCAAGCTCACGCTCAGCAGCAGCAACACTCGAATCAACACTCATACATTCATCATCCGACGAAATCCAACTCACCGACATCACTCTACTCTTTTTGGAGGCACTCGCATCCAAATCTACATCACTCGCAACACGCTTTTCAACATTTACCACCTCTACTGGTGGCAAACGAGCACACATTCCCTCCTCATACAGCATTCCCTGCTCACCACACATCATCTTCTTCATCAAAACTTTTGAAATTTTTGTAAACACACACTTCGAGTGCATCTCACTGAACGCATCATTCCTTTCATCACACCTCACATTGCACCACACACAAAACCACACCTTAGCCGCAACACTATGCGCAGCATTCTTTTTATGATGAAGGTGAAAATTCTCACCCCTAAAAACATCCCCACAACTGCATTTGAAAAATTGCAGGCGTTTATTCGCATCTTTGGTCATTTTTCACTGCAAAGAAAAATGAGAAAGTTTGATATCAAACCTGAGCAGAGCGTATCGTATAGAAATAAAATGTCAGTAAATGTGAAGATTATGTTTTCAAAGTCATACTGTAATGCTATCATTACTTGAGGAAAGACAAGTTAAGCTGATGAATCCGTTACAGGCATTAATTACTCAGAGGGGATCTTATCCCAACTCCAAGGCCTCGGCCCACAAATCCAACCTCCGACGGACAGAGCGTGCGTCATATCACTGTGTTGGTATCCGGACCCCGATTTTGACATGAAAATCGGTGGAGTTATTTACATCAGGAAACAAGTCTCGAACCGAAGCTCGCCTCGTACAACATTATGAATGCCTTAGTTGAATTCAGCAGGGTCGAAAACCCCGAAAAATCATCAAAAATAACAAATTTAAATTTTTAAGCATTTTTGCACTACTTATGAATTTTATAAGTAGTCTATAAATATACCTTTGATCAAGAGCTATCACATGCAACTTGAATAAAGTCAATCGGTGTACTAGAACCAAAGATACACCGCTTACAAGTTTCTGGCCTATTCGATCAAAGTGATCACCAGTCATATACTGGCTAACCTATAAGTCTGACACCTTAGCTGATATCAGCAATCGAAAAATCTAACCCGCGGTCCATGGGAAAACGCGACTTGGAGCCGGAGCTCGGATCTGTTCACGTACCTCTAGCAAGTTATTAGTAAAAGTGATTTCTCAGTTGATGCTCCGTGCTTTTATAGTCGGCCAATTGTCAAATCCTGAAAAATTCCTAAGTTAGAAAATGGGAAAATTGGCCTTTTTACGGTTTTCAATGGCATCTCAACTCACAACCCTGACTCCCATCCGTCTCAAAATTTCGGATCTAGTACATCTCAGTGCGGTCTGTCCACTGAAATAGGTCCGAAGCCTTGAATCGATCTAGTTTTTCGGCAAAAAATAGCCAAAAATGCGAAAAATTCATCATTTCAAAAAATGTGCAATTTAATATCTGAAGTGGTGTTTTTAATGAACTCCAAATCAAAAAGTCTGACTCCAATCTGTCTCAAAATTTCAGATCTAGCACATCTCAGTGCGGTCTGTTCATTGCAACAGGTCCGAAGCCTTGAATCGATCTAGTTTTTTGACAAAAAATTGCCAAAAATGCAAAAAATTCGCCATCTTGAAAAAATTTGAAATTTTTTTTCCTCAAATCATGATGGAAACACTCTTCCTAGGGTGAATAAATGACGCTGACTCCAAATCTAAACCCAGTTTTTTCTCTCCGATGCTTCGTTTCGCCGCTATAGCCCAAAACGTCCAAAATTTTAACTCTGTTGTTTTTTCGACAATTGACGAAATCTGGTAAATCTTGTTTCTGCTCTAACTTCTAAACGACTAAACCGATTGACAAGAAATTTCAACACTGAATTTGTCTCACTCTCAGCTTTCAAACCAGCTATCATACGTCTCCATCCGTCCACTGGAAGCCAAGATCGAAGCTCTCCCGAGGGGGGGGGTCAAAAATTGTTTGTCTCCGATTGCTTTCAAATTCACCATACAGATGCAGAATGTTACGCTGATTCCAAATCTACAACCAGTTTTGCTCTCCGATGCTTCGTTTTGAAGCTACAGCCCAAAACGTCCAAAATTTTAACTCTGCCAAAATTTTGAAGAAAAAGTTTTTCTCGCCGATTGCTTTCAAATTCACCATACCGATGCAGAATTTTACGCTGAACACGAATCTAATGTCCGTTTCACCATTCCAACAACCTAGACGGTCGCCCACGTCAACCTAGGTGGTCGCCCACGTCAACCCTCCCGAGACCAACTCAACCGAGTCTCACACTCTGTTGTTTTCGAGGGGGGAGGTCACAGCAATCTTGGCGGCCATCTTGCGCTATCCAGAAGTGGAGTTTTACTTACTACTATGATAACATGAATGTTCACCTGAGTGAGTAGGAACATCGCCAAAAAATCAGCATTGTTTTACAAATGCAGATGGTCGAGGCGGACCTCATCACTGTGTCAGGAGACATCCTGCGTGTACGGAAAGTCCTGGAGAGCTACAAGGAGAATGGAGGGCCATCATCTCAGGAGCTCACTGAACAGCTGGAGCTCAATGGGAACTTCAAAAGAGTCACCTTGAAGGGAAGTACTAACTCTAAGTTCCGAACACAATTCGTGCAAGCCGTCATCGATAACCTAGACGCGAGGTTCGACGTCGAACTTTTGAAAGACTGTACGTTTTTAGATAAGAGAAGGTGAGTTTTTCAAACAGAATGTGATGAACGCAGTCTCTACATTTCGAGAGGCCAAATCCGGGCTAGACTTGTCTGACTTCAAAGAATTTTGCGATGTCATCAAGATTTTCCCTGTGTGTACGGCTGAATGTGAAAGATGCTTTAGTGCGATGAATGATGTGTTCACAAAAGATCGGAATCGTTTGAGTGTGAATGTTTGTAATACTGTTCTTTTTCTCAACATCAATGGGCCACCAATCACCCACGTAAACTTTGCTAAGTACGTCGTGGAATGGCTGAAATCGCATCGTTCAGCACGTGGTCAAAACCGTGTTTCATGTTCCACCACATAATTGCGAGCGAAACACTCGCTTTTTTCATTGAATAAGTGACAGTTTTTGCCGCTATTCTTCTATTGTTCTATGTAGCTCCCCCCCCCAGTAACTTTTTCCTACTTCGCACCCTGCTGAAATTATGACAATGTTTTTTCGAATCTCTCTGGCCTAAACACCAAAAAGACATTAGTGAAATCCGGCACTATTTCGACAAAGCCAGTCGCATAAGAAAATCTTGCATCTAATGCCATTATTGGTAAATTTCTAAAAAAAACTAGGAAAGAAAAATCAACGATTCGGATCAAGGTGCTTTAAGACATGAGTTGCAAAAGCGCCATGCAGATGCATTTCAGGCTTTGCAACATCTCAGTGCAAAACATTTTTTACAAGCTACATTTAGTTAAAAAACAGGCATTATTGCCTCTTCGTAAGTACGATGTTGCAGTCGGAAAGATGCAGCGTACTTTGGTAGGGGTTCACTCGAGCTCTGAGGCGAGTACTTATGGATGACGGCAAGAGCGCACTAATATGCATGTAGGCAATCGAATTCCATCAGTCGTGGAAAATTTTGCAAACATTTTGGCAAATATAGCATCAAAATTAATTGGTATGTAGGGTAATCAAGGGAGCAGCAAAAACCTAGTATACTGAGGATTACACAAGTTTGAAAAAATTGGAGATCCTTGCAAATATACAAATATATTGTAGTGTGAATCCAAAGAGATTTACGTACTTTTGGCCAGCATGCATGTAAAAATTACTCAACCTTTCCAAAAATTGCTTAGTTGATGAGAGGTGAGCACCAATAGATTGGTTTACTATGGGTTGAACCGATAGTTATTCAACCCATAGTAAACCAATCTATTGGTGCTCACCTCTCATCAACTAAGCAATTTTTGGAAAGGTTGAGTAATTTTCACATGCATGCTGGCCAAAAGTACGTTTCGTTTGACGTTGTAAATCTCTTTGGATCAATTCCTATGAAGATGGCACTTTTCCCGGAATTATCACGGTGATGACAGACTTTCTCATGGCCTATAAATCGAATACGATTTTGAGTAGCATTACAAGAGCTGATTTCAGTGACTTATTGAGGTTGGCCATCACTTCTGATACAATTTCCATTGCCAATGAATCTTACAAACAACGTTCTGGCATACAGATGGGAAATAATATTTCCGTCGCATGTGCAACTGTTTTCATGGACTATATAGAAAATCAAATTATTACTGAGTGTGATGGATCGATCAAATTATGGTTGAGGTACATAGATGATATCTTTTGCATTTTTGAGGGGAAGACGACAGAGGAGCTACTATCGATATGCAACGACATCCATCCAGCAATCCATTTTACAGTGGAGGAGGACAAAAATGGTGCCTTACCGTTTCTGGATGTTATGCTTCGTCGCAAGGAGGATCATTTTTCATTTACAATATATACGAAGCCATCACACTCAAACAATACCATACCATGGTCATCACATCACCCTCGTTCCATGCTCATTGGAATCTTGACGAATGAATTTCGGAGAGCTCTTTCTCATGGATCTGGTCCCTTGTAAATACAAGAAGGTATAAAGCTGATCAAATCAAGGTATGCGGCAAATGGATATCCATCGAAGATGCTAAAGTGTATCAGTAAAGCGAAGAGGCCCACGCAGAAGCAGAATGGTGACAGAAATGGTGGCAGGACATATCTTACTTTGCCGTACATGTCAGAGCATCAGACCAGAGCCATACGCAGCTCTTTGTTCAAATGTGGATTGGACAAGCATGTTACTGTTTCCTTCATGAGTAACAACCCATCAACATTATTAAAGCCTAAGAAGACAAAATTGCGCACCAAACAGAATTGCGTTTATTGTACTGCCTGCTCTGATGGTGTAGTCGACTGCTGGACTAAAGACTGCGTATGCAAAATTAATTGTAGACATTGCCCATCCTTTTACATCGGCGAGACAAAAAGGACTATGCGAACAAGGGTTCGAGAGCATGTGACAACTGGTTCGTCACTTGTGTACCAGCATCTATTGCAGCATAAAAACAGCCCGGATGTGACTGATATTCAATGGTCAGTGATGCACCGCAACCTGAGGAGTTATCATCACCGTCGCAAGGTGGAATCAGGTGAGATCTGTTCAAACAAGCCTGATATAAATGCCCAAAACTGACTCTTTACTTCAGTCTGTGATCAGTCAGATTTATTTTATTTATTTTATCAGTATAAGCGGTCGAAGACTTAAGCCTTCTCTCTTAATTTATAAAAATGAAAAGTGTCATCATTCATTTAAATTCGATAGCTTCTCGTGATATCTTCCGTCTCAAAATCAGACGCTCAACCTCAAGAGTGAACAGTTTTGCAGTACGTGCTTGAATCACAGCTGTTTTCTTTCAACAATTGGACACACAAGCTAGTCGTGTGTTCAGACGGAGCACTGATGTTCAGACAGCGAAAGAGAGTTGTGTGCGTGTGAAGCAGTAAGCGCACGCGCCCGCGTAAATATTGGCTTTCCCGATAGACATGATGCTTTGCCTTCTCCAATTTTTGCAATGAAATTCTACGCAATTCTTCATCGAGGCGCGGTGTCTAACTATAGTAAGGGAAGCGCAACCCAATTGTTCCTGGATTCGCTTCATGTGAGAGAAGCAAATACGTCAGCAGTGGGAGATGGATGACGCTCAGACAAGACTGCGATTAGATGATGAGCGTTCTCCAATGAATGCAGAGTAATGCATCTGATTCGAACACCCAGATTCGGTAGAATTCCATAATTTGTTTTTGTGTGATTGATGTGACACTATGTTTAGTACTGCAGATGAGATCATGATCACGCCTTTCGTCCCAAGGGAATATACTGAAAAGATGACAGTCGTCAAGCAAGGTAGGCTGTTACATGTGTGAATTGAAAAGTAACGTGTGCTGGCTCATACAATTTATTTCTGAAAGTTTTCTTTAACACACTACAAAATAGACAACGTATAATTGTTAGCTCATTTAAAGAAGTCACGAAAAATTAACATTCACATAATTCGTTCACAACACCCCTCCCTCCTAGTCGCGGAAGCGATGGGGTTTTCCACAATGTTTTTCCGTATTCTTCCTTGTAGGTGCCGGAGGGTGACCGTCCTCCGGTGGTACTTCACGTGAACTCGTCCGTTCTCTATCTCCGTTCTCTCGACCCGGTCCGCCGTCGTTCGTAGCCTCCAAATCGATCAAATCTTCTCCATTGTTAGCCGTGTCACGAAGCCGGCGATCAGAATCAGTCTCTCTTTCTCCCATTGGTCGTGGGGAGTCCTCCACAGTACGCCAGAGTCGATCGACGTTCTCCTTCAGTAACGTTTGTTCGTCTTCCTCGGTACTCTCGAACTTCTTGATAGCTTGCCAGTGTCTCGTGACAACACTGCCACTAGCCAGCTGGATCTCGTACTTGAAACGACTGATTTTGGCGGTCACAGTTCCTTTACGCCACTTGCTCCTTGCCCCTAGGATGAAATTCCTGACTAAAACCTGATCACCTACTTCGTACTGCACTGAGCGTGACTGTAGGTCTGGAAAATAAGAGCGGACTCGATGTGGCTCTGTCAACACTAAGTCTAATTTCGTCCTCATCTCTCTCCCGAACATCAACAACGCTGGTGTGCATCCTGTGGTCTCTTGGACTGTTGTTCGATAGCGAAACAGAAACTGTGTCAATCTTTGCTCAACACTACCGTCTAGCTTTTTCATCTTGTTCTTGAAAATCTGTACAGCTCTTTCAGCGAGACCGTTCGTCCTAGGACTGTAAGCTGGACTGGTCGTGTGCTTCACCCCGCACATTTTTGCAAAATGATCGAAATCTGAAGAAGTGAAAGCACTACCATTATCAGAGTGAATTTGGCGAGGAATACCATAAGTTGCAAAGAACTTTTTCAAATTACATACCGTCTCGTCAGTTGTCAGGTTCCTCTGCTCTACCACTTCTATCCACTTGGAATGAGCATCGATGATAATCAAGAAGTGTGTTCCTAAGAAATTTTCCGCAAAATCCACGTGCAATCGTTCAAGCGGCTTGGAAGCTTGAAGCCAGACATGTCCTTTCTCTAAATCCGGCGCGTTGCTGTTCAACTGACATCTTTGGCAAGATTTAGCCAATCTTTCTATGTCTTTGTCGATACCATGCCAGTAAACGAAACTCCTGCTCAATGCTTTCATCTTAGCTATACCAACGTGACCGTCATGAAGTAACTTCAGGATCTTACTTCTTAAAACCTGTGGGATTATAACTCGCTGGCCCCAAAGGATGCAACCTTCCTGGATTGATATCTCGAGCCTCTTGCTATGGAACGGTTTCAAGTCTTCCGAAATACCCTCATCAGGCCAAGACGTCCGTGTATAATGTATGAGAGTTCTCAATGTGGAATCCTTGCTACTGGCTTCTTTTATCATGTGGAAATCGACCGGGGTTGGTTCAAACATCTCAATCAAATGGATCGTCTCGCTTGGTAACGGACTGGTTTTGGGGGCCTTGGAAACAGGGAATCTACTCAAAGTATCAGCTTGGCGTATCTCGGATCCCGGTTTGTAAATCATCTCGTAATCAAACTGGTTTAAATAAACACACCAACGTGTAATTTTACCAGCCGCTATCGTTGAAGTGGCATAACCCTTACTGAACAATCCTATCAGTGGTCTATGGTCGGTTTCAATGGTGAAGCGGTGGCCATAAAGAAATTGCTGAAACTTCAGAAGGCCAAAAATAATAGCGAGTGCCGCCTTTTCAGTCTGTGAGTAGTTCATTTCGGAGCTATTCAAAGAGCGTGAAGCATAACCTATTGGACGTTCAGTTGAGTCAAAACGATGAGAAAGTATAGCACTTATGCCGACTGGGCTAGCATCTGTCGTAAGAAAAAGGGTTTTTTCCGGATTAAAAGGACTAAGGACTTTGTCGGACGACAGTCAGTGTTTGATTTCGCGAAAAGCGTTCACTTGGGCCTCTTTCCATTCCCAAACAGCTCCCTTTTTTAAAAGCTGGTGCAGCGGATGGAAAATGGTTGCGGAATCTCTCATGAACCTTCGGTAGTATCCTATAATGCCCAAGAAAGTTCTCAGCTCGGAAACGTTTGTGGGCGCTCTCATGTCCTGAATCGCTTTGACTTTAGCTGGCATTGCTCTTATCCCTTCAGCATCGATGATAAGTCCCAGAAAAGTTATAGTCGATCTGTTCTACTCACACTTCGCAGATTTCACAACTAGTCCGACATCTAAGAATCTTTGGAGAACCTTTCTAACAATTGCATCATGTTCGTCTTTAGTCTTACCGAAACAGATCATGTCATCGATGTAGACGACGACATTTTCGATTCCCTTCAGTACATTCTCTATCGTGCGTAGGAAAATCGCGGGACTGGAGCTTACACCATAGGGAAGCCTATTCATTTGGAACAAGCCGAAAGGCGTGTTAAGAGTACACATCCGACTGGACTCCTCATCTAATGGAAGTTGCAAATAGGCCTTCGCCAGATCTATCTTGGAAAAAGTGGTGTCTGCGGCTAATTTTGCCAGCATTTCTTCGAGATTGGGCATCGGATAAACATTACAGGCGTTGTTCCTATTAACCTGTGTCTAAAATCTCCACAAATTCGAATTCCTAATCGCAACGATTGGAGTAGCCCATTCACTGTTCTCAATGGGAGTGATGATCCCCTCTTTAACTATCTTGTCGAGTTCAGTCTTAACTGGCTCTTTCATAGCTAATGGCAATGTACGCTCTCGGATGAACACGGGTTTGCAGTCAGGTAACTTGTGGATGTGCGCTTTTTGACCTTTGTACTTTCCTAACTTTTCATTAGAGATCTCGGGAAACTCTTCGCACAAGACTGGACCTTTCTCAGTGGGAGTAGCCACAGTCAAATGAAAAACACTTTTCCAATCTATCCGAAGGACCTGCAACCAGTCCCTCCCCAGCAAATTATTGCGACCTTGTGTAGTGATCAAAACTGGCAAGCATGCTTCTTGGTCATTCAACCGAACTGGGATCCTAGCCTATCCTAGAAGTGGGATAGGGTTGCCATTGTAGTCACGCAATTTCATGCTACATTTGGAAATCTCGGTTGACCTATCCTTAATTGTGTCCCATGTTGATTTTGTTAACAAACTCACTGCCGCACCGGTGTCCACCTCCATCTGTGCGGCCCTTTTGTTCAGTTCAACTGACACAACTATGGCTGCGTTGCTCGTCCGCTTGCAGTTAATGCTCATAATTTGGTACTCTAAACAATCGTCATCCTCGGAGGAAATATCGACATGTTTGACCCTTCTTGATGAGTCACCTGCACGCTTCTTTGTCATACACGCAGATTCTTTGTGGCCTCGTTTTTTTGCAAAAATTACAGTTCCTATTTCTGTAAAAACAATTGTCTGGGAGGTGATTTGTACCTTCACAACGATAACATAATTTATCCTCCTTGCTAACCTCTGCATTGGTAGGCCTAAACCTATGTTTGGTTTTGGAAACATAATTGACTTCATTTTCAACCGCCACTAATTTTTTAGTGTCCTCTCTGTTCTGTTCTAGTTGCAAACAAATGTCACATGCTTTTTGGAAAGTCAGAGAATCACCCTCGGACAACAAACGGCTGATCATTTTATTATCATTCAAACCACTAACGAGTTTGTCGCGCAGACGCTCTTCTAACGACGCACCGAACTTACACTTTTCGGCCATGTGCCGCAAAGTATTGATATAGTCACCTACAGTTTCATGTTCCCCACGCATGGCTTTGTCAAACTTATAACGGTGGACTATTACAGAGGATTGTGGCTCTAAATGATCCTTGAGGGCCTTGCCTATTTCAGACAAACTTTTATCGGCTATCTTTGCAGGTCTCAATAAGTCTTTAATCAAACGGAACGTGCTTTCGCCTACCAAACTTAAGAAAACAGCTTTTGCTTTCGACTCCTCGATGTCATTTGCCTCAACATAAAACTTAAAACGTTCCAAGTAATCACTAAGATTTTCTTTTTTATCATAAGGTCCAATATCACCTATTCTATGCGCCATATCAAACAAATATGTTAGTAAAACGAGGAATTTATATGCACATATGCAAACAATATTTCTAGCCGCAACTCAATGTTCGTCGCCAGTGTTACATGTGTGAATTGAAAAGTAACGTGTGCTGGCTCATACAATTTATTTCTGAAAGTTTTCTTTAACACACTACAAAATAGACAACGTATAATTGTTAGCTCATTTAAAGAAGTCACGAAAAATTAACATTCACATAGTTCGTTCACAACATAGGCCAACACCTGATATGAAATTGAAAGTACTCACACAGAAAGAAATAATAAGTACACAAGACATTCTAATGCATCAAAATTTCAAACATGTGAGTGGCTGACCGGCCGTCAAAAACGCAAGAAACTGTTGGCCTTGCCTCCTTTTTTCTTGAGAAAATGTGGTCTGGACAGAGAGGGGATATAGTGATCTCAGCTCCTTGAGTAAGGCGGTTAAGTGACATGAGCAATCACTTCTTATGTGCACTTTCACTTGACCTGAAAAAATGTTCGGAAAATTGTTATTAAAAATTCAGCTTTATGAAAATTAGTGTTGTGACATACGAGCAAAAGTGCTCTGTATAGAAATAGTATCCCAATGCCGAGTGAAGGCCTATGGTCAGGAAGCACGCGACGCCACTGATAGAGTAATATTCCGATATCGTGCATGCGGGAAAAAAAGGAGGCAGACAATCAATGAAAGAATACACATAGAAAGAAAAAACGGAAGATGGCAAAAACATTCAGTCAAAAATCACAAAGATAAGAGAAATTAATATTTTCATGATTGGCACAACATCAGTTTGATGCTTTTATCCGCGGCATTGCCCAACGAGACATTCTGTAATTCCCTGCATGAACAGTTACTTAGTGGCAAATTCTTATATGTCTGATTATGCATGCTTTAATGACGTTATTTGAAAGTTGAGGGTCGATCGCATGCATTTCTCATCAGCTTGCAACGATTGTCGGAGCTCTTTCTATTGTTAGTCACTGTTCAATTAACTCAAGATATTAGTCACCCATAAGATTGCGAAAAAACTCAAGATCCAATCTTGCTGTGAGACCGAAGCATCATAGCTTCAAATGCTTCACCTCATCTCGGAGAATTATGCCTATTTCTTATCTTCAAGAATGTCTAGCTGCTCGCGTATTTCATGTAGGTAGCGATGATAATGATCGACAATCTTCTATAGAGATAGAGAGATAAATGTCTATATTTCAATAGTAACAATTGATCAAGCATGGGAATGATAAGGTCACTGTGATATTAAAAGAAATGGTGGGGTGATGTGCTGATAATCACGCATCACGGAGTAGAACATTTCTGTGATGCCTAACTTGAAAATGTACATTGAAGCGCTGTTCTAATCAGATTCTGTCAGTAATGTAATATGCTGGATGAACAAACCCTATTTTTCATGGAAAGAGTTAAGCAAGCATTTCATTTGACAAATATCGGCAGCCTCATCAATATATCTAGAATAACTAAATATTGAGTTGCATCCTCAGTCAAAAATTGGGAACAAACCTGAATAGCTGCCATTTTATCCAATACCAGGAATCATCAGCATGCCTAGTTCATATCTCTCAACATCGACACGACTCCCTATTCAAAGTTGCAGCCATACCCGAGTAGACTTGAGACTTGTAATTACAAGTTAATGAAGCTCGAGATCCTCTTGAAATTAATAGAATTATCTACTACGCATACGATTTTATTTGCTTGTGCGGTATTTTCAAATTTGGAATCATTTGATGCAGTTTTTACTTATAGTTAATGACGGATGTTTTCTTATGAATTCACAAAGTCACTAAATTTCATTTATAAAATTGCATATTTTCCTGAAATTCTGATGCATTGTGCATTGCTACCTCTCACCATAGACTTCTCAACATATATCCCATTGATATATCGAGAAGGCATGCCTAACACGTGTGTGACAAAAAGCAAAAATTGAATGTTGCATAATGACATCGTATTTCTTACTTTTCGAATCGGACGAATATCATAAAGAATACCTTACTTACAAAAATTTTTAAAGTTTGTGCGTAGTCTTGAAAAGCTATTCAAAGTCGACAATGAATAGCAATCAATTTAATCATTTTCGCGGACAATTTAGCATTAATTCAAGGTTAACTTTTGACAAAACACTATAGGCATATAATAGTGACGATGCGTGAGCAATTTGCATTGAATATGGCATCAAATATGCAAATTCAATATCTCTGAGATAGATAGTTTTCTACGCCATTTTTTGCAGTAGCGCCTCTACAAATGTAAATATAAATAACTAAATAACAAGCAAAGAAAGCTTTGAGATTTGCAGGGCGATGAAGTATACAGAATGATAGGCAATAGTGACAGATGTTGTGAAGCTCTGGTTCTTATTTAATGTGATACTACAATCGATAAGCGCACTGACCCTATCTGTGAAGAATTCGACAAGCATATTGCCATAAATATCATCCTGCAGATTGAACGAAAAATAACTGAGCAAACGGTCATTTCTTTAGTTAGCTGAATGACTTGGCAAACACTAAAATGAACGGTAGACTAAATGAACGACCTAAATCGTTATATGAACGCGGTCGTGAGCGAATTGAAAAATGACTTCACTCGAGTGTACTGATGGATATCATAGCTCAAAATTAGAAGAAAAATAGAGAAGATCAAAAATCTCAAAAGTGAAAATCTCAGTGAAAACAAATGTCACTGATAAGACGATGCAAGATAGAAATCAGTATACCTACGCGTGCTGAATGCAGCATTCATGACAACTGTTGTCTCGATTCCCGCAATGATTGGCTGCTGCCTTGATTCAACCAAACATGACGCATTATCGCAAAGCAGCTAAAATGATGACGACTGTTGTCTCGATTCCCGCAATGATTGGCCGCTGACTTGATTCAACCAAACATGACGCATTATCACAAAGCAGCTATGCTGATTAAACGTGTAGAACAACAAAATAAATGTTTGCCTTTTCCTTCAGGCCTACTCCTCTCTATTTGGTAGATTTCATAACTGTTAGTGTCACAGGCCATATACAACGCACGCAAAGGACTGTAACTGAATGAGGAAATGATGAAATTGATAAGTAGAGCCATTGATTTTGACCAAATATCATTATAATTACCTATACATGTAAAAGACCTGTTTTCATAGAATACTTGTGGGTGGGGCAATCTTTCTGCACAGTACTGTACATATGACTGCATGATTCTTTCAAGTGTTTAGATGTGGCATTGTTCAGCCATGACTTAGGGTCGGTTTTAGCATGCAAACAAAAATGGATTATTTCCGCTCTCTTTTTTATGTGAACATAGTTAGGCCAAGCTCAAAGAATGGAGCAGCTTCAAATTTTTGGCTTTCTGATATTCAAAATGAATTCCTGCTCAGGTCATTCCCTTTCCCCTATACATACATCGCAAAACGGAGAGTGAAAGGCATGAACAAAAATTCATTTAGAAATTTTAGTCAACCCTCTAACGCCAATAAGTAAATTGATATTTTTGTTATGGCATCATTTACTACAATTTGTCTGAAGAGATGAAAGAGCATTCCGCCAAGAGCGCTAGTCAATAAATTATTTTCTCATTGGCCTATTGGTTTGATTTATTGATTTACAACTACTCTGCAATTTACATGCACATATTTTTATAGAATGTCAATGTAAAATGGTATTGAAATTAATGAATGAAAATTCAGAAAAAAATTATGAATATCCGAACCGGTTTCGTCTCTCCTCGGGGGCTACTGATGGAAATAAAATAACTATAATATAATTAATAATAATTATTTTCGCCATTAACCAAATAAATATGTTTGATATGCCGCACCCTGTAGTGAAGAATGGCACCATAATAACCCTCAACTTTTGAATGGCATTTTACGCTGGTAACTTTTGCACATGAACATATGAGTATGAACTAATTATTACTGAGCTTAAACAATTTTCTCTATAAATTCACATGACGGACGCTTCAAGTTGCCTCTTTCGCATCAGCGATTGCGTCCCTTCAAGCTATTATTACTTGCCGGGAACTGCTTTAACTGGTCGAGAGTGAAAGTTGATAATTAGATGGGTTCTTAAGTTGTTAATAGATTAATTGCCATGCACCGGTGCTGCTGCTCAATTCTCAGACCTCGCTATTATTATTCTACCTATTACTTCGTCGACTCGAAGTTTTGATTGTTCATTGACTGTCTAATCAATTAATATCATCAAAATGAAAGCACTGCTTACTTAGAGTTGATTCATGTCCTGATGGATAGCTAATGTATTTTAGTTTGATTACAACGGATGAGTAAGAATCACGGTCTCTAGGCTATCCTTGGTATTTGAGGAAGATATAGTTAAAGTAGCCTACCCCGGGTTGTATTAGAATTGCCGTTTTTTCACTTTGACTGTCCTCACCCTGGTTCATAGAAATCAGATTGATTGTTATTGTATTCTGAATCGCTACATACATGTTTTCTAAAGAACACAAACTACCTCCATATCAAATTGATACTCACTTCAACTTCCCTCAAGCAGCATCTCAAGCAAATCTGTTTAACATCATGCCACCTTGATTATCAGCGAATATCAAATTTACGATGATCACTAAATAGTTGATAAAGTTGGCTGAGAGCCAACTTACTGTTCACTTAGGCACGTCGTACGTTACTTAAAAGCTTTCGTCCCTTTCTTGATGCTTCGCCACCACTTTAGGCACCTTAGCGATTCCTTCAGGTACCAAAACTTTCATGCCAAAAGCTCAACTTCAAGTTTTCTATCATTTCTAACAAACTTATTGTTAGGCACCTTAGATTGAAATATGATCTAGAAATAGAATTTAAAAGTTTTCTTTCAATGTCTCAAAGGCATTACAACTGAATAATGAGATATGCAGACAGTTCGGCAGTTAGAGTAAGCTTCGCAGAGTGCTTAGCATCACGCATAAAAGAGGGAATGAAGTCACTGCATTAGGTCCCTGCAAGCGGGTCTACTTGTAAATTCCTCCGGTTGAGCAGAATATGCTAAACACTTTGTCTTGAACTTGAATTCATTGTACCAATTGCATTCATTGTATTATTTGCAAAACTCAAGGGTTTTTTCGATTTACTATATTTTTCCGTTCGCTCAATATAATATGCCCAATCGCCGGTACATGCTAATATAGTTGATTTCCTGCACTTCTTCGTCGGCTACGTGAACATCCAAAGTGTGTTCATAGATATGTGGCTGTCAATCATTGAAAAGTTTGCTGTAACGTCAGATCAGCAACGTAAATGACAGAATGCAATGTTCTCACCAGGGTTATACAGCAATATGTTCATTATCAAAATTGATGAACAAACAGAAAACTTATTTTAAACTGATGCATTTTCGCCTTAGGAATTCAACGACTGTCAATGCTTTCTGTTCTTTTCATGCTTGTATCACTAATAGCATTATGTGTCTTGCTTACTCTTACAAGACTTTGGATCTCAAGTTTTAGTATTAGTTCTATCCTGTGAATGAGCTGCTTTGTTCTAGGATTTTCCATCAGGGCATTTTGCTTAACTTTGTGTATACTCAGTCTTCAAGCATGCTTTTATTATTCAATACGTCGCTTTTCGTGTGATAAATACTTGAAGGATGTACCGCGAAGCTAATTGACATCCACTAAGCTTTAATATTAATCTCAATCAAGTATAGAAATGTCAATTCTATGGTCTGCACTGATTAAACATCAGAGGCATCAGTGGAGATTTCCTTTAGACTTTAACTGTCTGAATAAACAGCCGGTGTAGTTCGGTATCTTAATGTTTTGATTAAATACTTCTAAGGTAGATGGCGTCAACTAAACAATTTTTGCACTTAATGATAAGACATAACACGACATTCCTGAAGACAGTCACATGGTAGTGAAGGTACGATTTCGTATTGCAGTAAACTACTCATGTCGGTCGTAAAGACACCACCTCTGTTGATACAAGAAAGTGCAACAAAAAGTACACTAGAGAATGTTGAGTTTGAGTTGTGATGATTTTGAAATAGAATTGAACATCCTAGGGGAGAGGCTATCTACAAATTCTGCTCAATTGAAAAATTCTTTGGGTGTAGGGTTCACTATCATGAAATCAGCTTCATTGAAGTATCATAAACCGGTTTATAGGCTACGATGATCAAAGAATATCAAAACACCAAAATATCAGAATAGTCTGTCTAAGGTAAAGAATCTTGATGAATAACGCGTTTCCAGCTACCGTGTCTGATGTTTTAAGTGGCCCACAGACATTATTTAGATCGATGATATGAAAATGACCGACTCCTACTCGTACATGTACTTTGACCTTCAAAAAGCTCCTTAAGTTGGGAATCTTCGTTAGAATCTTTAGAAATCCTTAATTTACAACGAAATGAGCAATATGATGGCGCGAAAATTCAAAATCGACTGCTCAAACCATGTGCTAAGTTGATGCTAAAGTCACATGGTGCTAGACTCATTGTTGAGCATGTCTCACTACGTGATAAACCGTGTTGCAAGAAGCCTATAAGAAATCCAACCGTTTTAAGACATGCGGATTTTACATATACATGTATGCTACGTGCTCCACCAATATTTGGCATAATTGTACGACTGCCGTTAGCTGAGCATATGCGCAGTTTTTGAAAGGAGCTTATGTTTGGGTGATCTTTGTGCATCTAGCTTAACCAATTTGTGCTTTTTTATATTACACGGCATCCAGGCGGATAGATAAACTGTACTTGCGAACCGCTATCTTTCAGTGAAATAAGCAGTGGCGTCGCGTGCTCCCACACCATAGGCCTTCACTTGGCATTGAAATACTATTTCTGTACCAGACATTTTTTTATGCTACAGCATTAATTTTCATAAAAGATGAATTTTCAATAAGAATTTCCGAACATTTTTAAGGCCACGTAAATGTGCACGAGAAGTGATTGCTCATGTGGCTTAACCGCCTTACTCAAGGAGCTGAGATCACTATATCCCCTCTCTGTCCAGACCACATTTTCTCAGAAAAAAGGAGGCAAGGCCAACAGTTTCTTGCGTTTTTGACGGCCGGTCAGCCACTCACAATGTCTTGTGTATTTCTTATTTCTTTCTGTGTGAGTACTTTCAATTTCATATCAGGTGTTGGCCTACCTTGCTTGACGACTGTCATCTTTTCAGTATATTTCCTTGGGACGAAAGCCGTGGTTATGCTCTCATCTGCAGTACTAAACATATTGTCACATCAATCACACAAAAACAAATTATGGAATTCTACCGAATCTGGGTGTTCGAGTCAGATGCATTACTCTGCATTCATTGGAGAACGCTCATCATCTGATCGCAGTCTTGTCTTAACGTCAGCCATCTGCTACTGTTGACGTATTTGCTTCTCTCACATGAAGCGAATCCAGGAACAATTGGGTTGCGCTTCCCTTACTATAGTTAGGCACCGCGCCTCGATGAAGAATTGCGTAGAATTTCATTGCAAAAATTGGAGAAGGCAAAGCATCATGTCTATCGGGAAAGCCAATATTTACGCGGGCGCGTGCGCTTGCTGCCTCACACGCACACAACTCTCTTTCGCTGTCTGAACATCAGTGCTCCGTCTGAACACACGACTAGCTTGTGTGTCTGATTGTTCGAAGAAAACAGCTGTGATTCGAGCACGTGCTGCAAAACTGTTCACTCTTGAGGTTGAGCGTCTGATTTTGAGACGGAAAGCTGTGTACAGCTATCACGAGAAGCTATCGAATGATGACACTTTTCATTTTTACAATTGTTGGCAAATTATTTTTGAGTATGCGCCGAAGGCCTCGCAGGTACGGAGAAGACGACACCGGAAATAAGGTCATATTATCATTAATAAGGTCTCATTGCGAGTATCATCATTTAATAACACAAAAAAGTCTTTAGTTAGGCCTATTCCCTAGTTTCACTGTTCATATAGATGAAAACATATTCTTCCGGAAAACTCTTGTCTGTATGGACTGATATTTGTTAGCTACTCGAGCTTTCAGCTGCTTTCAGCTCGCCTTCGTCAGGAGAAGGCGAACTGAAAGTTCGAGTAGCTAATAAACATCAGTCCATACCACAGAATAAATATTTTGTTTACCTGCTTCGGAGTGCGCGCAGATTCTGTGGTCCATACAGACAAGAGTTTTCCGGAAAGCAATCTTGTAAATTTCACTATTCATATAGATTTTAGAATGAAAAATGTAATTCTTTAATATTAGACAAATTAATTATGCACATGAGCAATTATGCTGTATACATTTATATGTAAATTGTGTCATGCGACCATATTACATGAGTCCTCATGTCTAAAAGTACAAGATAAAGGAATTTTAAACTGATCTTTGAGCTTTAAAATTGGTGGCCCGTGAGTTCTCTCATTGGTCACTACTTGTTGCCCTCCATCTCAACTTGGTTGCCCACCACTGGTATAATTTCATTTATCACCAGCATCCAGTCGAGCCACATCTTTCAAATTCTGGTTCAGATTCTTTCAGGTTCTGGCTCCTAGAAAGAATATTTCTTGTGATTTTTTTTCATTGAGGCTGAGGTTTTTATTTATTGCTCACTCCTTTATGTGTTGCAACTCGACTGTAGCTTTTTCGAAATTCTCCGGCGGTGCAATCAGATATGTGTCTGCATATTTAATTATGATGTTGCCTGCAATGGTTGGTTTCAGGTCCGACAGTATCGTGGAGACAGTATCCGACATTTGGTCCAATTACTGATCCTTGAACCACGCCTGCATTGATGTTTATCGTATGCAATATTTGCCCATGCATCTTAGTTGCCTGCTTACGGTACGTATAAAAGTCAGCAATCCAATTGTTTATTTGGTCTAGAATTTTCAAATTGTTGAGGTTTTCAAACTTTGATCTTCTCGCTGTCTCGAAGGCTTTCGAGAAGTCTAAGGTGACCATTCGAGCAGTGTTGTGATTTTCTAAAATTGCCGCTACTTCACTTAGAATCGCTATCAAGGCCTGTTGCCTATCTGTTGCCTCCTGTTGGTCGGAAAGCGCATTGATTATTGAATAGACTGTTCCCCGTCATTGCTTTAATCATGAATTTCTTTGTAATAAATTTTTCGCAAACTCGTGACAGATCTGGTGTTATCGAGAACGGTAGGAAATCGAGTAGAAGTTCTTGTTTCTTGATGTAAATATAGTAGGCGATCATTTGAGAATGTTCAAAAAATAGCTTCACATCTCATGATGGAAGGTCCCCTCTGCTAATGTTAGCAAAACTCAATATTTGTTGGAGCTAACAAATATTGAGTTTTGCTAGCATCAGCGAGGAGACCTTGTATCATGACATATGCAATTTGTCCCTCACTCTTCAGTGATAGCATCACATAAAACGCTTATCACAATTTTATGTCCAAAAATATTATTCAAGAGGAGATAGCAAGATTTTTTACGATTATTTTCCTTGACATTACAGCTTGCTCATAGTGTCATCAAAATTGGCGTTTCGCTGTCTATGGTTGCCAAACCTCACGCACTCATACACCGGGAATTCATTCTCACGATCTCATTTCTTCAATTTAATTATTAACAAAATTTAGATAGGATGTTGTATAAAGATGAACGATCCTACCCGAAACCCTACCCGAACCCGACCCGAAACTCGGTTCGAAAACCGGATCGAATGCTCGGGTTCGGGTCGAGTTCGGGTAGAGTTCGGGTTTGAGCAATTAAGAACTCGGGTCGGGTCGGGTAGGATTGTCTCTTTTATCTAAAACCCGAAATAACCCGAACTCGGGTTATTTCGGGTTGGAGCATACGAATTTGAAAAATGTTTAGAACTTCAAAAATATTTTCTGTGAAGTTAGTACTGTTAGTTTGTGTGATCTAATAAAATACTTTGCGCTGCATATTTTGCTTCTAAAACAACGAAAGATCATTTATCAAATTAATTGAATCTGTTCTTGTGGTCTCTAAAGGCCTCATTCTCATAATTACATGTAGATCGTGGCTCACAGGGTGGACGGAAAGAGATGAAATTTAATTTGAGATAAGCTTTACATAGGAACGGAAGCTTAACTATACATCAAATATTATACAATTGAAATTTTATCATCTGTCTGCAGAATTGTGTTGTCACATGTAGTGATGCAGCTCAGCTGCTCGGACCTTGACATCTTCATTAACATTGAGAGTCAAAGTGTCTCAATCAGAGTTTTGAAGAAGTATGCTGCAACACCTATAATATATCGCGAAGCAGTCGTCTTTTTTGCAAAGATTCCGAATTTCGTCATGTATTGTAGGTTATATTAATTTCGTGGGTAATTATGCTACTTATTTAGTATTTGCTTGAATACTTTATTAGCCTAGAGAAAATAATATACTAACTACTGTGTATTTTGATAAAATACTAAAGTAATACTACTAAGAAGTTAGACCACCGCCCGGTATCACATTATATTAGGATCAAGCATTAGCTTTATATATAGAAATGTTTCTGATTTTTCGAATATAATCGGGTCGGGGTCGGGTCGGGTTCTGGCACCCTTTGTTGGGTTCGGGTCGGGTTCTGGAACTTTTTCTCGGGTTCGGGTCAGACATTTGTACCCAACCAGACATCGAATTCGGGTCGGGGTCGGGGTCGGATTGAAATTTTGTTTGACTCGGGTATACGAATTTTTGGAACGCGACCCGACGCTCATCTTTTATGCTGCACATGCGTGTTCTGTGACAAAAATAGGTTGCAGCTTTATTCAATGGTTCAATCAACGACAACCAGCCGTGTTCTTGAAATGGATTTCTATATTGTCTCAATTTATGATCCATGAAAGCTACTAGAATTCGTAGATGAAATTTGTCTGGGAGATGTGCATGATAAGAAAACAATTTTTCTTTCAGTACTTGTTGGTTGGGTTGATTGCACAACAGAAGGTCCGAAAATATATTGAACTTTTGAAATAAAATGCTGTGGCATCTGTGAAATCACATGTGGGATACGTGTTACAAAAATATTTGAAATTACTTTGAATATTCTTTAACCTTCAATGAGTGTGTCAATTTTGACAAAAAAACAGTGATCATGTCATTCTACGACAGAGATAATCTATCTATGAGAGACATTCAACCCAAGATGAATAGTAGAGGAGAATTATATGAATTTAATTTCATCTTTGATATTTTGATGACAGCAAATTTTCTACACAAAATCTAGAGCTGTGTAGTGTAGGCTTAGTCCGTTCATTGCCAACTCACGTTTTAGAAGCGCAGAGAAAATGTATTCATTTCATAATAGAAGACGCTTTGTAATATGCAGCTTGACCATGAATGAGCTTGACTTATTATTCAGTATTGCATGCAAGTCATCTTTAGTTGCTGCATTTTCCATCGTTAATGTTGTAAGTTGATTGTCTACGTAATACACAGAATCAGTGCCATTCTATTGCTCTGGGGGTGAAAAAGACCCACTGATGATGGACAATGGATAGGCTACTGCTCAAATGCAGCTAAACCATTAAGCGCAGCTGTGACTTCTTTGGAGATTTCGAATTATATCACGAAACATGGACATTTTTTAGAATGGATACGACGAGTCATATCCAATCGAATAGAAGAAGGCATACACTGGCAAACAATCTTGCGCTGCACTTGCATTAACTTGCAAGTTGATTTGCAGCAACACGAAGCTTGCAATAATTGGAAGTCATTCAAGATGAGCTGCTGAGATAATTTAAGAATTATTATCTTAAATATATGTATTTTCAATTCTATAAAATAAAACCCGTATAGCTATCAAAATGTGAAGCAACAAGCACGTTGGATGAGTTTGAATACTTGATTCTCAGTTTTGTCGTTGATTATATTCAACAACACTAACGCTGCTTCCCAATTGCAATTATAACTTGCAAGACTTACAAGACTGCAGCAAACTATTTTTATCAATTATTTTTTGAAAACTGCATTCAACCTCTTGAATTATGGGCCCGTGACTGCTTTGTCTACCGTAAAGCAGAGATGTGGAGTCCCATCATTTTGATAGGACTCCGACTCCGGGGGTTGATAGGACTCCGACTACGACTCCGACTCCGGGTGACAAGTATATATAGCCCTGCTTTTTGAAAAAACTGGTAACCTACATCATAGATCATTATAGGCTTGCCTGAACCTATCTTTGGTGAGCATTGATGCATCAATTATCAATTATTTTCGATGAAAGCTTATCAAATCTCGCTTTAAGTTGGATGCATGCGACTCGTCTCCTCCCATCTCCTTGATGTGTGCTTCGCACGGTTTTTCTCCAGTCTCTACCAAGCAGGAAAATCCCTCCTTCTTCAAAAAATATGAGTTCACTTTCGATTTTAATAAGCGCTTTGGAGGAGCCATCACACACGATTAACGTGAGGATAAGAGGTTATGCTCTCAAACAAACTAGTACTATTTCATTTTTGTCTCTGATGTGACCATTGGTGCGTAAGTGTGATCGAGGCTACGAAGGCTCTTCTATACAAAATCGCAGATTGAAAAGACAATCTTTTTTCATTGTCACGGTTCACTCCCTCAACTATTACAAGCTTTGCATGCACTGCTGTCTCTGTACTTTTGTTTGACGGAGAAAGTTGACATCAAGACAGTGACAGCTATGTGAGAGGATAAATAATTTGTTTGTATTATATTTCGGGTCTAGTTATAGGCCGGAGTCTGGAGTCCTATCATTTGATAGGAATCCGACTCCGACTCCAGCAAAATGATAGGATTCCGGGACTCCGACTCCGCATCCCTGCCGTAAAGTCCTTCATAATTCCATCATCTTCTGCTACCAAGCTGGAGAAACCCCTACAAACAGACTCTATGGCTTGTGCTTGTTAGGCTTCGTCGAAAACTAATCAAGTTTATTTGACAACTTTTTTTCGTTTTGCTTGTTTGCTTCATGATCAGCTCTGTAATCGGCATCTGCTACTGCTAAATAAGAGACTAAATTTAGTGCTAAATACAAAAAGCCAGTGCGATGTTCCATCAGCCTAAGTTTAGATGTTCGCATAGAGTGGATATTCGTGTGCCGCTAATTGTCATCGACCTTGGCTAACCATTGAAAAATAAGGCTAGATTGTCTAAATAAATCATAGTTCACAAAAATAGACACGCCAAATTGTGCGAAGTTTCAGTGACTGCTATCAACCGGATCACACAGCAAAAAGACACAGTCGATGTCAAGTTCTACAGAGAAGTTAGTGAACTTTTTTTCGTGTGCCTGATGACTGACTTTTTTAATAATGATCGGAGGGCCCAACATTGTCGAGAAAACTTTTGCGCAATGATCTGAATTCTTCGAATCTGATGGAATCGTGACGATCGGAGCATTTTGAAGGAATTCACAGCAATCCGCAAGCGACGCACGGCTATTTTCTCTATCTTAGCAAGGTACTAAAAATTTCTTTTTGCCCACTTAGTAAGTTCCTGAGTAGGTTCAATTTGACCCATTTCTGCTGAGTGATTGAAAGCATATCAGGTGAGTAGGACCATGCATTTATTCAAAGCAAGTGGTGCATTGATCTTTCGCTATCTGATGTTCTATGGATCTTCTAGTATATCAAATATCATTTTGGTACTCTTCTATTTCCAACATTTGATGGAAAATAGGTGGCAAGAAAAATGTCTTGACAAGAGATCTGATCCACAGGATTTTGTAACGAGTCAAGATTTACTGTTGTTGTTTTCATTTTATTGATAAGCAGTTGGTTTCAGTCACAAGACAGTGATTATCTTCAGGTTTATACCTAATAATAATTACTGTAGTGTTGCGCTTGAAGCTTAATGTTCGTAAATAAAGTGAAAATACAATCAATAAATCTTGACTCTTCCAAACTCGAAAAAATAAAATAAATGGATAAAAATGCTTTGTAAGTATTCTTAGTACATAATTTTTCTCCACACTGATTTTTCCATCAAATATCAAATTCGTCGTTAGCTTATATCAATATTATTTATATTTGTCATGATAATTGGGTATTTATGGGTTATCTTCCCTCCCCCCACGTTTTCAAATTTGGAAATGAATCAATCATCACAAAACTTAAAGTACGCGTAAGTGAGGATATTTTCTACCTACATGCCAAATGTTGTGCAAATCGGACGAGTCCTTTCAGAATAAGAGGCGATAGCTTGAAGTACATGGATGTCTGCAGCTTGATCTGACTTCTTCTGACCTCATCGTCTGAGCAGAAAGCACCTGAGGTCAACAAGGTCATTTCCCGACAACTCGTGAAGTGATGATGACACCATTAACTTAAAAAAGGTGTGGCACGGTAGTGGTCATTGGAAGATTTCGAATAGCATTGGATGAAACAAAGAGGGAGAGAGAACAATGCACGCACGAGCAACACTGCACTAATGCGTCGAACAGACAAAGTCAGATCCAAGGTCGATCAAGCTGCTGACATCACTACACTTCATGTTATCGTCTCTAATGTAAAAAGTGCTTAAGTAAGTTTAGCTGAAGTTTGGTGACGACTGATTCATTTTAGCGGATTCGAGACAAAGTTGAAAACCTGGGGGGGATAACCCATAAGTACCGATAATTGAAGATCAACATGAATATTTCAAAGCCAATATATTTGATTCTTTAGTACTAACAATGCACGAAATTAAAATGCTTTTCATGAAAACCATATATTTGCTCCACTTGATGTCCGTTATAATAAAATTAAACGAAGATTTTTAAATAGCGTTTTTACTCTCAATTTGTTTAATTTTGGAAACGCATCTGTATACAGTGAAAATTTTTATATGGAAAGATTCAGTTTTTTGCGGAGATCACGCTCCAAAAAAATATTTGAGCACTTTTGAAAAAGGTCAAATTTTGCCAATTTATATATTACCGAGATGACTCTTTTATGTAAATTGCCTCCTAATATGAAACAAGTCGGACATCAAAAGGAATGAATATTTGCTAATAAGCATCCTAACTAAGCGGAAATTATGCTGATGATCAAGGGAATTTCATGATCCGTATTACAATGTAAGTCTTCATGAGGAAGTCGCGATCATTTTCGTGATTTCTTGGCTGATATTTCAAGTTTTTAATTCAGTTTTCACCGGCATGATTTTGTGATTCACTAAATTCATGTTTCACTTCTTGAATCTGAATAGTGATGTGGATCCATTTACATCTTTCAAAGTTAAATGAAATCATTGTCTTTGATTATGTGATTTTGCTCTGCCAGTGGCAGGTTGCCTGATCACGCTTAAGAAAATACTCTTCAGATGGAGCATGAAAGTAATAAGAGCACATCGAATTGCAAATTTAGCAAATGTTGCCTCTCCAAGGCTGTCATGAGAATCTGTGAAATACCACCATTCCTTCTGCATTACAATCATGATCATCTCAATTCCGTTGTAATTTCTGCAAAACTGCAAAAATTTGCATATCTCACATTTGGTGACAATACCACCTGTATCTCCTAGTTCATTTAATAAAATCGAAAGTGTATACACATTGGGGATTCAATAAATGCGGAGTTGCCACTCTACCTGATATACATACTCTATGAACTCAAAAGTGAGATACGGGAACTAATATCTGACACTGCTAAGTATCGGAATCATTCGAACTTTCGGAATTACGATGAACCAGTAGGTCTTCATGCAGTGAATATATAATAATAATAATAACGCATATTCGAAAAAATGAAAATCAAGTTATTGCATTGCACAAGACATTCAAAGTTACACGAGCTATACACTGATTTAAAGGACAAAAATTAGTGCTTGTGTTGCAGTTTCTCGTTGTAGGCAGATGTGCAAAAAGGAACAAAGGACAATGATCGTCGAAGAGTTTTGGAAAAGGGAATTTCGAGGTGGTTGCTGTATTTCAGACGGCGTGGCAGCAAAGGAAAAAGAATATTGTCTTCTTGCATAGCTTCTTCGAAGCACCTCATGGCTCTCCCATCACGTCGAACTTTCAAGACTCCGAGACAGTGTTCATGACATTCATTTCCACAAATGATGCGATGGCATAGACGATTTAGCTTTTCTAGTTTTTTGCTGTTTTTCTTGTTGATACCAACATAGATGGTTGAATTGAACTGAAGAATGAATCGAATGTAAGCATTGTACACTAACATCAGCTCATTCTTTGGAACACCAAGCCACTTCAGTCTTCTCAGCGCATACACTCTTTTGCTGGCAGTTTTGCAAATAGTGGATATATGACTGTCCCAGTTGAATAGTTCATTGAATACCACACCGAGGAATTTCAATTCTTTACAGAACACGATATTCGACGAAAAAGCAAGATCAGCAATGCTGCCTTTCTTCACGTACATTCGCTTGGTTTTACCAGCATTCAAAGTCAAGCCATTTACGGAACACCAGCTAGGCACATTTTCCTCCTCTGATTTATCATGGACTCGCAAAAGGATATGTTCGATCGATTTATTGGCAGTACAATAAGGACATCGTCGGCGTACTTCACCATTAAGGACTCTTGAAAGTGGGGTTTTAGCGTTCCCATATGTGCAGCAAACAGCTGTGGTGCTAGAACAGAGCCCTGTGGGACTCTTGAAGAAGCCCCGTAAGTTGAGCTGCAGGCGACATTCCGCAGGAAAATTCTGAATTGGCGATCGCGGAGAAACGAAAGTATCCATTTGACGAATTTTCCGGGAAGTTGTCCATTTACTAAAGTCATGATAAGAGAGTCATGGCGGAGTGAACCAAATGCGCGTTGTACATCAAAAGACACGATGATGAGTCCGAATGAGTCAGGTAAGTCAAGTTGCCTCGTGACGAAATCATGAACAAATACTTGGGCATGAAAGGAGCTAATTCGTGGTTGATAGGCAAACTGGTTTCGTCCGAAGAGCAGTCTTAAACTCTGAACAACTGACTGTAGAACCGTCTTCGAGGATCTTGGACAGAATCGGGAGTAGTGAGATCGGCCTGTAGTTGTTGGAATCATACTTGCTTGACTTTGGAATTGGAACAATATTTTCAGACTTCCAAGCCTTTGGAAATTCACATGTTAGGACGGAGACCGAAAACAGATGAGAAGCTGGATAGCATAGAATATGTGCACTTTCACGAATGAGCCTCGCAGACATGTCGTCCATTCTAGGAGCATTGTTTTTAAGCTTTGTCATTTTCTCATACACGGCTTGTGATGAGACATCAGGTGACCATTCTGAATTAAATTCGTCGATTAGGCTGTTGATAGTAGACCAATCGGGCTCAGGACAAAAATGTGTTCGTAAGGAGGTTGCGAAAGCTTCAGCTGCCAGTGAAGGTGCAGCATGGTCTCTCATCATTGCCTCCAACTGAACCATGGATTGGGATTTGAAGTCACAGATTTCGCGTGCGATGTTCCAGATGCCTGACTTAGATTTAGACGCATTAGCTATCCAATGACGTTTAGCTTTTGAAATTTCCATTCTTACTTTATCCTTGTAGTGAAGGTAGATTGACATGTTGCCACTGCGAAATGCTTGAAAGCGAGAATTAATAAGGCTTTTAACCTTACGAGTTATCCAAGCCTTGTCTCGCGAAGACATCTCCACATATTTCACTGGGAATGCACTCATTGCAACATCTAGCATCGAATAAAACATGGAACATTTGTCATCAAGCTCAGCATCGTTAGAGCATAAAATATGCCACGGAGCTGTATGAAGAGTCTGAACAAAGGCATCTATGTGACTTTTTCGATAGTCAACGACACGTTTAATCTGAGTTATCTGTTGTCTTGAGCTGTAGGCTTTTAAATAGACGGAGAAACGATCAGATTGGCCAAATGCTGGACAAGTTACACCAGAACAGTACTTCGTTTTTAGAACAGGATCCACGAAAATTTTGTCCAGAATGTTATTGCCACGGGTTGAAGAGTTTACTAATTGGCACAGGCCGAAAAAAAGTCTCAAACTCATCGCATGGGAATTTGTTGAAGTCACCCAATAACATAATGTTAAATGTAGGTTAGTTTTCCAGAAAAAACGCTAGGCTATCACGCATGAATATGGAAATTTCGTTAGTGATGGTAGCAGACAAGTTTGGGGGAATATTCACAGCGAAAATGCAAACACTGGGATTTCGAATTGTAATTGCGAGGCATTTAATCGAAGACGAACAGTTTCGAAGCTGTATGATATCACAAGACAAAAAGTTTTTCAAATAAATGCATACGCCACCTCCCTTTTTTCCATTAGTGCGATCACAACGTATGGGGCTGCGGAAATTTGAAAGAGCAATCTCGTCATTGGATACGTTATCACTTAACCAGTTTCCGTTATGACTATTATATCGATGTCAATGTCATGCGTAAAAACATTAAGTTCGTCAAGTTTTGGCCTCAGAGAACGGACATTAGACAAAAGAATTGTCGGATAGAACTCATTAAAAGCATTTAAGGAAAATTTGACCGTCTGTTTTGATTGCGTGGGATGATTTGATCACGATAAATGACACAATCATTACCATTCTCTTTTTCATGCTTTAGTTGTTCCTTTAAGGTCCTCCGAGGAACCTGCTGCGATTTCGTAAGATCTTCGTTGATGTAAACACTTCTGTATGATTCTTGCATTCTCAGGTGTTTCGATTTCTTCAAGATGGCCCATTTCATATGGGTATTGGAGCATTTAACCAGCAAGAGTCTTTTTCCGCTTCTGTTTGGTTTACCAATACGTCTCACATGAACGGGAGAGAAATTTGACACACCCACAGCTTCAACTACGTTCTTAACTTGCCATTCATCATGTTCGCGTCTTACAGTGACATCACCTTCCACCGCCTCATCAAGACCATGAAAAATCAAATTGCAGCTGCGTGACATCCGATCAGACAGTTCGCTATACATGGTCTCCGTAATGGATTGAAATTCAGACTTTAATATGTCATGCTGTCTGCGAGCAGATTCATATTGCTTACTGATATTATCGCATTTATCAATCAAAGAACTTATCTTGTCCGCGTAAGGTCTCAAAGTATTTTCAATTTTATTTTCAATCACTTCAGCGATGTTAATGGGTACATTCTGAGGAGCGTCCGACAAAGATGTACAGACGTCCTTAAGTTGCAGAAGGGCATGGAATAAGTTCTGCTTTGTGATGCTTTTCTTGCTTAATTCCAGTTCCTGCTTGGACATGTAAATGAGGTAAGATACATTCATGATTGTTCAATATCTTTGATTTCACTTGTGAAAGTCAGAACAGCAGAAACACGCAGATTGGAATGCCGGGATGATTACGACACAGATCACGTGACGAAAAATCGATATTCCAAGATTTTCCTGACAGGGGTTTGCTTCCAATAACCAGAAATAACAGCTGATTGTTTCGGCCGACAATACCGGACCCTCAGCACGCAGCACGCAGCACACACAATCTTGGCTACGAAGAACACAGAACGACGATGCTAAATTTAGAATATAGCGTCGAATACCGCAGAATACGAAGAGAATGGCCAAAGAGATATCATGGAATGACAGAAACTGAACGACGATCACCAATTTCTGAATGGAGACGATGGAGGCGATACCAAGAAGGGATCACGATATTGACGCAAATGAATCAAATAGCCGAAAAGATTAGACCAACAGAAACACAACCATATAAATTTCCTCCTTCAATGATGCCAGTAAATCGAGAAACAGAGAAACAGCCACACTTATACATATGTACAGTTTTATAAAGTTCAGCACCTCATTTTTGCCTTCTATAAGCACAACCAAAAATTGCTACTTTTTAGGAGTGGTAGGGCGTGATGGCATGTATTTATATACACTGGTAGAAAATCTTGCGCAACTTACAGTTCTCTTGCATGTAAAAAATACTAAAATATTGCTGCCGGACTCGTAAAACTTGCAAGATTTTGCACGCAAGTGACTTACAAGCCTGTGGCATTTTTATCTACTGCGCAAGACTTGCAAGTGGTCGAGTGCTAAAACAGTTGACGCTACCGTTTGCTGGCGTCAACTGTTTACCATATGCTATTTGCTTCGCTATTCGCTTGCTATTCCTTAATTCCTTAACCCTGTTTGCACATTTTATTTACATAACACATCAAAAATTGTTTGTTGTTCGATGTCATGCTGCCACGAAATGTTCCAAAGATTAATAGCAAAGCGTATAGGGCAATCAAAACCACAACATTTGGAGACAGTGACTAGAATGTTCAAGAAATTGCTCAAAACAACTCACCCCTCATGAACAAGATGCAGACTAGACCTGCAGAAAAGAGATCTGCTCATTGAACTGATTTGGTGAAATACAAATGTATTGCACATATGTATTTCTACTAGTAATTTCCTCTTTAGTAGGCCTTTTTTGCTCTGGAAAGCGACTATCATACTTATTATGTGTATGCACAAAAATTCATGTCGTCATGAAATAGGCCTCAGTCACCAAATGTGTGCGCTTTCAAACACTTGGCGTACAGTGCTACGCCGCATTTTTAACATTTCGTTCGTGAAGGACATTGCATTTAACATCGAGCCAGGACACAGCATCTGCTTATGTACAGGTATGATCCAGTGGTTTATAGGCATTCTAACATTGCGTATTGCCACCGACAAATTCTGACCTCCGGCTTCTCCCATGCAGTATTTTCACTGTTTACTTCATCTAGACCATGATCATAACTTCAGTGGGATGAAGGTATAAGCTGTTATCCTGAAATAAAAGAGAATTGCTGAAAACAGCTTTCGCATGCACCGTGTAATTTTCAAAATCATGCTTAGCTTGCAGCATGGGAGATAAATATTATTATATGTGTCTTCAAAAAATTGACATGCTGATTTACGATGGGAGTATAAATCTATAGTAATTGCAAATACAAAGCTTCGATAAAAGAAATGGCGATGCAGGTGTGATCAGAGTGTGACAGAGTATGTCCATCGTCTTTAAATCATGGGTAAGCATACTGAGTTCGAGTCTGATCTCAAATATCATTAATTTCCTTTAATGCCTTGCACACCACTTCCATATTACACAACATTATACGGACCAGTGACCGTATTAAAGTATTCTATGAAGGCATCCTAGCATTCTATGAAGCATGCTAACTGAACAACTGACTAACTGGTCACGCGAAATTGAAGCAGCAAGTCATAATATCCTTAAGATAAGCAAATGACAGACCAGACCACTTTAGAAACAAACTGATTTTGAATGAAGCAAATGCCAACAAATTGATTTATGAGTAATATATCGTTTCGTTGGTTCAAGTCTTCTACATAGTTTCTAGCATCCATCCACGGTACTTCTTTTCTCAAGTACCTATTTCTTGAAATATGATCATATTTCCTATTATTTCTTGAAATATGATACACAGTCGACTCTTGATGAAAGCGACACCTTGGGACCGGCTGCTGTCATCGCTTGCATCGAAAACTAGCTACATATTCATCAATGCGGCATGGACCAACCTGCCGTGTCGCTTACATCGGGAGATCGCTTATATATCGAGAGTCAAATGTATGTGTTTGACAATTTGGAAGTTCAGGTATTCTTTTAAGTAAGAATGTATCCATGTATTCATCTGTGTACGTATGAAGGTGCCACTTCGCAAAATGGAGTCAGATTGTATGCATCAGAATTGTATACTCATAGACTTATGCAGATTGCACTTGTCTGCTTTTGTAAATATCTAATTTCAACAGCATTTCACAATTAAATAATAAACTATACAGAAATACATAACGTTGCAGAAATAAATAATACACGAGAATTGCAGATAATCAGAATACATGTTTTTTTCTCTGACTCTACTTGTATATTGATCAATTGTGATAGGACAAAAATTCTTACCTAAATTAAATCGACTAACTTTAATTGAGAACAATTGTGACAATACATAATATTTGTCTTCAATCGAAACAGGACATTTACTTATATATACAATCAGTTACTTTCTCAACATCGCATCAAATGAACCGGCACTGCGCTCCTTCTTCGTGACCCTAACAAGTGTATGCAATTTTATCACCACACATGTGCAGTCAATCAGTTAGTCAAATTATCTATCATCTGCGTCTCTACTTCATAGGTCGTTTTATCAATGGCTGGAATGGTAGCTATAAAATAGAAAACGAATCGCAGCTATCTGCAAAGACGAAGCACAACAGTGATTTGAGACTTGATGGACTAGCTTCAACCGCACAATTTAATTGAGATGGATGATCGTACACCTTCGAATCATGAAGAAATACCCCTGCATCCTGTAACTCTGGGAATTCCGGACGAAAATCACAGCTTACACCGTCATCGTCATGAATCAAGATCAAAATCTATTTGGGAGCTTGATGCTCCAGAAACCATCAAAGATCCTAGACGCAAGGAATTGCGACTTCGATTGGAAGGCCTGTTGTCAGGCAGTACAATTAGTGGTATCTCACAGGCGTTCAGCGACCGCAAAGGACTATACAAGATATTTTGGATAGTACTCTTTTTGCTCGGAGTCGTCGGATTCGCAGTCAATTTCTACTATGTTACTGAGCATTTTATCGAGCGACCAATTCTAACGCAACTTCGCAGAACAACAAACCCTTTCGAATGGCCTCATTTAACGTTTTGCAACCCATTGAATCCTATTCCATTCTGGAAGTCTAACGAATTGATTACCAAGTGGAATGAATCATTTCAAAAGGCTCACAATTATAAATTGCCCAAGTATGGTGGAAAAAAGATCTGGGAGCATTATGTTGCTCTGTCATCAATAGATTCTGCATATTTTTTTAGGTTTGCGCCATGGGGACTTATTTGGAAAGTAGATGTAGTGTACAAAGAAGCAACTGTTGCCACCTCATCCAGTTCCTTTGATCGATTTCGGGAGGTAACGCAATTACCTGGAATTTACCAAAGTCATCTAGATTCCTTCAGAGCACCAATTCCGTGCATTACAATAAAACCTGAAAAAATATTAGAAGCTTTGAACTTGAATGAGAATTTTGAAGCTGTCAAAGTTTACTTAATCATGGATTTTAGAAGCCATCGTATCTACAACTATGGTTACGAGTCTAGGAAAGTTCATCTTTTTATCAACAATCCTTATCACACACCTCACTCGTCGTTTCCACATTTTATATTACCAGGTACGACTTCATTTTTTACTTTAAAGCAAAAAGTTCATGAAAGAGTCAGTGATTGTACTAAGGAAACATTCCCTATTCAGCTTTATGCCGCTAATTTATCCAAAACTTACGATTTCAGTGGCAATTATGAGGATTGTCGATCTTACACTTCACAACGACTATTTCTACAAAAATGTGGATGCTACAATGCAAATTTACCTCTCTATCGATTTTCTGATCGCTTGCCAGCTATATGCACAAATATGACGATTTTTAACAAAACTGAAATGACAAAAAATATGAATTGTATCAACAACATAATAAATGAAGATGGCATAAATCACAAATTCAAATTTGAGTTGGCCATTCACTGCTCAAAATATGACCAGCATCCATGCAGAAGTTCTACTTATTCCATAAGTCGAAGTTCAAATTATTGGCAAGATGACATGAATGACCTTCGTAGTGAGTATATGGCTGCCGCCGGCAAACAGCTTCCCAACGGTAATCAAACTGGCACTGACAAGTATCCCGCGGAAAATGTTACGCGTAGTTTTGCTCGACGCAATATGGCAATTGTTAACATTGTGGCGTCAAAAGAGCCTCCTGAAGTGACTTATGAGGAGTACGAGTATCCATTGTCTCAATTCATGTCCGATTTTGGAGGAGCCATAGGGCTATGGATTGGATTGAGTGTTATCAGCTTTTTTGAAATTATGGAGTTGATAATTGTCTTTTGTAAATATCTTCAGAGAACCTATCAAAACCCTTTGACTAAGTTAGACAATATTGAATGAATATGTTGTGTCAAGATGCGTCTTATAAAATGCTTATCTTTTCTATCTAATTGCTAGCTATCTATTTTTATGTGCGGAAAATACAGGCATAAACTCTATTAAATGTGACTTTTTTCTATCATTGTGTTCTACGGAACTTCTAACCCCCTAAAGTTCAAGGTAGAACATTTTTTGATCCAGATCATTCATTTCAATTTGTTTCAAGTTTATGGAGACATTGAAAAGAGCAACATGACAACATAGAACAAGAATTTTCAGTGGTATAGCAAGTGTACATCATAATAACGCAATGGAACGTCAAATAACGGAATCAGTCAACATTAAAGACAGTATACAACAGAAAAGGATCGTCATCAACAACAAAGCATTCTAGAAGAAATATTTTGAAAACAATATTGAATCAATCTCAAGGTTACTCCGGGACTTAAACTATCTCCTCATATACACACTACATGTCCAGAAATGAAGGTGGTAGCGTTTTTTAGTTTCGGTTTTATAACAAATCTTGCGTGAAGGTTCAAAGCGGAAAATTTTGTTCCAATTCCTATTGCATAATTGTTATACATTGACGGGTCGTCGTATGTACAGTACCTACACCCTAAGAGAAGCACAAGCAAACCGAAACTTTTCATTGATCATCTTCAAGCTAAATTTTATCCCTGAAAGCCAATCCCAAATGCTGCAAATGCGAACCAGCCAAATAACAAAACAATCATGATTCATTCTACTTACAAAATCGGTCTTCGGTAACGATGTTGAATTTTAAGTCATACTCGTACTCGTATAGCAAGATTGAAATGCTTAGCAACAATCCAAATGGCGATCAATAATTTCCCTCATGTTGGAAAAGGCGGAAAAACTACTAAATGTGAAGCTCATTTTACATTGGTGCGTGTTGACTCTCGAACAATGAATTCTGCATGATGCTGATTTCACGAGTACATTTCTTCATCTTTGATCTGGAGAGGTTGATCGAAAACGGATGTTTTTTCCAATGAGCATCACACAACTCATCGCACTATTGCTCGGAGTTTGAGTTGAACCTCGGAAGACGTCATGATGGATGACAGGTCAATGCCAGACACCAGGTGACTCATCAAGGCCCGACCGTCAAGAGCAAAACTCACTTCACTGTCAAATATTTCACTCAAATGTATCAATATATTTTTTATACATTTCCACTGTCAATATTTCGAGCCAAAATCTGGCTGAAGCAACACAAATTGCAGCGGATTATGATGCTCCTAAACTACTCCCGCCAAATGGTAAATCGGATCATGGGACCATTCTGTGGCAGCGTGCTGTTGGTTATGCGTATATTACAAATTACGTCAAAGTCAAAGTGCGGAAATTTTACAAGTCCAAAATAGCTGGCGTTTGCCAAGATATGAGCAGTGTATATGAACGATTGGATTTCTCTTATTAACGATTGCGAGACGCTGGATAGTGCCACGAAAATATTTGTTGGGTGTCTCTCTTATTTATTGGACAGATATTTCCCTGAAAGAGTTGTTCGCATCAGATCTAATGAGCAACCTTGGATGAAATTGTCATTGAAAGTATTGATTAATGATCGTGATGACGCGTATGCGAACAAACAAACTGCAAAATATTTGCGTCTCCGTGATAAAGTGATTCCACACATAAAATATCTCAAGTCGAAGTACTTAAATGATGCCGTTCGATCTAAGAAAAATGAATATATATTAGATAGTAATAATAGTAAAAATGATAAAAATAATCTAAAATGATCAAAATAATAAAATAAAAATAATAATAATAATATATATATATATATATATATATATATATGTATATATATATATATATATATATATATATTATATATATATATATATATATATATATATATATATATATATATATATATATAATGCTTGAAAGCAAATTCCATAAGTATGAAGGCACATTGCCAATTTTTTATCGTCGTTATGTGGACGATTGTTTCACGATTTTCAAAAATAGTAGTGATGCTAAAAAGTTTCTGAACTTCATCAACTCATTGGATGAGAACATCCAATTTACTCTAGAAGAAAGTAGTAACAAATGCATCACATTTTTAGATACGGAGATAACTCTTGAAACTGATAATTCTTTCAAAATTGATTTCCATATCAAATCAACAAACACTGGAGTCTATACTCCTCAGTTCGCTTATGCACCTGAAAAATATAAATTAGCAGCCATTCGTTCGTTGCTGTCTCGAGCCTTCAGAATTTGCTCTGATCAGACTCTGTATGAATCAGCATCTAAAATTATTGAAACTTTTATAGGTAATGGTTTTCAATTGGAAACAATTTTGAAAGTAAAAAAGCAAGTCGAAGAAAAAGTTTGTGCAAAGCAAGAGAATAAAAATAAAGAGAATGATAAGAAAATTATTTATTGGTCCGTGCCTTTCATTCGTGAAGGATTTAAAGATTTCAATCATAGAATTCATAAAATCAATCAAAAACTGTCTAAGGCTGAAATTCAAAATAACGTGCAGT
This sequence comes from Prostheceraeus crozeri, assembly GCA_907163375.1. NCBI lineage: Eukaryota > Metazoa > Platyhelminthes > Polycladida > Euryleptidae > Prostheceraeus > Prostheceraeus crozeri. The sequence continues at coordinate 38,189 of CAJQUW010014681.1, read as the reverse complement.
ACTTGTAAAATGAAAGATTTTTTCCGCAACAAAGATAAAATTGTGAGTGATCTGCGATCGGATATTGTTTATCAATATAGCCGTGACCGCTGTCAAATGCGGTACATTGGTGCCACCAAAAGGCAGTTCTATACCCGTATCTCAGAACACTTACGAGGGTATCCTACTCAAACTGAGGTTTCCATGCATGTTCATGCACCGAAACATGAAAATTTCAAAATTATAGGTTGCTCGAAATACCCAATGATTCTAGAATCTATTTTAATTAACAACACAGAATGCTTATCGAATGACCGGAACGGACAATTTCCTTTGACATTAAATTTATGACGTAATCCGCTCGTAATGATGTCATGTTTAGCGCAATAGCTATGTAGTTCAACGTTCTCTGTATTTTGTGACGTATTTTATTTGAGATTTTAGTTAATGAAAATGTTTCTGTTGAAGCAAACTTGTAGATATATATTTTATTGTGGATTTTATTGAATTCTTTGTTGTACCGCTGAAGATGAGGCAATAAACTAGCCTTGAAACTAGTCCGGAAAAAAATGGTTTTCTTTCACAATGACAATTATATATATATATATATCCATAAAATCTAAAGAAATTATGGAATGCTGCTAAAGTTGCTAGTAGGATAGAGGAACGAAAGCCTCAGTACTCTCATATATCATGTGATGCTTTCAGTTCGTATTTTCTGTCAAATTTTCGGAATGAGGTTGACTCATCTGACTGGTCAACTCTCGATTTGAGCAACCTTTCTGCAGAATCACTTCAAGTTACTATCTGTGAAGTGGCTGATCAATTACAGTTTCTGAAACGAAAATCATGTGGTCCAGATTCATCACCACATTGGGTATTTCGTAGCAACTCTGCTGCGTTGGCCCCGGTCATAACTTTCATTTTTAATAAAAGTATTAGAAGGATATCTTCCGAATTATTTGAAAAGAGCGAATGTAATTCCAATTCCCAAGAAAAACAATCCGTCAAAAGTAAATGATGATCGACCGATTTCCTTACTCCCTATAGTATCGAAGGTAATTGAGAGACTTGTAGTTTCGAAGTGGTTGCTACCTAGTATCATTAGCAAATTGAATATGAACCAGTTTGCGTACATCCATGGCTCTGGTAAGGTCACTGCATCTGCTTTGACATTCATTTACCTGCACACTTTATAGCATCTAGACCATTGTTCAGGAGCAGTTCGTATTGCAATAGAAGGAGTTCGATAAACCATCATTGAAGCATGCATCACTCTCACACTACCCGATGAAATCATTGTGTGACTTTTAAGTTATTTGACAGGCAGGCAACAGAGAGTGGGCAAATGGTAGCGTTTCTTCATGGGAAAATATATCTAGTGGTGTGGCTCAAGGAAGCGCAATTGGTCCGCTGTTATTTACTTTAGCAATGGACACAATGGATCATTTCAACATTTTGGGTTGTATGATTCTCGAAATCTAATATGGAATAATCACATCGAGTATTATTGTAAAAAAGGCGTCAAAAGGAGTGTATCTTCTGCAACTTAAAAGATCTGGATGTCGCGCCTCCCTGATTTTCAAAGCATACTGCTTATTTATGCGACCTATCCTGTTGTATGGTTACAGTACATTTTGTAATGTGCCTGACTATCTTCGCAGGAAGTTGTAGAGTGTCGAGAGAAGGATATACAAAATCATCGGTGAAAACCTAAATGAAACATCATTATTCTCAGCAGGTAACTTAATGTGTCAACGAATGTTCAAAAGTTTTGCTGTCTCCATCGCATCCCTTGAGATCATTCTTCAATGAAGGAGTCAGTATAAGAACCAGAAATCACTGTGAACTGAAGCGTCCATTAACAAAAAGTAGTGTGTTTTACGAAGTACTGTAGACAGCTCATTCTATACTCATTTATGCAAGTGGCTTATTTTTGTTTGTCTTTGTCACCTCTGTAATGTGCTCACTGCCTTTGTGGGACAATAAAGAAGTTTTTATTAGTTATTATTAAAGAAGTTGTTATATATTATTACATTATATTAACTGCACATTCAAACTGACAAACAAAGAGACAAATGGTTTGAATTCTGCATATTTTTGTCTCGATTCCATAAGGCTTTCTTTCCGTGGAAGACATAGCCGTAAATCAGATAGGCGATTAACTGATGGATTCTTGAAATTAGAATTTGCCTGCTTTCTATGAGCTTCATGCATATGTAGGCAGCCTTACATTATTCATGAAGATACTAGCTGCATTTTCATGCATGCATCCAAAAATTGAAATTCAATTTGAATTCTGACTTATTGGCAATGAAAATTGATAAATAAGAGCTACATATACGCATTATGCAGAGAAATTAATGCATTGTCTCTGAAGACGGACGCCAGTGGCATAGCGCCCGAAATATCACAAATCTCCTGGAGAAATTTTACTTTACAATAAAGCATAAAAACTCAATCAAATTCTGTTGAGAATGCTTTCAATCCAAATTAAGCTGAATTTGGTGAAGTGTCTTTATAATGTGCACTGAGCGATTGAAGCGGTCACCATTGCTGGTTGGTTTTTGGCAAATGCACAACTTATCCAGACGTTTCAATGTAAAACCCCACAATCAAAAGCACTGCGAAAATCTCTAATGTCAAATTTGCATCTAACTGAAGTGACAATTGTGGTCAATGACACAACAGATTCACAATGTAATCAAACGAAATTAAGTCTGTTGATAAACTGTGGGTGGAATGTCCTTAGGTTGCCGAAATTGTAAACGCTCAACTCTCATGACCAAAATTGGCCTCGGAGCAAATTGCGTAGTGTGAAAGTCATGTGATGTTTAGTCTCCCTTTACCAGGTTAACCCGATTAAATTCGCCGCTACAGCCTGATACAAGTCCGTTTTGATTGATGCATCAAGTTAACAAATCTAAGCGACTAATAAACAAAGCAAGTTGAAAGTAAATTTTCATCCTTTGTACTTCAACAAAACTTCGAAAATTCATACAAAATGTGTAAGCACATATATATTAAAGAATACATTCAGCCAATTTTGAGTTCATTTGAAGAATGCATCCCCATCATCCAGGGGGTATCAATAATTAATAGCATTGCAATTAATTGGTCGCATTTAATTGACTGATGACAGAAAATAATTGCCATCAATTGATTGGTATCAACTGAAAATTGCAATTAATTGATTGGTGTCACCTATTGATTGCAATTGATTGATTGAATAATTTGCATTACATATTACAAAACAATTCAAGTCAACAGATTCGTTAGTTTGCTCACTCAAATATTCATAGCTGAACCGTGGAATTGGATGTTTCTGAGCGCATTTGGCAAACATGCGTGCGTGCGTCACGGTATTATTTCACAACACAACAAGACCCTGACTGCAATGACGTCACCATTGTAGGGAAAACACAACACCCTTAATGAGTGAGTTCGCATCGATCACCCTAAAGACCTTGATGAAGAGTGACAGTATATCATTTAGATTATTCTCAACAAGATTGTTTGTATTTCTATAGATCCCTATGACAGCTTTAGTTTTTACCGCAGCAATTAATTTTGCTATGATTCCTTAATTGTTTTGTGTTTTGTTTAGATCTATTTGTTAAATATATTAGAGAGAATTTTAGATAAATTTTCTTGAGGATATTGACTGTTCGGCGTTTGTCGTATAAAATTTTAGTCGGTCTTTCCTTTCCGAGAATTCGGTATATCTCAGAATTAAGATGAACCATAATTAAGATCATAGAGTAGGAATGATTAAGATTATTCTATGATTAAGATGTACATTAATTGTTACAAGTTGTTTTCTGTGATGCTCTTATGAATAACGGGTCTTGGCAGGATAGGATTATAAAAGTGCGAGTATGCTTGATGCTAGATTATTAGCTTCGTAAATATAGAAATTTTTAGGAATGATGACATGTAATATTCTAACAAGTTTGACATTTAGCTAATTAGGATGCGATTAATGATCAATTTCATACAAGATTTCCTAATACGACCAATCATTCTTCAAGTTAATATGAATAAAAGCATAATTTGACATCGTTTACACGTGCCGAAATATCGTGCCGAATTTAATGCCGAAATATAGGCCAAAGTGTTATCTAAAATTTACTACCTTCCAGACTCTAGAGATTTGGTATGGTGCGGTATAGGCAATTATCTTCACCTTACAACGCGCAGTATATTTTTGAATATTTCTTGTTGAATATTATATTGATCAATATAATATTGTGAGACATGACCGCATTAATTTGCGTCAATTGTAAATTTCATTACAAAGTTCTATCTTTGCCTTACTATCATCCTTCGTCTATTGAAGTTTGTGGTGTAACTCTCCTAGCTAATAATTTGATTCTGATCAACGCTTATGCTCCTCCAAATATTGATGCTTCGTCGTCTAATGATATCTTATCATCTTTTGTACACACGATAGACCATCTGATATTAAATCATCCAAATTTTCATGTGGCTATCCTTGGTGATTTGAACACATTTTTGTGCGAAGAGCTTAATCTCTTCAATGTTGCGACAAAGCCAATAAGAGGGAATAGCGTCCTTAATGTAGTCCTGCTATCTGATCTTTTGGTTGGGCAGTATGACCCAGATTCTGTAGATTATGAATCTCCCTTTGGCAACTCTGATCATACTCTGTGCCTACAGAACTAATGCAAGTCCTTCTTAAACGTATAAAGGCAGAAGTTTCTGAATCTGTCTGACATTCTCTCAATATACATTGCATCAATAATTCGCAAGTCCATCCGCGCTCGTACTTTTCCGAACATCCTGAAAACTGGCGTTACTATTCCCATGCCGAAGACTACACCTGCCATCATCAATAACCTGCGGCCTATCTCAGTCTTACCAAATGTCGGGAAGATCATGGAGCGTTGCGTATGCAAATTCATGCGGCCAGAGTTCTTCAATCAGTATGACAATGATCAACACGGTTTTCGACAAATGCACTCAACAACTACCGCCCTGATCGATATACACGAATTCGCGACCCAATTTTACGACGACGTAGCACTTTCCGGATGTGTCATAATAAGCGTAGACTTTTCGAAGGTATTCGATTTTGTGTCCCACGTATTGTTGCTACAGAAGCTTCTTGATGACACCCTCTTTCCCGGTTTTGTGTCATGGTTCCAAAGTTATTTTCAAGGGCGTTCAAATGTTATTCCCATTGAGAACAAAGTGAGTGATCCGTATGCCATCACTTCCGGAGTTATACAAGGGTCCACACCTATTTTGCGTGTATACAAATGATCTTGAACTTGTGTATCCTACCACTCATGTAGTAAAGTATGCCGACGACGTGTATCTCATCGCTCCATTAGCAATGAGCAATGAATACTAATATTCATGATAAGATCCGATCTGAATTGATTAATATTGAGAAATGATGCCACAAGAAAGAGCTCAACTTGAACACCTCAAAACCGAAAATAATGTTTTGCTGGCGATTTAATACATTACCGGTTTTGGATGACATTCAGGTTAAATTCACCATCAAGACTTCATGCCCTACGCATGCTTCGACCTCACATATCAGTCAATGAACTCCATGCGATCTATGGTTCTTGTGTTTAATAACGGAGCACTCTTGTCCTGCATTTTGTGGCATCAACAGGAGCTGCGAACAACTTTCGGAGCGCATTGATAAAAGGGCGCATCGCATCATTTTCATTGGAGAGACTAGCCATTCCTGTCTTTGTACCCCACATTGTCTATCAATCAGAAGAATGTCCATGTTCAAGAAACTTTTTTCACAAATCCGCTTTGATCAGTCCCATATATTGTACCCACTGTGACCTTAGATACTACCTCGCACACAAAAACTTCCGATCCTTTTATACACGGACAATGACCCGGTCCCGTTCATTCTTCCCGCTTTTAACACTAATAGAAAACGACGCTCCCTTGGCCTGAAAAACTTCATCCTTGTCTTGTATTTTGAAATTGAATTTTAATGGATGATGTATTGTAAAGTGATTGCATGCTTTTCAATCGATGATAATAAACCACCACTACTACTACTACCACTTTTACAGAATAGTGCAGCAGAGATTTGAAAGAATTATGTTACATCATCAGTGAAATATTTCGGATTTCATAAAAATGTTAATCCGATGCGGTACTATTCGGCTCTATTCGCGAATCCGATCGGAATCCGAAGAGAAGAAGACGAAAGGTGAATGCGATCCGACAGTCGGATCGGGGATCATTCACAATTGACGTAAACCAAACTTTCGATCTTTTTAGACCCTCCCCCGATTGTCAACCCTAGTCAACTTTGACCACACCCCTCCCCCCGTTGAAGTCAACCCTAGCCATTCCCTAGCTTATATATTGTACATGATTCATTACTACTTTTTTCTATATTTTCGGAATACGTTCTCTATTTTCTATTTGTTACTTTGATTCCTTTATTACTCGATTTCTGAATACCTATCCTTAAGCAATATTTTGCTAATTGTCCCACTTAACAAAATATTACTAATATATATTAGGTATGGTAATAGGTATACATATGTATACCTATAAATTGATAATGTATACATCCCTTTTGTAGAATGTATCTTGCAGATGTATCAATTCAATTGATGTACAGGAAATCTTTGAAATTTCATTCATTTTATTGCTTGCTTGTAGATTGCTTGTAGGCATATACGACTAGAATGATTCAGGAAGAATTCAAGAAGTTTCTCAAACATAAAAATTATTTGATCTAACTTTCAGCTAGGAATTCTCAAAAATCTGCATTTGATAAGAGGTCATATCACTGCTTTTCCAGACTATGCAAAGTGCTATTTGGCATAATTTGACTCGACAAATGCACATGTAGAACTGTAGATACTATCAAAACGGATCGGTGAAATCTAATGTCAAAAGGTGTGACTGAAAGGGAATCAAGCAAAACATACATGAAAAATAGGCCTATATTTAGAAGAGAAAATTGCTTTTTAGCAAATATAAAGAACGTATAATATATAAAACGTATTTCCAACTGATGAAATTACAATCAAAATCGGTAAATTGAAACATTTATACATTTTTACATTCAAATTGTATCATGTGACTATTTCCTGAAACAATCACGATGGGAGCAGTGTAGTCAGAATTTACATAACGAGTTATGTGATTCAGCATCGATCATCCTATTTGTTTAGTGTGCATCTCAGCTGATACTATAGGCTATACAAATTGTAGTATTTTTTCAACCGATGTACGAAAAGTCATTGAGAATTACAATTGGACTAAATCACTCACTACCTGATTAATCGGACATTGCTGTAAAATTTCGAAAATTTCATTTACATGTACACGGGTAGAAGTGTACAGAACTATCGACAGGGAAAATTATACAGAAGTCAATGTGCATGTAAGGGTGAGTAAATTTGTATTTTTGCAGAAAAATTGACGTCAAATTTTCATTAGACCCCCACCCACGTCTTGAACTCTGGTCAACTTTTGTCAACTTTCGGACACCCCTCCCCCGGTCATGGTTGACGTCAATTGTGAGTGATCCCTAATTCATACTGGTATATTATCTGTGAACTTTTCTTGGAGCTGAATAGGATCTCCAACAAAAATCGCCATGTTGTAGGGCCAGACTTGTAAGTGAGCCGGGCTTAGGCATGATATTTTGCAACTAACACGCGCCCGGGCCGGGCCTGAAAATTAATCACTTCCATTTAGCCAACTTGTAACGATCCATTAAATAATGGTTGTTTTTCTTAATACTGATGGTTACAGCCAGAACTAGTCGCGAGGGGTCAGGAAAGCTTTTCTTCATTGAGTAGTGTGAATTCTGACGAATCAGGACATTTATATCATTTCAAGCGTGCACGGTTAGTAAAATTGAGATAGTGAAAGTAAATTGAAGAGCGAATTGACGAATCGAAAATTTTTGGAATAAATTGAGTTTGTGAGACCAGTGCGAAAAGTGTTTCAATTCATGAATGTTTTTGATGCTACGTAATAGTAGAGCTAGAATTCACGTGTGTTTTCTAATTCTGCTATATTACGCTTCCTTGACCTTGACCAGTCGCGTAAGACAAAGGGAGAAAGAAAGAGAGAATCTCCGGCTTGTCGATGTTCGACTTTTCTGAAAACCAGGTGAATGAGTAATTTGACTCTAAATTTCGCATCCTTTTTGTAAAGCTTATTGTGACAAAAATCTAGTTCAAAGTCGCAAATATATAAATCAAAAGTCAGATATTCATTAAATAAATCATGATGGTGTAACTAAATGCAGTATTGTAAAGGCCGATGTGTTATACATGACAAGAGCATGAATTACGGGTCAAGCAACTCGAGATGCGCGGACCGAGCCGAGCCTAGGCCTGAACATTTCCGATGCAACGTGCCAAAGCCTGGTTTATCTAAGCGAACCCGGGCCGGTCAGGCCCATTTACAAGTCTGTGTAGGGCTTACATTCCTCTAACACCTGCTAAGTATTCTTGACAGCTAACCTTCTCTCAACCTAAAATCATCCTGCTTGTTCTTGCTGCTTATATACATGGTAATAGAAAATTCACAGAAACTTCAGTACAAAATCGATATAAAAAAATTATTAAATATGGCTAGATCTAGTAAACAAAGTTCTGTCAAATCAATACACATGCGAATGTCTTCTGATTTTGACGGGAGAGCATCCTTTAAGTATCTCAACGATTTTCTTTTCGATGACACATGTTGAGTCCGATAGACATCTCGCCTCATCTGTGACAACGCTCTCTCTAATATCGACGCACCTCATACCAAGACGTCGATTTCCATTCGAGGCACAGCCAGATTTGTATATAATTGGAGGATTGCGTAGAATATTGACATCCACAGAATGTCTCAGTGGACAGATGTTGTTTGTGGACAAGGAATCCACGGGAAAAACTTGTCTGTCAAAATTGACGGGGCTATGCTTCATCGCAAAATGGTACAAATTCATGCGTGTCATCAATTCCGTCTTGAGTTGTTGCGCTCTTGTTCGGGAGATCAAATGGCACTGACAAGGAGATCCAGTCACCAGGCTATTGAACAATAGACACATCTGCAAACGAAACAAAATAATTTACACATTTTTTATCTTATTGATATCATACATTTAATATCATTAATTAAATATCTATAATTTGATATTATTATCAACACATTTAATATCTTATTCCAGTGATAGCCGACATTAGATACATGTACACTATTGGACAGCGTTGAGTGTGGTATGTGCATTATTCTCCTGTGTCAAGCACAATCGAGTCGAGAAAGATCTATAAGATCAGTAAAAATATTGACTAAATGCTCCGTCGCTTGCACATGATCGAATTCTTCTGAAAAATCGGCCAATTTCTTCTTCACTGCTCATTTCTGTTATAGAACTTAGATCAAGAACTACTATTAAGTGTCCTGTGAGCGCTTTCCTGCAGACTAGGGATCGAGCCGCTATTGAGCGCGAATTTCATTGTGAAGCGTGTCAATTTCATTGAACATCACAAATCAAGTAAAACTATCTAATGATTCAATGCCTCCCGCTTTCACGAGGTCGAAATGATATTTCAATGCGCCTTGCTCTTGGCACCACCATGAAAAATGGCTTGCCGGCTGGGAATCGATCCAAGTCTTCCAACTGCTAACGTGGCATGAAGATCACCAAGACCAGCGAAGCACACCCCAATGATCGTGTCAAGAGCAAGTAAAAGGCTTTCAGCGCGCATTATGACGCTACCTTCCTGGTTTGTTTATTTAACAATACCAACCGCTTCCAGGCGACCTCGGACAATCGATCTAATGATTCAATGCCTCCGGCTTCCACGAGGTCGAAATGATACAGATTGTTTCATAAAAAATGGATCACCCTTAAACATCGCCTTAACTTCAACTTTGTCTAACTCCGCCAACCTTGAACGAATTTCTCTGAAATTTGGAAGATATGTCAGTTGTACTTACTAATATCATTGTTGGAAATTTCAAGCATGAATATTGAGTTGTTTTCCTGTTATAGATAAAAAAGTAGTAGATAATTTGATCTTCATTTAGCAATGTTACACAAAATCATACCTCACTCTTATAAAATTACATTTGTTTCCTTTGTTATGTAATATGTTGTTCTACAAGCCAAAAGCTATCAAGCAAAACAAAAATAAAGAAAATCGGTCCATCAGAGCCAGTATAGCACCATTATTCATCAACAATAATGTAACTGCTACATGTGATTAACTGGACTTCATGTTACATAGCTTCCTGACTTCGTTGCGGTGGTGTTGGCAGCACTCCTGATTGCTTTCAGCTAGAAATCTATCTGTTACCGGTTGAAAACAATGCAAAGCACAAATGAACAATAACGAGATCGCATTCACAAAAGGCAAAGTGTCAACCTTGCTAGAACTAGAGGGTTTTCTTTGCAAGCTACAAGCAAGCGACTAAATGTCCCTTACACAAATGTGCATCGATGGCATAATGATGATTTTCGACTCTGTCGTAAAGAGGGCTCTGGCCGTCCACGCAAAACATCCAAACGTAGAGACCACCTAATTTTGAGATTTGTTAAAGTTGATCCATAAAAGTTGATCCATAAAACCATTAAAGTCTCTCGTTAACTGAGATGGCTGCACTAGACTCGTCTATTTCTAAGTCCACTATTCGTAGAAGACTTGTTGTTCGTAGTGATCCATCGACTTGGTTATTTATGGATGATAATTTTACGTGTCACAGGAGTAGTAGAGTCAACTTATGCAAGTCTCAATTAGGGCTTAGGACATTATCTTGGCCAGCTCGTTCTCCTAATCTGAATCCAATAGAAAATGCATGGAGTATTCTAAAACGTAACGTTCGTCGTTCACTGCTACCTACAGATGGCGTATCACAACTTACGTCACTGTTAAAAAGAGAGTGGAGAAAGTTAGATCAGTCAAAAATCAACGATATCATCGAATCAATGTCTAGACGAATTGGTAATGTCATTGACAATAAGGGTAGGGCCACAAAATATTAGCTTCTTAAGAACCGTTACTGTATCATAGCTTATCAGATTATATAAGGACATTTAAGTATATTAGGGACATGAAATAACATGAAAAATGCTTTCTGTATCATACTTATGTTTTATTTAGTCAAATTTTAGGATGATCCACTTTTTATGAAACGGACTGTATTTCATGCTGCGTTAGCAGTTCGAAGACTGGGTTCGATTCCCAGCCAAAGCCATTTTTCATGGTGGTGCCAAGAGCAAAATATCATTGCGAAATATATTTTGAAATATCATTTCGATCTCGTGAAAGCCGGAGCCATTGAATCATTAGATCTATTGTCCGAGGTCGCCTGGAAGCGGTTGATACAAGTAAAACTAGTCATCAGAAAACGTCCTTCAAGTGTCTGGCGGCATTCTCTAAGTAACTCTAAGTTGAGTGAAAATTTTGAACTGTGAGTAATTTTGACTGAACTGTGAAAAGGTGTATTGATTCCATGGAGACCTCTACCTCCAAAAACGAGGACCGGAAAAATGAACTATTGTTGAAATGCACGAAATAGGATTTGTTTCACAAATTGGATTTTTTGAAAGATCGGTCTTTTAACAATCATTTATTTTTCCATTGCGCCGGGCCGACAGCCGGTTTTTCGACAGTACAGTATAATGAATCGATATTATCACAAATGAGCAACGATAAATAATTTGGAGTGTTATAGCGACTTTTTAGTTTGCTGCCCCTTGATTGGGGCGAGTGGTCTCAACATCTTTATGCCCCAATTCATCGAAATTTGATTGTATACTGACTGCACATTTGTAGCAATAATAAATAGAGTACCTTTAAATTGAATTTTAATGCTCTAAAATTATAAGCACAGTCATAATTAGGAATAGAAACAACATTACAGCAGCTGTTAAGTCTTAAACTACATGTGGATACGGCCGGATATACTTGTCTCTAGTAAGCTTAATTGCTCTTATCTATGTCCTGTCTGTTAATCGCATTTCCTAACCCCCAGCTTCGCATAATTGTTAAGAATTTGACCACCATACACAAATCTGCTGATTCTAAATGTGCACTGGAATGCAGCTCAATCAAAGATGAGATTAATCAAATTCTACTTGTTAATATGAAATCTAAAAACTTTCTCAAGTACAACCTGAAAGCATTCCATCCTATATCAAGTTAGTCTGTGGCTATATCATAAAGAACTGATGATTTTTAGAATATCTATCAGAAAATCATCAACATGCAACATAAGCACTCACCTTTAGCAACTAAGGTTTAGGTCAAGCAAAGTTACAGTGCTCAGTTTTCACCTTATACCTCACTGTACATGTACAATGTAGTGGCAATAAATTGATGATCATTCAATCAACTAATCAATTTTCATCCATGCGATCAATCATTTAAAAATATCAATTAGTAGTCAATGGTTGGATATTTAGTTACTATCTCTTAATATTTCCCAATCAATGAAACATTTTCACGTTGCTTTACTTAACGTATTTCTATGTACAATGTAGGCCTGCGCGATAGAGGAAAGTCATGAAGAATTTTTAAAAAGAATGTTGAGTGAGTATAACAACACCTGTGAATCTTTTTGGAATTGGAAACATCTTTAAGTTCTTGAAAACATGTCATCATTAAATCAATTGCGACATTGATTTGAATTCACAGCTGAATAAAGATGCTTCTATTGATTCAGTACTTGACCTATTATAGGCAGGCTACTCTGTCGCCTTTTTTAATATGGAAACTGATATTCTCTTGCAAAAAGTTGCTTACCGCTAGGACGAAGAATCCAACAGCAATCATCATTCTTGAATCCGTGTTTAGACATTCAAGAAATGCTTGAGCAATTTATATGAATTGGAAAAGATGGTGAAAATTATTTTCGTTACAGAATTTTAAGGATATGCATACTCATCCTAAAAATACCTAATGCGCTTTCTTTCAATCAAATTGTTTCGACCTTGATGCAATTCAAGTGGTCTTATTTCTTTGCCTTAAATAACTTCGGCACTAATGATTCACTTTATTCATCATTATGTACATGCTTACATCATGCACACCCACAGAATTAAATTGCTTAACGCATGCGCATTACATCCAGTTGATTCTAATTATAGATCTTTAAACACTACACAGCATATTTGGAACAATTTGTTTATCTGATAATTTCGCTCAAGTTATGAAGGTGAAAGGCTTCGTCAGCTTTCATGAAACTCTTATTACATGTTTCATGGAACATAATAAACTGCAAGCAATACAATCTTGGGAAGCTGCAGAGCAGATCCCAAATGAAGGCACGTTCACAATTAAATTTAGCAAAACTTCACCGTTACATTTGTCAATGGAACTCCAAGTAGAAGAACTGTGTTGTGTAGTAACTACTGTGTTTAGAATTACAGCTCATCAAGCGTTGCCTGCATCGCATCCTACATCTATATTAAGCTGACCCTAAAATAGTCTTTGCAGCTTCGCAGTCCAGAAAAGTCTTCTGCTTCGTCATCTATTCATAGTGTTGTTATCGATCAACAATGCTATCAATAAAGCATATCACCACCTTGAGAAACTGAACCCCCATACCCCACTGCGCATTTAGAACTTAACATTTTACGACTGATCATCTCTAAACACCACAATATATTCTGCACGTGCAGTTGGATCTCATTGATCGGTCCGCTTCCAGTCAGATGGCCGGATTGATGAGGTAGCCGAATTAATCAGAGATTATCTACAGCAAGAACAGCGATTTTTTGTTGAATGATGTATGGAAAGAATCATTATTCCACAAGTAATTACAGAAGCCTATGTACATTCACAGATAAGATAGTATATGAGAAAAAGGGGACTACAATTAATTAGCATGTATACAGCAGTCAATTAATTTCTTCTAATTTCTAAAATGTGTGATTGTCCACTATTTTTCTACATGTGTTCATTTTTTCTCTACTCTATCCATGACAGCAAACTGAACCTGGAACTCACGATTACCTCGGTGCCCATGAATTCCTGCTCAAAAAACATCTCTGAGGTTGACTCTGTGTAGCCGATGCAATTCAACTTTGAGTATAGAAGACTTCCGCTAAGACCGGATTGAGGCAAGATGTGAAGCAGGTAGAGTAGTTTTGATAAAAAAACACCAACAGGAATCGAAATTCGAGACATGATTGGCAAGGAGTTATAGTTTGGAAATTGGATCTGTTCCCAAGGCAATCGGCTCAACTGAAATGCCGGAAATGGCTTGTCGAGGCCGGACTATAAATATTACATTATAATTGGACAACAAGCCTATATCGAATCTTAAATATGAATGTGAGCGGTTTGATAACATGCCTGCATTAAGAACAAACTGCATGCCGCATTTCTTCTCATAGACTCATACAACCCTCGTGCTCTATTTTATTTTGACTCTTCTTAACGGAATCATATCAAAGGCCTGGGGTGCATTAAATTATCAGTAAATTTTATTCGCATATTTTTATATTTTGAATTCAAAGAAATATGATTTAGATTGTGAAAAATAGTGGTGATCATTTTCAATGCTTACCTTCTTCAGAGTATTTAATGTTAATCACTTATACGTTATCAGTCTTATCACCATTCTTGATAAGTTAACATTTTGATTACAAAGTTAGCTTTGAAATAACATTCCTTTAACTCATATGACATCAGAATCATATTCAAATCACCAAATTATATTTGCCATCTGTTGCATGAATTTCATATATTGATAGGCAATAGTGCCCGGCGATTTCAAAATGCTTAGGTCGGTTGGTTTCGGTTCGGTTTTTCGAAAACCACAGTTTCGGTTCGATTTCTGTTTTTGTTCAATAGACATGACTTAGATAGAAATAGAAATTGAAATGGAAATTGCGTAGAATATAGTTAAAGTAGTGTGATAGTCATTGTCGGTCGTCTGCTAACTTCGACATTTTTGATCGAGCAACCAAACATGATTGCAGAAGATACGAATTTTGAAAAATAGCGAAATAAAAGAATTGATGGAATCGGACAATTTTAATGGAAACTACAGAGATCCGCGTCTATTTTTGGTTTCACTTCCTTATATCTTACTTTGAAACTTGACCCGCCCAACTAGTTTGGACTGTTGCCACTGATTATTCAAGAAGTCTTTTCTATAAACAAGAAAAAGAGTGAGGTGTCCATTTCTACGGTGATTTATTAATTAACTTGATTTTGTGACGACCCCACACTACTACATTGTATAGTGTCATTTATGCATGATACAATGCATTGATTCTATCTCCCGGTGTTTTCTACTTAATATACCCCTCCATTTGATATGCCGGGGTATATTAAGTGGAAATTAGTGCCAGTTAATATACCCGGGTATGTTAACTCGCGCCAAACTTTCATTATATCTTTGCAACATTCAGCCATTTTCTTGGAAATAACACCTCTGATGATTTTTGTAAATCAAGCACTCATCTTGGTGTCTCATGTCATCACAGCAAAAGAAGATTAGGCGAAGGAATAAGTCTTATTACCTGTATACTAGGGTTTTCAAAATCCGGACTTCTTCTGATCCCGTGATTAGTAGGCTTAATTCATTTACCGATAGTATGCGTAGGCTGAACAATACTAGGCGTTGTTTTAAATTCTTTGACGAGTATTTTGAACGATGAACTGTACACTAGTACACAGCTAGTTATATAAGATTGACATGTGCGTTAATGTCCATGAATTAGTAATAATGGTAATAACTTATCTAGTCACATGCAGACAGAAGCTATGACAACAAGCAGATCTGGTTGTTGCACACAATATGCGTTATCGTATTAAACCTGGTATGAGATTTTCAAATCGAAATGCAAATCCCGCGATTCTTCTGACGTTTGGGAAAAGCCCGATATTGTGTAATAATCATTGGATATTATTACGCCTGTATGTATAACGCTTCTCTCTTTCCTTCTCTGGACTACCTCAACATATTTTTACTTTTTTTACATCAATTAATTGGTTGCGATGCCGACAGACAATAAGTGCGTTATTCCATGCATCTCTGTATGGGGGTAGCTCATTCTCGAGTTTGCAAGTGTCTATTGTTAAGGTGATCGTGGGAAGTCTGTACTTAGTTCATGCCTCGCATTAACATTCTTATTTCACGCATTGCATCTGTTATTCAATGTTCCTTGTCCATAGCCTTGTTACTCCATCTTCATACAGCTCCTAACTGCCCAAAGAACAGATGTTACCTATTCCCGGGATTCAGGATTCTATTGTAGGGGGCCTGTGCCTAAGAACTGTTACTTTGTTATTCAGATGATTGTTGCGGTATCGTTCATTTTATACCCTAATGATTGTAATAAATTACATTCAAATTGTGAATTTGCTTCCATTACAGTTTAGTTTCAAGCTCATATCTACCAAATTATAAATAGTAAGGAATCCTCCCAACTGCGCACAGCGCCTCCCTCTGGAGCGCGAGTTGGGTGGATGTGTTTCTGGGTCGACCGGCCGGGTGTGTCTTGGTCGACCGTCGTGGTTGTTCTTGGGCGGCGGTCTTTGTTTTTGGTGTGTAGGATTGGCTGTGGGGTTATTTTGTGTTTAGATTTGGTTTCCTGATGAAATTCTGCATCGACATGTTGTGTTTCTTGGGCGTATGTGTGGTTTAGGTGTGTTTTTGCGTGTTTTTCAGTGAGAAAGTGTCTGTAGCGGCTAAACGAAGCCTCGTACGTAAAAATGGACGGCGGATTTGGACTTTTTGGCCAATTTTGAGGCTAGAGGACTTGTTTCCAAAGTCGTAGGCCAAACAACGAAGAACTTCGACCCCCCCCCTCGGCAGCGTTCTTCCAACTTTGGCTCTAGGAATGGTAGAAAGTCGTGCAATAGCTCGTTTGAAAGCCAAGAGTGCTACAAATTGATTGGAAAGCACGGTTTGGCCCTATCTTTCATTGCTGAGGCTTGAGAGTGACATTGAAACTTTTGGCCATGTTAGAGCGCCGTCAGAGGTTGAGTTTTGTGTTTTGGACTCCAGCGGGCGAACGAAGCATCGGACGAGAAAACTGAGACCAGACTTGGAATCAGCTTGATGTCATTGGCCAATGAGGAGCACATCCAATGAGAATCCAGCATTTCTCTATAAATAATGAGGTTTTCAGAGTAACAATCATACTATCTTTGAGTCGCACAGGTGTCGGACGCACGTTCTTCCTCTACATTCCCATTATATTATCCATCTGAAATAGTAAGTCGGAACCTTCCTTCCTCTCCTTCCTGTTAACTTAATAGCATCTCTTTTATTTTCAGGCATCTACTACATCTACTACATTTACAGGACAAGATAGTGTTCAGACGTTACAAGGATCTCTACAATCAGATCGTCTTATGTTGAGGCCAGTAGAAGAGACAACAAAAGTACATAATCCTACCCACTACAGCAAAAATTTAGACAAGCCATACCTTATTGCGATCATAGTATAGTATTGCAAACGGGAATGATTCCTTCCACTGAAGTGAAGATATTGAATAATCAGTATGGGGACTACGTAGTCATTCCTGTGAATCCATACATTCGTCGCCAACTCGATATTATTGAAGAGTTTGCAACATTAAATATGGACATCCCTACTCCCCTTAGCAAGGAATGGAAGGCGAGAGATGACAATGATACTCCATATAGAAAGATATGGGATGGTAAAAAGCTTTCTTTACCACTATCGCATTGGTGCTCATACTATAAAAAGGAAGGAGATGAAGTGACACCCATCAGATGTGAAGACCTCGCAGAAGGCACTTGGAACATTGGTTATGCTATCAGTGGAATATATTATGGCTGTCACCAGAACAACAAATTAGCCTCTATATCGATGCATGCTCAATCCATCCTATATATACCAAAGTGACCAGACGTTCATGACATTATTGATCAAATCCTCAACGAGAGCGGTACACAGCGCAAGTCAGAGAAGAATGCCTCCGCTAAACGCAAGCCAAAGAAGGAGAATCAGTAGTCCTTACCTATCTCTACCTTATGACAATTCGCTCATGTGTTTTGAGTGTCGTAGACGTGGACCTATCAGATACATTTTGCTTCTTCGCTGCCATCATGTTATTTGTGTATTTTGTCGTGAACAGCATCGATGTACTTCATCATTTTGTATTATGTTATAGGACTCTTCATCAGATGAGTAAAAATTTGTAATTTCCTTTTTAGTCATCTATCATCACTTTTATGGATTGTGAGGGTGAACCTGTACAGGAGCTCAGTGCTATTGCTATGGACTATTGGTCGTATCAAATTGTTAGTGTCTACCATCAACATGCCAAGTGTGATCCCATCGCTGATAGCTGGGCGAGAAAACACATCCATGGACTTAATCAGCAATACTTGCAAGACTATGGCTTTTCTAATGAATGTGCTCTTCTTATTGACTTTAAAAGATGGTTAGCAGCTTTTAATGTTGTATGTATCTTTTGCAATGATCCTACTAAGGAGAAGAAACTATTTCCAAATCTAATCATCAATGATATTCTACTTCCATCTTGGGATAGTAGAGTTAATCAACACTATCATGAAGTCACGAAACGTCTTAAGGAATTGAGTGTTCCTATTTTAAATGTTCGTTGTAGTCGCTACATTCATAATCAATGCTTTTTTCCTCCATATCTCAACACTGCTAAAGTAATGTTTGGTCACCATTGCTCTTTATATGATAGCTACCAACTGTATCTATTTTGTCTGCTTCAAACCCAAAAATTGTAATGCATGCTTGTTAAAGTCGTTTAAAAAATGCTTTATGAAGAGATTTGTTATTTTCATGCAACGGGTGGGATAGATGAAGAATAATAATATCTTTCTCAAATGATTGTGGAACACTAATTTTTCATAGACAAAGCTTAAAGGGAACTATTCAAGATTATATGATAACTTTTCATAAAGATGAGATCAACATCAAATCAGTTATTGGTGATACTAGCACTCTATTTTTGAAGTTGATGGATACGTTTTCTAATAGAATTGTAATGGCGAGATTAGTTGCAAAAATTCATTTCAGTCATTTTGGGAAAGAAGAGGTAGAAGATCGTTTCTTCTACTTTGCTTCTTATTCGATGGAAGTTGTAGATAATCCCGTAGATAATAAAAATTTTTTGAAAGACATATGGGAAAAATTGCTCAACGTCTTGATGCATTTAACCATCATGGTAGCAGTTTAGTGATTGAAGCGATTTCACATATTCACATTCAACTTTGTATAAAAGAAACTTGAAGATGCAATGGTACTTGATCGTAGCACAATTGGTTTTCGAGTTGTGTCTGCTTACTCTCGAAGTATATTCCTTCTGCACATGTGTCTACTATTTAGAAAAGGCTAGCAAGTTCATGTCTTCAAAAAGACTTGCTTTAGAAGTTGTTAGCAAGAGTGAAAATATGTGCGATGTATGTAAGCGAAAGCATGGAAGTGAAAAACGCATCTTTAGGAGATGTAAGCATACTTTCTGCCAGCGCTGTTTCATACGATACTGTATTCAACTTTGTCAATGCAGTCACTGTGATATAGCTCATTTTGAGTGTCACTTCTGTCATTAGAGTTAGCACCTATGCAAATGTCGAAAAATCAAGTTGTAACAATAGTAAAGAGAATAATGGGGAAACGCAAAAGTCGAAAGTCTTCAACATTTTCTGAGGCCATTCGAGCTCTTCAACGAATGAAAGCAAATCAGCGATATAATGCTATACGACATGCTAATGATAAATTTACTCGAGAAATTGTTTCCCATGTGAGAAGTTTGAGGACGAAGAAATTATCACAACAACGAAAGTTACTTAAGCGATATACTACGAAATTGCGATTCATCTCCAATCCTGAAGTTACCCTTCAAAGAAAGAGGAAAACTCTAACACAAGAGGGCGGTTTCCTTTCAGTGTTACTTCCGCTGTTAGCTCCTGTAGTAGGTGACCTATTGGGTAGGATCTTTAATCCTAAGCGTTAATTATGCAAATTTTGAATCCCAAAGTATTAAAATGGATTTCAGACTTCAATGTGATAAAGTTCTGACTGTATCAGGTCCATCTCATGCAGGTAAAACTGTTTTCACTCTGAATTTGCTAGATAAAAGAAAAGAGTTGTTTAGGGAACCTATCAATCGAGTGATTCGGTGTTATGGCATTTATCAACCGTCACTCTTTCAGGAATTGCAACGTCGTAACTTTATTCGAAATGAAGGAATTATTCCAGTGGATAAGAGTCAGTCCAATCATGTCGTTGTATTAGATGATCTATTAAAAGAAAGCAAGAATTCTAAAGATGTTACAGATATGTTCACTCGCGCAGCACATCACAAAAGATGCTTTATCATCTATATCACGCAAAATTTGTTTCTTGATGGGAAAGAAGCCCGCACACGAAACCTGAATACGCACTATTACGCTATTTTTAAGAATCCACGAGATAGAAGTCAATTTGAAATTTTCGCGCGACAAGTTGCGCCAAGAGGTTCAAAAAGCCTTAATTGAAATTTTTCAAGCAGCTACTGAAAAACCACACGGCTACTTATTTATTGATTTTACACAAGAATGTTCGGAAGAATTTAGATTTCGAAGTGATATTTTGAAAGAGCCTATGATTATCTACAAACTATGAGCTCTTATTCTCGCATGGTTGTTATTCTTCAGGATGAATATGTGCAATTGACTGCCATGCAACAAGTAAGACAACCTCTCGCAAATAAAATTTATAGGAATGAATTGAATTATCAGCAAAATGCGCATATCAAAGATCCAAATCGTGCTGTATTATTACAATCTGAAACTGTCGAAGAATTAAAAAGTTTGAAGAATAAGATGCGTGATTCTGTTTCGACTGCTACATCTTCAGCATCTCGTGCACATGCAATGTCCCTTTTCAACTGCATTGAACCATATCTCACTGTGAATGATAGAGGTGAAATCATTTCAGATGATAATGAAATTATTAACACTTCACGTTATGAAGACTTGATTCAGTATGCATCACGCAGAAAGCGCCGTCAAGGCTATGTCCCACCTGGTTGGTCTTACTTTCTTAAACTATTGAAAAAGCACAATGTTCCACAATTTGCTTTGAATAATGAAACATTGAAAGAACTTGATTCTATTTCAGCAGTTGATGCTACTTCATCTATTTCACCGGTTAAGAGTAAAATGAAAATGCCAAGAAATTGGTTTAAGAGATCACCTTCTAAATCCCCTCCCACACCCATCAAGCAAACAAGGGGAAGAGAACGACTTAGAAGAACTCCTCCAAAGAAATGCATGTTCTCAGACTAATAACATGAAGCAGATGTGTTGCTTACCATGTAGTGAGCCGCCGGAGGTAATTGTAGCTGTAACTTGTACTTGCTGTACCAGCTCTCACAATGAGACTCATATGCAATGTAAACGTAAATCCCATAAATCCAGTGGTTGCTGTAAATGCAAAAAGGTAAGAAAGCAAAGGCATGAGAAGAAGGATGAAGAGTCAGTCGTCATCGGATGATCTTTTAAAGTCAATATATTATGATGTAAAACATCCTGCAGGATTTGCATCTATAAAGAAATTGTTAAAAGCGAGCGGTCTTCCACACTCACCAGTTAACAATGGTTAAAGGGTCAAGCTACATATACACTCCACAAACAAGCGAAGAGGAAGTACCGGACCCGTCATTATATTGCTCATGACATTGATGAACAGTGGCAAGCAGAGTTTTGTGACGTTGTTGCTATTTCAAAACATAACTCGGGACACAATTTTATCTTAACCGCAATTGATATTTTCTCGCATCATGCGTGGGCTCAACCTTTAAAAACTAAAGAAGGTAAACGAGTAGCAAAGGCATTCCAGTCAACTTTCCGACACGGTCGTATTTCATAGAGAATTCAGAGTGATCAAGGAAAAGAGTTCGAAAGTCAGCATGTAGGAAGATTATTTGAGAGACATGATATTGAGCTGTTTAGTGTAAGGAGTGCTTATAAGGCGGCACTAATTGAACGTTTTCATCACACATTACAAAATCGCTTGTGGCGACATTTCACTGCCAACTTGACACAAAATTGGACAAAGGTTCTACAAGATACGTTACATGCCTACAATCACTCTATTCATCGTTCTATTGAACTCAGACCAGCGGATGTGAATGCTGACAACGTAGATAGAGTGCTGAAACATTCCAACGCAAGCGTAATAATGCAAAAAGTGATGTGAAAATAGGTGATAAAGTTCGCATATCAAAAGTCAAGAGTGTTTTTGCCAAAGGTTATCTCCCGAATTGGACAGAAGAAATTTTCACAGTTTTAAGTATCAATAAAAAAGACTCCCCAACAACTTACTAGTTGAAGGATTACGATAATGAAGAAATTGATGGTAGCTTTTATCGTGATGAGATTAAGTTGGTCACTCAAAGTGAAACATATTTAGTAGAGAAAATCATTCGACGTAAGAAACGACAAGGTGAAGAAGAATGGTGTCTTGTTAAATGGGTCGGTTATCCTTCAAGTATGAACTCTTGGATGCGTCGTGCAGACATCTTTCATCTACGCGATCGTCAGTCATTTATGCGAAGATATAACTTGTAATGTCAAGGTCTAAGTTATGAATCCGACTGCATCGTTTTATTCACGCCCCTCCTATCTAAGAGGCGTGGGTGCAATTTACAGCGGCACCCGCCGTCAATGTGGAGGTAGCATATTTGGTGCGCTGAAATCTGTTGTAGCACCTCTCTTATCTACTGTCGAAAGATCTTTCAAACGAACTTTTTTCAATAATGCTGTTGGCTTTGCTGGTGATGTTGTTAATGATATTACCAGTGGTAAAATGTAAAAGTAATGGGCAAAAGACCATTCCAGGACAGGACAAAATTCTCAAAGTTTTGTACTTTTAGAAACGACTAAATTTAAGAATTTTGATCATTTTTTCAGGTTTTAAGACCTAAATTCATAAATTTAGTCCATTTAAAAAGTACCATTTATCAAAAATTGGTATTTTAAAAGAACGACTAAATTTAAGAATTTTGGTCATTTTTCAGGTTATGAAGACCTAAATTCATAAATTTAGACGTTCTTAAAAATACCAAATTTTTCAAAATCTCAAATTTGTGATTATGATTATTTTTTTGCTCAAATCATGACCGTTCTAGGACACCGAAAGTCATAAAAGTTAAGAATCTCAAATTTGTGATTATGATTATTTTTCTCTTGCTCAAATCATGACCGTTCCAGGACACAACATCAAAAAAAATTCGTATTTTTAAAAACGTCTAAATTCATGAATTTTATCCATTTATCAGGTTTTTAAAATATCAGATAACTAAAATTATGTGTCTAAAAATATTTCTTTAAAAATGGATGAAACAAAAGTGGAAGAAACCTCAAGAATATATCCTTTGTTATCACAGTTAAAAATAAGTGAATAAATAAAGAAAAACACAAGCATAGAGTTAGGTATATGAAAGATAAGGAATCTCAATTATTATTAAGATTAGAGCATTATGATAAATTAAGAAAGAGATGGTCTAAAGTTAAGAATGTAACACAAGGTATTGGAATATTTTTAACAATAAGTTTAGGTGCTTTAACAATTGTTATATCTTCAGGTGTTTTAGTAATTCCAGTAATTGCTACTGCTTTAACAGGTACGGGTGGTTTTGCAACTTCACTTGTTACAATGTTAGATAAATCTTTAATTACTAAGAAACGAAAATCATTAAAAAATAAACATTCTCACTTTAAAGAAGTTTATGATAAACTGCATTACTACTTTCAAAGAGTATGTGATGATAATGTTATTACGCTAGATGAGATTGAAAAATTTGATCAAATAGCTAATGAAGTAAATCAAATATCATTTCACTTAAAGTCCGAAAAAGTTCATGACAAGAATAAACAGGATGGTAAAACTTTTAGTGATGGTAAAATTTCTAATGAAGAAAATGATAAAATTTTTTTAGAAGAGCTAAAAACTTTATTAAACAAAACTTAAAACGAAAAGATGTCAGACAACAAAACAATAAAAAAATTTGTTCATTAAAATGTTTTTGTTTTATTCCAATGTTATCACAAAATTCAAATATTATATTTTAAAAATGGATAAAATTAAAGCTGATAAGTTTAAAAGAATTAAACAATTAGAAGAGTTAATAAAACAAAGAAATATTATGAAAGAAAATCATCTTCATCACAGAATTATAAAAGCTGGTATTCAATCTGATATGTTTGAAAAAATGCAGCAAACCGAGCAAGTAAAAACTGATTTTGAAAAAACTATGGAACCATTTAAAACTCTTGAAAAAGAAAGTACAAATAATGATAAACAAATTAATATAACAGATCCAGAACACAAAACTATATTAGATGACTATGGATTACTAGAATCAAACATTAATAAGAAATTACCAAAATCTATGCAATTTGAACATTCTATTTCATTTATAGATGGAAAAACAATACCTAGATTTTATCTCGGACAAAAAGAAATATTTCCACAACCTTTTCGAGGTTTAATTTTTTCACCAGATAAATATCTTTTTAGCTTAGATAGAAATTTTGTGGATCTTTTAAGAGGAGCAGATTTAAATAATTATGCTGTAGAAGATCTCATAAAACATAAAGCTATGTTAGATAGAGTTGGTGCAGTAAAATCTCTTAGACGTTATAAACAATTAGAAAATTTATTATCAACGGGAGTTAAAGTAGGAAAAGGTTTTAAAACTGAAACAACTGTATTCTTACCAGATGATCCACAAGAATTACTAAATAGATTAAATATTTTAATATCTACAATAAAAGAAGGACATAATTCTAGTTTCAATGAAATTCATGCTATATTGAAAAGACTGTTAGAAAAGAAGATTATAAATGAAGAGTATTATAAAAGTATAGCTGAAATATGTTGTTGTTTTTAATTTTTTTATAAAAAAATATTTATTCAAAATTTTAACTAAAAAATGTGTTCAGCAGATTTAGATAAAATTAATAATCATTTAGAAAATCTAACAGAGATTTTGGGTTCATCAAAATTTAGTACGACGTTAAAAATTATAACAACTACTTCATCACACACTTGTAATTTAGAACCCATTCTACATTTAGAACAAAATAAAAATTATCAAATTGCATTGACTAGTTTCTCCACATTTAACATTATTCAAAACGTTATCAAAGATGTGAATGACCAATTTAGATATTCTACTGATGAAGGCAAAACGTGGAAAATACTAACTTTTCTTCCTGGTTCTTACGAAGTTGAATCAATATCAAATGAAATTAAGAGACATTTAGGTATACCATTTAAAGATAAGAAACAATTACATTTTGCTGTTGAACCGGCAGTAAATAAATTTTCTCCTACTTTAGACGAAAATCATCAAGTTGATTTTAATCATGATAGATCATTATCAAAGCTATTAGGATTTAATAAACAAACTTATAGTCAAGGTTATCATATAGGTGAGAAGATTCCAAAAATAACTGAAATAAATTCAATTGTTGTACATTGTGACATTATTGAAGGAGGATATATAAATGGTAAATTGTCAAATTTAATATTCAGTTTTCTGGCTTTTACTGTACCCATTGGTTATAGATTAAATGTAATTCCACAAACATTAAGATATTTCCCTATTACAAGAAAAACTATTAACAACATTAACATAAAAATCACTGATGAGAAAGGACAAGAAATAAATTTTGGAGGTGAAGAGATTATGATAGATCTTTTGGTTCGGGAGGTATAAACTCCCGTTCGGGAGGTATAAACTCCCGTTCGAGAGGTATAAACTCCCACGCGAAGCTAGAGAAGTTTAATTTTCTTCTTCTTCTTTAA
The DNA here is from genome assembly GCA_907163375.1 of Prostheceraeus crozeri. NCBI lineage: Eukaryota > Metazoa > Platyhelminthes > Polycladida > Euryleptidae > Prostheceraeus > Prostheceraeus crozeri. The sequence goes on along the minus strand of CAJQUW010014681.1, from coordinate 12,421 downwards.
AAATAAAAATAAAAATTTTTTATTAAAAAATGAGTGAAGTGCCCCCATTAAATAAAAAACTCAAATTTAATCATCGTCCAAATTTATCTAATAAAGTTTTGTTAGTTATTTGTGGAAGATCAGGATGTGGAAAAACTCATCTATTATTTAAAATTTTAACGACTCCAAATTCTTTGGATTATAACAATCTTATAATTTATACAACAACAGCAGAACAACCCGTCTATCAAGTTTTAAAATATGGATTTGAAAATTATCTTAAAAAAACAGCAATTGCTTCATTATTCAAAGAATATGAAAAATCTGAAGATGAAGAAGAAATAAGTTCGTGGTGTGAAGAAGCAGTAAAAAATAATCAGTTAGTAGAATCCAATAAAAATAAGCATATAAAAATACAATTAATAGATGATAGTGGTAATATGCAAGATCCTAGTAAACTAGATAAAACAATGAAACGTTGTGTAATTTTTGATGATTGTGTTAATGATAGAAATCAGTCAGTACAGAGAAATTATTTCACAAGTGGTAGACATAACAACTGTAGTGTTTTTTATTTAAAACAAAGTATGTATTCATTAGATGGAAGTGTTATTAGAAAGAATGCAAATATATTTATACTATTTGAAATAAATGCAATAAACCTAAGTGATTTGTTAAGAGATTTATGTATAAGAGATAAAGATGAATTTAAACAATCGTGTAACAATGCTTGGTCAAAAGATTATGGATTTATCACAATTAATATTGACAAAAAAGTTCATGATAGAGTTATAGAAGATTTGTTTACTGAGTAATAAAAAATTTTTATACTGAGTAATAAATAATAAAATTTTTATTCTAGACTGACTTAAATAATAAAAATTTTTATTCTAGACTGATTTAAATAATAAAAATTTTTTCTAGACGGATTTAAATAATAAAATTTTTTTTCTAGACTGATTTAAATAATAAAAATTTTTTTTCCAGACGGATTTAAATAATAATAAGTAAACTTTAAAAAGGTAAAGTAGTTATTCCATGAGATAAAATTTTTCTTTTATCATCAAATGGATCTGATGCTAATTTATGTTCCTCTTTTAAATACATTTTATGTTTCTTTGAATAAAGTCTATAATTACATGCTGTTTTTATTTTATTATTATATAATGTATTCTTATAATCTTGAAATGTTATTTGGTTAGCCACTGATGCCTTTGAAATACCTTTTAATGTTTTATGTGTTTTAATATTATTAGTTGTATCATAATAGTAACATTTAGATTTTAAAAATATAGCTTCTGTTATGAAATCTTCATTTCCTAACTCATCTTTTACTTTACACAATCTTGAAGGATGAATAAAATCTTTTATTTTATCTATTTCTTCATCAAGTGAAGAATTATACGGTACTGTTAATTCTAAGAAAACGGAATCCGTATCTGTAAAGTGTAATTTATAGTTTTTGCCATAAGCAGGTGCTAAATGATCATATATAAATCTATACACAAATAGCTTAGCTAGTTCTAATATAGTGAATCCAATAAAATTAAACTTATCATGCTTTACGCTGATTCGACGTAAATGTACAACACATAGTTCATCACTGAATCTAGTAGTTATTTTATATGTAGGTTTCCTTGTTAAATTTTGAAACCTATCTTTATCATAAACTATTTCAATATTTTGTCTATTACGCACATTTTCTAAAGTCTTACCATAAAATGCATTATTCATTAATTTGAAGAACACGTTTCCAAAATCATCTTTATTTCTTTTAGCTATTTTACGTTTTTTAATACTGAACTCTATATAATTTTTTAACCATTTAGATTTTTGATAAAATAGTTTTCGATGTATTTTGGTGAGAATCATTCCATGTTCTAAATACCAATCTAGCATTCTTCCTTCAACAACATACTTTCCTTTATTACTTTGTGTTAATAAACCTTTGGTTGGTGCGATTTTATCAATAAACACCATTAAGTAGTAAGAACTGCGACTTTTTCCATGGCCACGATTGCTCTCTATTGTGGTACACATCAAGAATGATAGAAAGAACATGCAGGAGACGCAAATGTACTGGTAAATACAGTTCAAGATCACATGCATCAGAAATTATAGAAGACACGTCATATCGGGTCTGTTTACGAATAAAGTTATCATAAATTGTTACTGAATAAAATATGAAAGTAGAATGTCAAATACTGTAAAATAGTGCGAAGGTATGAAGTAAAAGGGGAGAAAGAAATGCATGTAAAAAACGGTTATCACAACCGGAGAAGGAACAGGCGTTCCTTCTGGGCACATAAATCCGGCTTGAGCTGTCGAAAGTGAATCTATAGTAGGGAAGATCCGCCGCATCATTGAAGGTAGTTTCTACCAATTACGTGTCATTCCCGTCTATAGAACTCGAACGCCTACACCAAATATAATCAAGGACATCGTTCCATTCAACCAGAAGCCCCTGGTATCTTACATATTCACTTGTCCTTGCGGAGCAAGGTACGCTGGCAAGAGTGAACGGTGCCTCAGAGTGCGGAAGAGAGAACACATACCCGTTTGGTTGACTACTTCCAACACAAGACCGAAGTCCAAGAACCCGCCTCAGTCAGCAGTATCCCGCCACCTCATGACGCGCGATCAGAAAGCGAATCTTCTGCTCACGGAAGATATGGGATTCCGTGTCCACAAGCAAGCTAGAGATCGCCTTCATTTGTTAATTATGGAGAGTGTGACTATTCGACAGCTCAAGCCGGATTTATGTGCCCAGAAGGAGCGCCTGTTCCTTCTCCGGTTGTGATAACCGTTTTTTACATGCATTTCTTTCTCCCCTTTTACTTCATACCTTCGCACTATTTTACAGTATTTGACATTCTACTTTCATATTTTATTCAGTAACAATTTATGATAACTTTATTCGTAAACAGACCCGATATGACGTGTCTTCTATAATTTCTGATGCATGTGATCTTGAACTGTATTTACCAGTACATTTGCGTCTCCTGCATGTTCTGTCTATCATTCTTGATGTGTACCACAATAGAGAGCAATCGTGGCCATGGAAAAAGTCGCAGTTCTTACTACTTAATGGTGTTTACTTTGTGTTAACATAAGTTTTTTTGTTGGTCTGTATTTCTTAGGAATTAAAGATTTTTGATAATCTGAAAAATCTTCTATACTGGGAATTTTATTTTCGGGACAGAAAGGAAAATATTTTGTTTTATCTTTTATTTCATCAGGATATACTAAATCAACTTCATATATATATAACCATGATCATAATTTCCATCATATGTTTTTTGGTAATCAAGAATATTACACCATTTCATCTCACCTGTTGGTAATTCTGGTATCATGCAAGAAGAATATAAGCTATTAAAATCATAATATAACAAATAGTTTTCTCTCATGAATTCATCAACTGTTGCTTGACTCTCTTCATTTGATATATGATATGGATATTTGTTATATCCTTCTATATTTTGATTAAACAATTTTATAAATTGATCGCTTTCTTCTGGAGATGAAGGTTTATATATTCCATAATCATCAGGATTTACTTTTTTATTATAGCATTTAACATATCTATTACCTAAAACTGATGAAATACCACCTCTAATTCCAGAATCAAAAAATAATAATTTATCATATGTATTTTCTTTATAATGTTTAAGTTTAACACCAGTATGTTTTAATCCTGCTAACCATGTTAAACATGGTGTAGAATAACAATAACATGTATCTATTTCATAATATTCTAAACACATGTCACGAAAGTCTTCAAAAAGATCAGTAAGGATTAATACATCTATTTGAAGATATTTCATTGTATAATCATACATTGTTCTACAATTTAACTCTCTCCAATTTTTTTCAGCTTCTGCATAGTCTTCTTCAGATAATTGTGATTGTTTTAATGTTGATTTAAATTTTTTTTATTGGAGGAAGTTTTTGTTCTTTCATTATTTCATTTATTCTATTTATATAGCCAGTTATATATTCATAGGGAAATATGCCTTTTAAAGGTTTTAAATTATATTTATTTCATATTTTACATTGTTCAGGTTTCAAAGTTTTTCCCATTACATCTAATGAATAAGAAGTAAAAAATCTAAATGCATCTAAAATTCTAATACAACCTAATTGCATTGAAAAATATTCTTCTTCTGTTTTACAAAGTACATTTATTTGTTGTTGTTGTTGTAATTTTTCAGATGAAAATAAATCTTTCATTACTAAATGGAAATCATATTTAGAACCATTGTAGAAATATAAAGGAACAAAGTTATATTTAAATTTATTAGCACTAAGATTACAAGAATTATGTGCTGCACCTCTATAAAATCCATTTAGATGATCATGATCTTTTACTTTGTCGGTAGAGCCGTCGCTTCGTTTATCATTACCCAAATTTTTTTCCACATTAATAACAAGTTTTTTCATTAACAACATTAAATTTTTCTTCATTCGTTAATGGAAGCATTGGTACATTTGTTTCAAGCAATTGTGAAAAACGTCCTTGTAAGTCTTCTACTTTCTTTGTAAACATTTCTGAGCTATCTTCACCATAGTATTGATAATATTTTGATTTAAATAATTCAGGATAATTTGAATGAATGTACATTCCCCAACATAATGGTTTTTGTTCAAATAAATATTTTCTTTACTTTGTTCAGGTGCACTTTTTTCATATTTACCATTATCAGAATTTTGTGTCATGTTAACATTATATGCTTCGAAATCACAATAGATAGTAAAGGGTACTTTATTTTTCAAATAATGTCTATTATATATTAAATAATCATCTTTAGGAAAAGTATTTTCAACTGCTTCATTTTGTTGGCAATTTTCCAAATGTCTATTCATTTCTTCTTTAGTTCTAAAGCTCGTCATACATTGGAGACAGGGAAAATTAGCATTATCTGAAGTTTTTGTAAATATAGAAACATCTTTACACAATATAAAATGATCCTGATAATATAATTTATTCGCTTGTGCTGATTGTTTTGTTTGTTTTAATTTTTCAAATTTATCTTGATATATTTCATGTGTTAAATCGATGTGTCTTTGAAAATCTTTTTCAGACTGTTGATAATTTTGAATCAATATTTGTAGCTTTTGTTCATATTCTTTATTATATTGTTCTTTATATTGTTGAAGACATTTTTTAAAACATTCATTTATTTTTTGATTGGTTTCATTTTCTTCATTATTTAATTCTTTATTGTCTTCATTTAATTCTTTATTGTCTTTATTTAATTCTTGCATCGTTTCTATCTTATTTTGATATTAATGGTGATATTCTTGTAGTAACATTTTTGATTGTTGAAAATAATCTGTTTCACAATTTTGTAAAATTTTATTTAACTTTTGTAATTTTTGTTGATATTCTAAAGATAAAGATGAATAATTGGAATCATAATCATAATTATAATTACGTCCTTCATAATTATTATGATTAATCATTATTGGTGATAATGTTTTAACAATTTCAAATTTTTCTGTACATATTATATTTCCTTAGTAAAAAATATTATGATGCATGTAATTTCCTCTATCATTATAAACTATTTCTGACTTACATAAATTTTTATTATTCAAATAAAATTTTTTTGAATCTGAGTAAAATGGAGTAATATCATCAATGGAAACATAATTCACATTTAATTCAAAAACATTTACTTCTATTAAATTTTTGTTCTTTTTACGAAACTTAATTAACCTATTATAATCATATGGAAATTCATCTAAGCCATTAGAGAGATCAAATTCATTTATGTATTCTTCCTTATCATAATGACTTAGTCTTTCTTTGTGATATTCTGCAGGATGTAAATGTGCTATAATACTCCACAGAAAACAATAATCATCTTCATTTTTTATGTTGATTATTTGTGGTGAACTGAAAGGTAAAGGAACATAACTACCACCAGTATTATTTTATATTCATCAATTACTATTTTCTTAGATAGTATTTTAACAAATCTCCAACCAGATTAACGTAACTGGGCTTCAATTATACAATTTTCTAATTTATTTATCATCGATTCAAATATGGGTTGTATATCATTTACATTATGAATTTCTTGTGAATTTCTAAAATGTCCTTGTATTATTTCTTCAGGAATTCCATCAGGTCCATTTTTTGTATAAAGTACTTCTACATTCATATAACATTTGAAAGATTTCTTAAATATTTTGAAAAAGTTTGTTAATACATTATAAAAAGTTTCATCGGTTTCATTGTGTTCAACAGATTCATTAAATAAATATTTTATATCTGTTACAGCTTCGTCAAATTCATCTATTTCGTTAAATTCATCAGTATCGCTAAATAAATATCTTCCATCTGGTACATGTTCATCTTCACTATTAAAAACTTTTTTATATTCCGAATGTGAATAATCATCAAATATTTTTTTAACTTTTCTATCAGTAGGTAATGTTTCTAGATAGTTTTATAATTAATTAACTTTAATATATTTCCTTCATCAACTCGATCTACATTTTGTAAATGCAATTTACTTTGTAACTGATATTGATAACTTCTTTTTGTTTGCAACTTTTTTTACATAAGTTACAATAAAACTTTTCCATTTTTTGTTTTTTTTAAAGAAAAAATTTTTGTTTTAATTTTAGATATAAACATTCTATTATTAAGGTCTTGAGAGTTATTACATATTATTATATATTTCACGTTCTTTAGTTATTTTATTTTCTTTATCATATAATGTTTTATCAAAAGATAATTTGAATTGATTATCACTAACTATTGATTCTTCGTCAACATCATAAATTACACTTTTTGGTATAGGATGCCATTCTCTTATTAGAATATCTAACCCTCAATTATATTTATTATCTGATAATAATATAATAGAGAAAAATATTGGTCTTTGTTCTCTTTTGGAAAATTTAATAACACCACCATAATCTGAATCATTTTTAGTTTTAATTAAAGATGATAAAATTTTAAATTGATTAGATGTAAATCCTAATTTAAATTTTGTAGACCCGACACATAGTTGTCTAATAGTATCTTCAACTATTCCATCATTATTATTTTCAATTGTAAGAAAACAAAAATTTTGATGAATTTTGATTATATGTAGTATAAATATCATGTTGAGATATAAATTTTTCTTCACTTAAATTTTTATAATTACTAACATCTTTATAATCTTTGTTAACATTTACACCTTTTTCAGATGTTTCAGAATCATCATCTATATTATCATCATTATTATTATAAGATTCTTTAAAATTATTATTATAATATTCTTTAAAATTATCATGATTATGGTCATTGTTAATAGTATAAGGTGTAGTCCACATATAAATTTTTTCTTGTTGTGATAATCCATTTATATATGACTTTAATAAATTAATATTTATATTAGAACATAATCCTATGTAAGTATCATCATCAGATGTTTGTGGCATGTCCGATATTTCTTTTTTATGAATTGTATCTCTATAATAAACTTGGCATAATAATTCTTCATTATGTTTTTTACTTTCAATATGAATATTATATTGATTGTATTCATCAACAAATAATCTAATTTTTTCTTTTGAAAAAGATTTTAATTTTTTTACTAATTCAGAAACATTAATATAATTAATTATTTTAGTTTCTATCCAATCAGCATTACTAATTGGTAATACTGCTCTAATAAATCCATAAACATTATTATGACCTATTTTAACCATGTTTTCTTTATTTAATTCTACATAAGCAACATCATTATATTTGCTTACTATATCCATAAATTTAATAAATGGATCGCCAGGAAAAATACAATAATTAGTTTCTATAGAAGGTAAACCTTTAGTTTGTTCTTTGAACATTTCAGCTTGTAATTCAAACAAAACATTAACATCTATACATGGATTATTATTATTATCAAAACATTTGTTTTCAAATCCCGATGATCTCATCGAATAAGAAGAACAGGATGATACGGGCGAATATATTTTTTTAAATTTGCTTTTTCTATTTTTTTATTTTTATGTGAGAAAAAATTACTTTTTAGAAAAAAATTACTTTTTTATTGTTTAAAAAACGATGTTACCAAATGTTGGTGGAGGTACATGTATCCCGAATAATCGTGGATCAGAAATAGGAATAGAAAATTATATTATGAAAACTGGAGACGTTTTATCTGGTACATTGCATCTTTCTATTCTTCCGCAACAAAATACAGAGTTAACAAATAAACAATATGTTGATACACAAATCAATGACTTAAAAGAAAAATATATAATGATGTTTTGGTTCCACTGATGAATGAATTAAAGTAGCTTAAACTTAATGACAAATCATTAAAACTTGATAAAAAAGATAGAGAGCTAGAAGCAGATATAGCAAAGCCTTTTAAAAAAAATTCTGAACAATCAAAAATTTTGATTTTGCTTTCTATAAATTTAAAATCTGCAGTCATTAAAAATAAACATCAGATAAAATTATTGAAAGAACAATTAGAAGATGAAATAGAAAAACTTCCTGAAAGAATTTAAAAAAATTTAGATAAGTTACAAGCTACATTCCAAAAAATGTTGATGAATTAAGTTCTAAAATTACTCAACAAATGAAAAAGATGAATAGAATAATAAATGAAGCAAACTCACTGAATCAAAAAGTTGATAAAATGAAAACTCTTAAAATCAATTTAGAAAATGAATTAAAGAAAAATTTGCAAGAAAAATCTAAAGAAAATAAAGAACAGTTAGATGCTGTTAAAAAACAATTAATGTTCTTAAAGTTCAATTGAATGCTCTTAGAACGGCGTTGAAGATGAATCAGCAGAAAATGAAAATTAATAGAAAAGAAATTAAAGTACATCACACGCTGCTTGACGCAATAGATAAAGTGCAACGGAAAATTAATAAAGTTATCACGAAGTTGTTGGACATTCACACACGTAAATCTTAATAGAACTTTGTTCAGAGGCTTTAGCCGATCAGACACGTAAATATTAACGTAAATATTTTTCCCAAAAGTCAAATTTAATCCCAAAAAAAGCCTATAATTTAAAAACACAATCTTAAACATTTTGCTTCAAATCAATAAATAGCACATGAACCATCTATGAAATCTGTTTACCATTATAACAATGTAGAAACAGTTCAAAAAGAAGGAGATGGCGTAAACAGCGTAGCTGGTGTAAACAGCGGAGCTGTCATCTTTTCTGGTATAGGAAGTATCGTTAACTTAATTAAAAATAATAAAGATTTGATTACATCTGCTGCAAAAGGAGCAGCTGCTATAGGTAGTACAGCTAGTGCAATATCAAATGCTGTTAAGTCTCAAAACTAATTAAGACAACTAGAAACTATTCGTAAACTTAAGAATGATTCTGAAGAACTAAACAAATTAAAAAAACTTTCAGAGGAAACAAAAAACAAAATTGCTAACATAGCTGCAGGGTCTGAGAGGAAACATCAGAGGAAATCAGGCGTAGCCATAGAACCTACGGATCGTTCAATTGAAGAAATAAGAGGCAATGGTGTGAACAGCGGAGCTGGTTTAGCAAAATTCTAAAAATATATTTTAGTAAAATTTTTTTTCTGGGTGTGAGAAATTTTTTTTGGCTTTGAGAAATTTTTTTCTGTGTGTGAGAAATTTTTTTTCTATGTGTGAGAAATTTTTTTCTATGTGTGAGAAAAAACAAAAAGTCAAATTATTTTTTATAAAAATGTCTTCGCTTATCGAAAATAAATTTAGATGAGACGATCCTCCGTTCGTCAGTTACAATCAAAAAAAGAATGACTATATAAGAATTGCTATGAATCCCGGATCTTCCAGTAGAGTAAATACTGGAGGAGATTTAATCTTTGAAGTTGATAATCAACAAAGTTATATATATCTACCTGATTCATTTTTACACTGTGAATATTCTTTATATAGTGATGCCAATTTTCCAACGCCATTACCAGAAACCGATAATATTGCATTAGAGAATAATTTTTTTCCAAGATTATTTACACAAATGCGTTTAGATGTTGCAACTCAAAATATAGAAACAATAAGTGATTCTCCAGGTGTAATTGATACAATGCTTAGATTTGTAACAATTGGTGAAAATAATAAAAAGTATGAAATCGAAGGTTGTTTTCCTGATACTAATGATGGGATAATTGTTGATGATTTATCTCACGCTGGAACAGATGCAGCAGGAATTGCGAAAGATGTAGAAATATTGCAAAACATTTAAATAAAACAAACAATACTGCATATAAAGAAAGACGCGAATTTAACAAGAAAAGTAAACAGACAGTAAATTCGTCATTGTCTCCATTATTCGGATATTTAGATTATGGCAAAATATCATGTCAATTAAAATTTAAATCAATAATTCATCGTACAGCAAATAATGAATTAATCTTTTATGGTAAGACTGGAAAAAAAACATATCTAAAAATTGATAGACTTGAATGGTGGATTAAGCATATTACTCCTAGCCTAGAGGTCGAATTAGATATTGCAAATAGATTAAACACTAACAAACCAATTCCAGTAAATTTTCTAAAGCGTACTGCTAGTTCAGTAACTTTTTCCGAACAAAGATTTAACTGGCATTTTACTAGAACTGCGAATACTCCAAGATATTTACTACTAACCTTTCAAAGAAATAATTCTCCAAGTTTTGATAAGAACAACAATCTTTTCATATTAATACAATTCGAAGTTTACAAGTTTCATTAAATCAAACCCGATATCCAATTGATCCATAAAGATTCGATGAAACCAATAATCAATTTATGGAAGGATATGATGCTTATAGAAATCTTTGTATAGAATTTGGAGTTGAACCACAATTAACTCCTGGAGATTGGAGACATTTATATCCTGTTTTCTGTTTCGATTTAAGTGCACAATCTGAAGATATTAACAAGACTGGTTGTGATGTAACAATTAATATTGAAAAGAAAGATTCCACAACTTCATTGATGGCTTATGGTTTATTGCTAGAAGATGTAAAATATTCTATTGAAATTCTTAATGGAAAGATGGCTAGGATAGGTTAATTAATATTTTTGGTAACTTAAAATTTTTCTTTTAGTAATTAGTAATAAAATTTTGATAACTTAAAATTTTTTCATAACTAGAATAGATTAAAAAAATTCTTAGATTAAAATTTTTTCATAACTAGAATAGATTAGAAAAATTCTTAGATTAAAATTTTTGATAACTTGAAATTTTTTTATTAAAAATGTCGAAAGCGAAAAGTAATAATAATAAGCTGTTGAAATAAAATTACGCAACATTGTTGACAAAAATACACCTAAAACTATTACGATTAGCAAAAAGAAATATTACATAAGTAAACCAATGATTGAGAATATTCAATTACAAGAAGAAAAGAATGGTGCAATTCTCCCATTAATTCCACTAATAATAGGTGGCATAGCAGCAGCAGGAAGTGTTGCAGGTGGGACAGCTGGTATTGTCCAAGCAGTAAATAAAAATAAATCAGAGAAGGCAGCATTAGAAGAACAAAAACGTCATAATAGAGCGTTAGAGGAAGTTGCTAGGGGTGAAGGAATAGTAGATAATTTTATTAGTAAATTAAATTTAGTTGATGAAGGTAAACGAGTTCTTAAAAATATTCTCCACAATGTTGATGATTTAATTTAAATTAAAGAAACAAAAGATGGTTCTGGAATATATCTAAGTCCTAGTATGATTAGGTAATAACCTCAGGACCTTTGGTCCGATCGGCTAAAGCCTATGAACAAGGTTCGATTCGGTAAAACATTTATTTTATTTTATCTTTAAAAATGTATTCTACAAATTCCGAAAATTTAATTAAATTAAAAATTTCTAATTTAGATTTATTGAATTATCTTTTAAAAGTACATAAAACTTCAAATTGTCAGCATATTGGAGGTGACATACAAAAAACATTAGAAAACTTTCCTGGATTTATGTGGAGTAAATATTCAAAAGAAAAACATCTTCCTGGTCATTCATATACCGGTCAAGGTACTCGATTAGATATAAGACTAGATGAGAATAATAATACGAAACCAGGTGAAGAACCAATAAATAGAGTAGATGCGGCAGCCTACAGACATGATTTAGCTTATCGAAATCATAACCTAAAATCTCGTCATGCAGCTGATAAGAAGATGATTCAAGAATTAGATAGTATTCAAAATCCTACATTTAGAGAAAAAATTGAAAGAATGTTTGTTAAGAAAGCTTTACAAGCAAAAATGCTTTTTAGCCAGGGGATAGACAAAACTTATAACTCTGAAACCTACGCGTCTGAAATGTTGAATGACCTAGGACGCTATGCGTCCAAAATTCATAAAGAATACAGAAGGCCTAAATATTTATTGAAAGTAAAAGTATTTAATAAAGATGATATTTGGAGTGCTTATCTTATTCATATGCCGAATGAAAAAGATTATAAATACGCATTGACCGCTATAG
>CAJQUW010014679.1:0-11010 GCA_907163375.1 Prostheceraeus crozeri | reverse complement strand
CGAGGGTCGTTCCGAAAGTAATGCCTCCTAATTTTTATCAAAAAAAGTAGAAAGCAGATGCGGGTATGACACTTATACCAGCAAAAAAGCTTCGTTTTTGTGGTACCAGAATCATTCATTTATCCATAGGACATAACATCAATTGAACTCCATTATAGAGATAAATGAAAACAATCAATATAAAAGAGACGACGAAAATTTTCACATCAAGATATCTATTTTCGACATATTCCACCACAACGTTTGAACACACTTTTGCCAACGATGAACAAGGGCCGTTATCCCTTGCTCGTAAAAGGCAGCTCCAACTGAGGCAGTCCCACTGCTTTACAGGCTCCTGATAAGACGGCGTCCTTATCTTCCGAAGTGCTGACCTCTCGCAAACCGTCCTTCAGGTGTGGCCCCGAACATAATGAAAGTCCGATGGAGCCAAAATCGGGGCTATACGGTGGATGCGGCAGCCACAGTCCCAGCCGAACTTCTCGATGCAGTCTCGGTGTTTTCTTATGCATGTATGGGGTTCTGGCGTTGTCCCGTGCCTGTAAACAGAATGTCGTTCTTCTTACTCTGGGGCCGCTTTCGAGAGATGCGGTCCCTTATAGCTTTGTCAACGACTCGATTAGCGGTCTGAGTTGACAGTTGTCCCCAGGCTCCAAGAAAGTACCAATAAGATGGGGATGCCCTTGTTTGTCCCCAGAAGACAGTACCACATCACTTTTCAGGACAGATGGCTGCGCGTCTTTAAACTTAACCTTTGATGGATGGAGCCCGGTTTATGATGCCATCCCCCAATTAAAAAGACATGTGCCTGTTTCGACTCAGGCTCGTAGTGGTTGACACTCACGTTTCGTCACCAGTGGACGATTTGGGGTCTCAAGAACACACTCGGCCTTCTGTCTGGTATCGACACAAGAGCTCTCGAGCTGACAGTCACACGTTGATCCTTGTTTTTCTTGCGTGAGCATGCGTGGAACCCACCTGGTACACACCTCTTGCTGTACCCCAAAGTCGACAGCATCGGTCTCTATTGCCTCCGAACACCAACATCCAAAAACCCCCCGCTCGCCATTTCTGTGATCGTCATCCTTCCGATTCTCGCGAATCAGCTGGTCCAGGCGCTCTTATCTGTGTTTTCATCATTGTTGGCAGTGGAAAGGTTCGTCCTGAACGAGGCTTATCACAGCAACATTTCTGTGTTTCGCCGCATCGAAATCCGGCTCGAACCCATGTCCTTACTGAGTTCACGAATAACCGCTTCGGTTCCATAAACATTGGACCAAGCGCCGATGAATGTCCAATTGGCGAAAAACGTTTTCAGCGGTTAGGTAAATTCAATGACACAATCTCTGTCTGCCTTTGGACGGACGTCCATGATTAAATTTGATAATTGAATTCCAACTACTGACTTATTCTTAAGAGGATATCTTGTCAACCAGATTTTCTTTCGTAATCGTGACGCAATTCGAATAAATAATGCAATACTGCTTCAAAAATCAATTAATTTTTGATTTTCACCAACCCAACCTCATCGGGACGCGCAGGGCATCCGTTGATTTCATCAGCTATTTTCGACCGCGCGCGCCTTAAAGTGTGACTGGGTTACACGACTTCAGTTCCTCGCTGTATGGCGTCGTATACGTAGAAAAAAGTAGGCACATCAACAATTGTTCTGGTTAATGAACAAATGGTTTTCAATCTGATCATAAAGGGACAGAAGCCATGGGTTCGCCGGAGTCCGATGGAAAGGTTTAAAACAAAGGTGAACATTTTCGTCGTCTCATTTTATGTTGATAGTTTTCATTAATCTCTGTAATGGCGTTATATATGATGCTAAGTCTATGAAAATGATGATTCTGGTACACAAAACGAAGCCCATGTTTTGATGGCATAAGTGTCTTTTCCGTATCTCTTTTGCTTTTTTTGATAAAAAATTAGGAGGCATTACTTTCGGAACGACCCTCGTATATTGATAATAGAAATCATACAAACATTTTCACATAAGTTTTGTAAACCAGTTCATGCGAATCTCACAACATCGTTCAGGAAAAGAAGATAATCAAGTAAAAGAAAAAACAGTTTTGTTGAATAGCCTTGACCAATAAGGAAAGAAAGTTAGAGGACCGTCGCACAGAGTTTACAAAGTTCGATATGGCCTGGAGCGGTAAGTCGGGCGTGGAGCCAATGGTACAAAATGTTGTCCGGTTTCAGAATATCGGAAAACGTACGAAGAGCAATCTTGTCTGCCAGCTCAAAGAAGGAAGGCAGTAAAACTGCAATTACCAGCGCGGGTAGTAAATTATCACACGCAGTTAAAACTATGAAAGATTAACTTGATGCCTCATGACAGGAGAGGAGGAAGACTGACTATTTGATCACAGACAAAATATTGCTGCATTCTAGATTTATGTATTAAGCAGATTTAAGTGGACTGATGTCGAAACGTTTCTGTAATAATTCCATCATTGACAGATTGTAAACGTATATAAACAAGCTCATGCAATCAATCATGAAAGTTCAATGTATGTGAACTACGGACCGTGAAATTGCACTTTTCGGCGATTTTCACTGTTAAGGCGAAACAAAATTTCGTTTCAGGTGAAGCTAAACCTCATGGAACTTTGAGTTACAATGCTACTGAAAAGTCGGAGAAATGTCACCATAATGAAGCGAAATTGAATCAAAGAGGGGCAGTGCCTTGCAATTTGACTTCTTTCTAATGCCTTCCTCGTGTTTTATTTTGTAGATAGTGTTGTGCGTGTTCGCTTTACATGTTCTACAATTATTTGACTAAAGAATTTTGACTTTTATGTTTGGGTAATATCAGAATAGTCTGGCTAAAACATGTACACTGCACAGCAAATCATTAGAATCAGAACAAATTGAAAAACTCGATTGCGAATAACCTATCCAGGCATATTAGCAACATTTGGTCGTAAGATTTTTGAGTTTTACTAATCGGAATTACATAGAAAGAAATTCATTGATACATAAATGTGCTGATTATTTCCATGTGTGGAAGCACTGCGTGGTTGATATCAAAGATCGTGCTGGCTCATTTTTTCACTGGGTCTGCTTTGCTTCTTTGTCGCAGTACTTCGCTTTGAGTACCGATTTGAACTTGGTCAGCAGATTTCTCTAGAAATTGTAGAGCTATGAATGTGCTGTTTCTTCGTATAACTTTTAATTCCGGACCCTCTGACTCAAAGCACTTTGTACGAAAATTGATGCATGATTGGATCAATGTACAGTATGTGTTGTTTTGTCTTAGATCTTAGATATCTTAGAGCTAGAAATTCAAATTGCGATAAACATTAGAAAATGCAACTGCACACCTGCACGAAAATTTAAAGTAAGCTTTGTATAGTGTTCCGAATCGATATGTATGGCAGAGAGCTAGATGCTCGGTCGAGCATTGAAATATTCCCTTGTTCGACCGAATACGAACACAACGTTCGAGTGCACCTTATTTTAGGGGGTGCTTAGTGTTTCTTAACCGATGCATAGGAAATCAAATTTTTCGTTTTAAGCTTACCGAAATTGAAAAAAAATGAGTCTCTTCATTATACATTTGAATTTTTGCATCTATGGACATCTTCACACCATCGGCATTTGCAGATTTGGGTGTTGCTGGGTCATCCTTCAAAATTGCATTGTAACTAACACTAATATTAGAATGTTTTGACGATACATTGTCTCATGATGAAATTCGAAACTCCTTTTCTCTTGCTGAAACATGATGTTGATTTGACGTTCGCGTGTGCGAAACGCGACGAACTGTTCCAGTTCCGTGTTCACATGAGGATTTTTTGAATAGTTCAGTGTCATTCGATAGGAGGTAAGAGTTAATTAAGCAAAATACAATAATATTTTCCTCATGAAATATCAGTCAAGTGAAATAGCCTTTCATCAATGAATTCGAAAACCAAAGTCCGCCCCCCTATTAAATTGGAAAGACAAAGGCTTTTTTGCTTGAAACACACATTTCGTTAACGCAATGAGATTCTTTTTTGATTATAAAATATCGTATTTTGATTAATACACAGACAGTTCGAATGATTCGGACAGGATCGTTTGTTTGTTATGTTTTGTTATCTGTGCTTCTGTGCGAACTTACGTGTAAAATGACCCGGTCGCTTTGTCGCAATCCAAAATTATGTAAATTCGATCGATGTTGTACGGGAATATGCCTGAAGACCAGTGGAACGCAATTCCATTCACCCGTTGTCGCGAAGCCATCTCTATATATAAAAAACCCCTTTTCGATAGAAATGGGTATGCCAGTAAGAAGTCATCCGACTCCGAGCCTCACAGCATTAATAACTTTTTTTGATTGGGACTTCTGTTCGCACATGGTTTGACCTGTTATTAAAATAATGGTTTGGTCTAAGAGCCCTTCTTCTGCAAATCAACTAACAAGTAAATATGCGTAGACGGCGAATGCTATCATGTTTGCTACGATTCATCAATGTTGTCTTAATTTGATCAATTAGATCTGTCGAGTCATTAGTTTTTCTTATTTACAAGTAGAAATGTTATATATTAGTGTTAATTCTTGTCCAGGCATTAAATGGCTTGGAATTCCCGATGATTAAACAGCACTTTTCTAAGGGGGTCTGTGGGATTACATATGCGCGAATTTACTCAAGGACGGCGGCGCGTTTGGGCTTGTCGCACGGTTGATCGTCTCGGTCAACTGTAACCACGCGGTTTGTCAGTTGTAATGTACGCAAGTAGTATCAACATTGCTGAATTTATGGTGAACAAGGGAAGCATCAACCATCAAAACTGGCCAGGGGGATACTTCGATCACTGTCGTGAGACTTTGACACTGAAGGGTGGTAGTTTCATTGCCTCACAATTCGATTCTCAGATCGTTTAAAGATTTTCCTTCTTATTGAAGCAAACTTCAACTCTAAAGAAGGAGCTTGGTAGCCTAAGGTTATGAAGCTTTCGAGGAATCTTCCTGCTGATGGAAGCAAAACTGGGAACCAATTATGATCCATTAACAAATTATTGGATATCAATTGCTGCTCATTTTGCTCCCATCAGTAAAGAGAATTATTCATCAAAAAATTAATTCAATTGTCAATTCCTCAGCTTAATTTTCCGTAGGAAAGCATTCATTACAACAGCAATTGCCAAGCGATGGCTTAGTACATGTAGTGAAGTAATAAGGTTTGACCCGTCAAGAACGAGTTTTTGTTGTCCTTTCAAGATTGTCAACACAATTTTAAAGTTCAGCAGTCTAATAAAATTTTGCGGCAATTGCCCGTTTCAAGTGCATTTTTTTGGCCAGCATGAATGCGTAAACTGCTGTCTTTACCAAATCAAACTGCAGCTATTGTCCGCTTCAAAATGCAAAATGAAAAAACAATGAAAGTAGCTAAAAGGCGCAGTTTTTCCTTCTTCCTTGTTAGGGTTGTTGAGACAGACCCAGTTTGCTCAAATTGTTCTGTAGTAAGTTATTAATAGGTGCACTTTCAAAAACCAAAAATTGCGTACCTCTTCTTTTTCAAAAGATTGGTCTCTTTCGAATGACTACGCTCTCATCGAAATGTACTCTATATTTGGGGGACATATGTACTCTACAAATGGGGGAATGAAATCGGCGAACCTGCATTTAAACCCGATTGCGTATGGAATCAGATGAAAATGCGAACTAAGACAGCTAAAAGTGAATGGAACGGATATGCATCCTCAGGATTAAACAGAGTAAAGGTCGCACAAAGCTAATTTACTAATCATCATTGTTATTTGGTCAATCGATTTATAATACGAATTTTTCTGTTCATCTGCGTCCTTTATAAACTTACAATACAGAATGGAATTGTTGGTTGCTATATTCAATATCAGTAATCGCCCTTTTGTCTTGAAATCAATACTCCAATCACATTTAATTTCACAGGTCCAACATCAATAACAAATCCTAGAAAAACGTTAAAATATATCGATGATGAGATTCAATCGATAAAATGTTGTTATGGCTCCCAGTCATGGAAGAATACATTCCAAGACTTCTTGATTGTTTATCATGTTTGTCCATTCTAAAAAAACAAAAAACCCAACGTACATAATCCCCTCCATCTATCAACCCCCAAAAGCCAACGATTACTTGTTCAAATCCTTGCTTGTTTAGTTGACATTTGCCTCTTTGTTTTCATGTCATAGCGGAGTGCAGATCGCCACTGAATTGGGTGAAGTTGCGTTAGATTTTGTTTTCATTATGCTGTTTATTGGCAATTGGCATTTGAAACGGGAACGCTTCACCTCATTTACGGGCAATTCTGCGGTTTGGAAAGTCAGCGATTGAACTCGAAGTGTTAATGGTTGCTAGCTGATTCAAACAGATGGCACATGCAGGAAACTTACTAAGGTGGACAAAAATAAATTTTTTCATATGCCTGCTGAGATAGGGAAAAATAGTCGATGCGTCGCTTGCGGGATTGCTGTGAATTCCCTTCAAAGTGCTCCCGATCGCCTGGATTCCCTTCAGATTCGAAGAGAATTCCACATCATTGCACAAAAGTTTATCCTCGATAATGTTGGGCCCTCGATCATTATTAAAAAAAGATTTAGCACATCAAGGAAAAGAGTTCACCAAACTTCTCTGCAGAACTGAGACATCGTCAGTGTCTCCTTTGCTGTGTGATCCGGTTGATAAACAGTCACTGAAATCTTCGCACAATTTGGCGTGCTTAATGTTGAACTGTCCTGCCTCATGGTTCGATTGCTATGGAATTATGTCAGTCAGATTGTGCCATTTCATTAACGTTACACGTTTCCAATGCTTCCTTTCTAGTCAAACAGAAGAGAGACGGGACCTGTCCTAATTCTGTGGTCTATACTTAATATGAAACGGACGATTAGCTTCTTGACCGGTCAAACCTACAGTAATAACCAAAAATATTTTCACATATTATACGTTTGCTTGCATGGCAATTTTCAAATCTTTGGCCATGTTGGTGGTGCTAGCCTGCATAAAACTGACTTTTGTTCGCATAACTGACATTGAAGATTCTTTAACCATCCTTTACAATGATATCAAAACGCCTCCAGAAAGAGCAGCGCCATGAGAACCCGTTGCTCTTCCACTCCGACAGTAGACGTGACGTTCACGGAGCTTCTGCAGTCACTGTATATGCCAAACCATTAGCGTACCAATTCACCTGCTTCGTACGTAATAACAGATCCTATTGGACAATTGATACAAGGCGACTGCTGTTTTGGATTTTTTCAAGGTTTTTGTCTGCAAGTAAATGATTTTTATTGAAAACGTCTATATGACTCCGATAGTTCATTGCTAAATTCTTTAAATATGCACTCAACCGCGCGGGTTAAACTGACGGCCTCGGGACGACACCGTTCGCAGCGGCCCCTGGAAATTTACTCCTAATACTATCTAGATGTCTGCAACCTAGAGCTGAGAAAACCTCAGGTCTAAAAAGAAAATCGAATTTGGAAAAAATGAAATTGATTCCATTAAAAGTTAAGGCGAGGTAAACAAATTAATCATTTGATGTATAGAGGACTTGTAGCAATTTGTGCGTCTTCAGTTTGCATGTGCTGTAGGTAAGACAAGTGCTTCGTTGCAGGTTGCATTTGAAATAGGGTGGAATTATGTCGTGTTTCTAATCTAACATAGAAACTTGATCTCCAATGCAACCAGGTTGAACTCCCAAAATGAAATAGAACCCCCAGTTTCAGGTAAAATCTATACCAGCAATAATTTCACATTTTTTAATTTAGAGTGATGCTGATATCTTCAAGAGACAGTTTCGATTGCTGAATTGCTACGTAGTGGCATATTGAGGTATTTGCGATGGGAATAATATATGACGTGACCCACATTATTTGCAAATCGTTAGACCGCCGTCAATTATTCCTGTTTTTGTGAAAAAGCACAGACTAGTAGTTTTATAGGTGTGGACATCCGGCGCGACGCTTCGCTTCGCTTTGCTTCGCTTCGCTTGCGCCGTATGTCACACTTTTGCGGGTTTTTTCAAAAAAATCAAAATTTCAAAAAATTTCAAAAATTTAGGTAGACTTCAAATTTCACGTGGCTGAAGGCCGAAGGGCGAAAATTTAAGCGTTTTTAAAAATACCCAATTTTTCAAATTTTTCAAAATCTCAAATTTGAGAATTACAATCGGGCGAAGCCCTAGAACCTTCGGTTCGATTTTCACCCTCGCTTAAATCATGACCGTTCCAGGACACCGAAAATCATAAAAGTTGAAAATCTCAAATTTGAGAATTACAATTTTTACCTTGAAAATCATGACCGTATCCAGGTCATGTAAAACCGGACACCGAAAATCATAAAAGGTTAAGAATCTCAAATTTGAGAATTACAATCGGGCGAAGCGCGAAGAAGGAAGAGGGAGGAGAGGGGAGGAGGGGGGGAAGAGAGAGGGGGGGGAGGAGGAGAGGAAAAAGGGAAGGGGAGAGGAAGGGGAAGGGGGGAAAGGAAGGGACGGGAGGGAGGCAGGGGCCCTAAATTCTAAAACAACATACCAACAAGAACCCTTCGGTTCGATTTTTCACCCCCCGCCAAAATCATGACCGTTCCAGGGACACTGAAAAATTAGATATTTTTAAAAACCCCCGTCTTTTTAAATCACATTTTTCAGGTTTTTAAAAATATATCATGTGACTAAAAAATATTTGAAAGGATTGACATATTCTTAAACAATAAGTTTAGGTACATTTTAACAATTGTCATTTCCAATTGTAGAAGAACATCTGCTTCCCGCATTTAAGAATAAAATGCATTTCAGTGTAAGGAGCTTTGTCCTCCAACTCAAACATTTGAAAGGAAAACAATGTATGAAAGAACAAACAGCTGGCCTACTACTCTGTGAAACAAATGACATTTTTAATTGTACGGTAGGCGATTTGTTTTTAAATTCTTGTTAGTGCGTCAGCACAAATCCGTATGACGTTAAAAGATATCTGCCAGCTGTCTGTTACTGTTTTCCATTTATCTCTCTCGTCTGTCATTGTATCGTGTTTGTGCTCAGAGTTGTTTGTGTTATTATTTCAATCAACACTTATCATCTGCTTGCTCTCATCGCTCATTCCGCTATCTTTTAATTAGTTATTCTTATATTTTGAACATAGTGATTTTGTTACCTAATTTATCCGTCAATCATGAGTCAAGCAGTGTTGAACAACAAGAAGCTAAGGCACCAAGCACACATAGCAATCATCGGTACTTCCAGAAGTTCTTCAAAAATATTGGGATTTGTTCATTTTCCATCGGAGAAAACATTCTGAATACTTTTCGTATATAAGACCAGCACAAAGTGAAGAATGAAAGGCTCGCTACTCTTCAAAATCCTTGACGCTATTTCGTTCTGCTCGAAAAGCATACAAAGAGCAACATTAAAATCGCAGCCCGAGCAAAAGAAGGAAGCAGCACTTCCAGTCCGAATCGAACATTTACAAGAACAGGTTGAAGGAAAGTGTTGTTGATAGTCATACATTCATCGGATCGTGGATTATTTTACAGAACGGCGGGGGGGGGGGGGGGGAGACATAACAAAACGACAGTGATTTTTGAAACATCACTTGAATACGAAAAACAAAGCCATCTTTTGAGTGTCAACATTGTAAAATTTTTATTGGAAAAAAGGCAAATCATATATTATCCTTGTGTGAGAATAATAAAGCAGATTTCACATAATCTCTTATTAACATACAAATTACTTTTCACCGAAATGAATTGAGTTTCGAATGATAGTTGGCTAAACTGGAGAATAATTATTCAGATCTTTGTAGAGTCTCGCTTCCTATACGGACTGGTTAAAAAACTAAATCTTTCAATCTTGGAGCAGTGTCTTTCCAAGAGGAGGGATTTTGGAATAATTGATTATTCAAACCTTCTGTTTTTACATGCAAAGGTATTTCCTCTGCACATGTAAATACAATAGAGTGTTTCATCCAATGAACCTTGGTTGTTCCTCGCGTGGAAGAAAAACCCATTGTTAGAAATTTGTATCTGTCGGTTTTATATGCAATTGTTATTTTCCTCGTGCAATGTAATACATTAGAGAGGTTTCATACAATGAAACCTTGTCTCGCGTTGGCAGAAACACCATTGTTTCGAAAATTTGTATCTGTCGGTTTTAAATGCAATGTTATTTCTCTTGCACATGTAAATACAATAGGAGTGTTTCATCCACATGAAACTTGTTCCTAGCGTGGACATTAAATTTATTGTTTAGAAAATTTCTCTTTATATGCAATGTTATTTTCTGTTTTAAATGCAATGGGTAGTTTGTTTCAATTTTTCATCATGTGTTATATGCAATGTTTTTTCTGTTTTAAATGCTATGTTATTTACTGTTTTAAATGCAATGTTATTTCTGTTTTTAAATGCAATGTTATTTCTGTTTTAAATGCAATGTTATTTCGTTTTCACTATTTTCATTATGTTGTTAGGTCGTCATTTTTCTCTCATCCAATGAAACCTTGTCCTCGCGTGGACAAATTTACATGTATTTCAATGTATCCAAATTGAATGTATGCAAAGTGGTTGTAACCAAATTGAAATATCCATGTGTTGTTTTTAATTTCTCATTTACGGGAATATAATAGAAATATTGTATCTTCTATAAAAATGAGAAACATCAGAGACTTCCAAAAAATATACAGCAAACAAAACCACATTAAATTTCGATTTAAATGAGATTGCTAAGCAATTGGGAGAAAAGAATTTTCACATATTGATGAGTAATGAATTACTATTGTTAAAAGATGAGCGAAACACCAACTCTATGTAGTTAAACACTAACACAATGCAACAATGTAACGTTTAAATTTAGATTAAATTAAATAATTTCAAAATCGAATAAGTAGTAAAGAAAGACATCATTAGAGACCAGTTTTAAATCAATACCCCCCCCAAGTAGTAAGGAAAGTCATCATTATAAAAATGTTTTAAATCAATACCCCCTTCTGACTAAGTAGTAAAGAAAGACATCATTAGAGACCAGTTTTAAATCAATACCC
>CAJQUW010014678.1:0-238927 GCA_907163375.1 Prostheceraeus crozeri | reverse complement strand
TTTTTTCTCTCTTTCAAACGAGTAGCTGTAAGACAAAATCCGTCCACTAGAACCAAAGTTAGAAGATTGCTGTCGGGGGGGGGGTCAGTGAAATTTGATGAAAAATGTTTTGGTGACGGTCCCAGGTCGCAATTCCACACTTTGGAAAATTTTCAAAATTTTACCCATACAAAGTCACTCTGACACTTAGGATTTTTTCAGGTGAGCGAGCTCCGACCTAAAATCTTGTAACCGCTCTAACTTGTGAACGGCTGGTCCGATTGACTCGCAACAAAAAATGTTGTCGAGCAGTTTTTTCTCCTCTTTCAAACGAGTAGCTGTAAGACAAAATCCGTCCACTAGAAGCAAAGTTAGAAGATTGCTGTCGGGGGGGGTGGTGGGGAGGTCAGTGAAATTTGATGAAAAATGTTTTGGTGACGGTCCCAGGTCGAAATTCCACACTTTGGAAAATTTTCAAAATTTGACCCATACAAAGTCACTCTGACACTTAGGATTTTTTCAGGTGAGCGAGCTCCGACCTAAAATCTTGTAACCGCTCTAACTTTTGAACGGCTGGTCCGATTGACTCGCAACAAAAAATGTTGTCGAGCAGTTTTTTCTCCTCATTCAAACGAGTAGCTGTAAGACAAAATCCGTCCACTAGAACCAAAGTTAGCAGATTGTTGTCGGGGGGGGGGGGAGGTAAGTGAAATTTGATGAAAAATGTTTTGGTGACGGTCCCAGGTCGAAATTCCACACTTTGGAAAATTTTCAAAATTTTACCCATACAAAGTCACTCTGACACTTAGGATTTTTTCTGGTACGCGAGCTCCGACCTAAAATCTTGTAACCGCTCTAACTTTTGAACGAAGACAGATAGGAACAAGCCGATTCTTTCACTGAATTTGTCTCACTCTTAGCTTTCAAACGAGCTATCGCACGAACAAATTCCGTCCATGAAGCAGCTGTCCAGAGGGGGGGGACGTCAGTGAAAATTTTTTCTCTCCGATTTCGCTGGAAACATCCTTCCTAACCCAAAATTTCACGTAGATTCCGAATCTGGCCTCCGTTTTCTCATCAGATGCTTCGTTTGGGCGCTACACACCAAAAACATCACACACTATAGCCTCAAGACTAATCCTGGCGGTCGCCCACGTCAACCTAGACGGTCGCCCACGTCAACCAGGCGGTCGGACCAACTCACCCGAGTCTAACACTCTGTCGTTGCAGAGGGGGGGGGACGTCAGCGAACATGTTGTGAACGTGGACCCACCCGGCCGGCACACCACGACAGACCACAACCTCTGTCGTTCCAGAGGGGGGGGGGACACAGACACGAAGCACCACGGCGGCCGACCACGACACTCTGCCGTGCCAGAGGGGGGGGGACGCAGCGATGGCCGCCATCTTGCGCGGTCCAGAAGTGGAGTTTTGCTTACTACTCCTCCTCTTTTATCGCAACTATTTTTATTGAGTTCTTTTTTTGCCGTGACCTTGCTGATAAGTCGTCGTCCATTTGTCTTATGAGTATCGGGAGATGACTTAACGCCTAATATGATCGTTTCCGCCGAATTCCAATTCCCAACTGTCGTTCTTTTGCAAAATTTTCAAATAATCAAATTTTTAGTAATCAGATTTATGACGCATTATTAAATGTACATGAGCTTGATATTTCAAATCAACCAAATGCATCTAAAACTGTAATTTGCACATCTTGCGCTTAGGCAAAACTCAATGCTGATCAAATTTCTATCCTGACCTTAAGATCGATATTAAGAAACTCGAAAGGCTGCTTTTGCAAAGAATATAATTCTTGCTCGATCTTATATGAGAGAGCTTCTTGTCCTTGAGCAACACGTGGACATTGCGCAATAAACTCAATTCATGGGAGTGCATTGGCAGTGTATGTGTATTTAGAACAGCCTATATATTGTTTGCAGCTGGTACTCGTTGTAATGAGTTACTCATGATTTTCCGCCCAAATTCAAATAGAATTTCAGATATGGTATAAAACCTGTTGTACATTCCTCCATTGCATATTATGAAAAAAACAGGTCTGTCAATGACGTTCATGTTACTTTGATAAATACGGAATTTTATGACAGATTTTGTGACTGATTTAGACCTTGTTAGGTATTAAAGCTGATCCTGATGACAACTCGTGAAAGCTTTTAGCGGTTTTCTCATATAGCGGCCTATAGCTACGCGTGACTATTTAGTGCAACCAGCGACACTGTCTCACCGTACAACACGATCATGTGGACAATGAGTTGCACTGTTAGTCCGGCAGCTAGAACGAGTTTCTGCAGTGAACGAGACCGAAAGTGAGACTTTCACAGAATGATGTGCACCCTATGCCTATTACGAATCTACACGTCTGCCGAGTTCTAGTGAGTTCCTCTTCTTGTCAGACACGATCGAAGAAAAACACATGTAAATCCAATGGGACGCAGATTGTAGTTTTTGGTTAAAATGAAATTTTCTTTGCTTTCGCTTATCAACTGGAAAGTGTTAAGTCTAGAGTCATAATTTTTGACATGGAATGTCTTCAGGTCATTTCCTATGATGTGCATGTGCTTTTATCATGCTTCTAATCGGCAATGTATGTGAGAATGTGTTTGAATGTGGATAAAGTTGCTCAAAATGTTTGTGTTTGCCGACATTAAGAGGCTTGCCAAATCTAAATGTGTTTAACTTTTTAGACAGGAGTGCATAAACATGAAAGGAAATGACCTGAAGACATTCCATACCAAAAATTATGACTCTGGGCTTCGTACTTTTCGTTTAATCAGAGAAAACATAAAAAATATCATTTTAGCCAAAAACTGCAATCTCCGTCCCATTGGATTTGCATGTGTTTTTCTTTGATCCTAACTGACAAGAAGAGGAACTCACTAGAACTCGGCAAACGTGCAGATTCGTAGCAGGCATATGTTGTGCATCATTCTGTGAAAGTCTCACTTTCGGCCTCGTTCCTTGCAGAAACTCGCTCTGGCTGCCGGACTATGTGAACACAGTTGGATGGTACACATTCACAGCTGGTGAGGACTTAGTGTAACTTGCCTTGGCCGCAACGAGTGTCCATCGCAGACCTATACCGACGAACGGGACTACGGCCGCCAAAGTGGGAGGCTACGCATGGCGCACCTAGCACTCGCAGGTGATCTCACTCGCACGGAGCACTCGTGTCCTCAATAAGCCCAACTGCTTCCTCTCAGGCAGCCGACGAAATAACAAATTCAGAACTTACTTTACTTTATGCGGCATATTCATTGCGGAACTTCGGCCGACCCATTGGAGATGGCACGCCACAGTTTTCGTTCACGCGTTGCGCCGTTCAATTCGTACATGTTGAGTCCGGTCCATTTCATGTTGTTGACATATTGCGTCCCAGGCCTTCCTCTGCGCCGGCTGCCCTCCATGTTGCCTTGCAGGACAGTTCTCGTTAAAAGGCATCCTCCCTCCCTGGATTGATGACCGTAGAAGGAGAGTTTCCTTTTCCGAATGTGTCGAAGTAACATAGGGGTAGTGGCCAGTTGCTCGAAGATGCTGGCATTCGTTCGGTGCTCTCTGTAATTTATGCGCAACATTCTCCTCCAGAACCACATTTCGGCAGCTTCGATGTGTTTCTCGTCTTATTTTTTATTATTTTTTTTATTTTTTCTTATTCTTATCTTTTCTCGTCTCAGTTTTCACCGTCCATCCTTCCACTCCACATGATAGAATTGGCCACACAAGCGTCTTCACTAATTTCATCTTGAGCTTTGTTGGTAGTGCCCCATCTGCCCATAGCTTGTTCAGTCTGGTCATCTTCGCTTTAGCCATAGCTATTCTCACACGGACGTCTTCTGTGCAACTTCTCATTTTTCTTGATAGAGCCAGGATATTGAAGCGTCACCTCTGCAACAGTTCAGCCCCAACTGTGATTGTGCTATCTTCGTCGTGTTGAAACGACTCGCATTACTTTTGTCTTCCTTCCATTTAGCTTAAGCGACTCTCATTTCCTGCGGCATTTACCTGGTTAAACCATCTCCTGATTTCACTCATGTTCTTGGTTATCAAAGCTGTGTCATCGGCATACCTGACATTGCTTATTTGTCTGCCTTCCGATATGATTCCAGCGTTTGTAAATCGGTTTCTCTCATGATTGCTCAGTATACAAACTGCAAAGATGCGGTGATAGATACATCCTTGGCCTACACCCTTTTTGATAGGAAATTGCTTGGTTCGGTCTCCGTTCCAACGAAATAACCATTGCTGATTGAGTTAGAGGGACTTTATCAGGTGACGAGGTGCTCAGGGAATCCAAAAGTAGACATGACATCCAGCAGCTGACCGTGGCACACGCTGTCAAAAAGCCTTGAAATAACAATGAAAGTTATAAGCCGCTCCACATGACATGTCATTACTCTTCAATAATGACTTGTAGGCGTTTGCCAACATGCGGGTGCCGCTGCCAATTCGAAACCCTGCTTGTTCATCTGGGGAGTTCTGTTCGATTCTTCACGCGCAGGCGAGTCCAGCAGTATATTGAGGAGAACTTTTGCTTACATGCGATTAAGCGCCAACTGGTTGCGATAATTGCACACTCTTTGGGATTGCCAGTCTTGTGCAGTAATACGAGTTCTTGCTCTTTCCAATCGTCTGGCCAACGTTCCGTTTCCAAAATCCTCACGCAAAGCTTGTGAAGACTTTTTGTGGCAAAGTCTCCAGCGAACTTGACGAGTTCCGCAGGCACATTGTCACAACCTGCAGTCTTGCCCATTTTCAGTTTCTTTACGCAGGCTTTTCTTAATCTTCTTGTTCAGCTTTTTAATCAAAAGGCTATCTGAAACACGCCGAGCTTCTCTTCGTTCCTGAATTAACTTGAGAGTCTTATTGCCAATCCAGCAATCAGTTACTTTCCGCCTCGGGGCACGTCCTATGACATCGGTTGCAACCTCTTTTAAGGTATCAGCTATGTTTGACCAGAGATCATTCGGCTCCATCTCCGTAGTATCTGTCTCCAATAGCGCTGCAAATCGGTTGTTCGTTTCTGTTACGTATTGATCCCGGACTTCCGAATCGTTCAGTTTATTCAAGTTGAAACGGAATGGTTGACTACTTCTTTTCACACTGAATGCTTTCAATTGAACCTTTGAAACGACCAATTTGTGATCGGTATCACAGTCTGCACTTGGTTTAGTTCTGGCATCAAGTACATTGTTGCTCCATTTCTTATTTATCACATATACTCGATTTGATCCGGTGTTGCTTTGGTCTGGAGATGTCCACGTGAATCGTCGACCTTGTGGTGGCCTAAACTGGTATTGTGTATTCAATATGCAAAGATTGTTTGCATTGTTAGAGAAATCTGCTAACCGTTGACCTCTCTCGTTTCGAATTCCCAAACCGAACGATACAATTCCAGGCAGAAGGTTCGGCTCCTTCACTAACCTTCGAATTGAAATCGCCCATTCAGGAGTGCAGATCTCTCGACTCTTTACTTGTTCAACTGTGTTGCATTCTATTAGAATGAGGTCAACAATCATCGTGAGTCGTGACTAGTTGTAGGAGCATAACCTGTATTACTGTTGTGGGCACAGGCTTGGTGCAAAACTTCAACAACGAGTATGCGGTTCGAGATTGGGGTTTGAACTAATCCACACTTTTCCGGGCTTTACCTCGCACTATAATTGCTACACCTCTTAGGCAGTTCGCTCTCGTGTACCACTGTACATGATGTGCGTATCCGAACAAATGGAATTGTAACCACTTCGCTGTCCACGCGTTTTGAGATCCCAGGAACATCAGATTCATACTTCGAGTTCTTTGATCAGGGCATAGAGTTTTCCTGTATCCTTCATAGTACGTACATTCCAAGTACCAATCGCTAGCTGTTTCTCTTTGTTTTCTTCTTATGCTTGTGCTTGACAGTAGCTTGCTAACGGTCGGGTCCTACCTGTCTTCCATAGGGACGCCTACCGGACGAGGGATAAACGAGCATGGTCGAGTTCACATTAACGTCGTTTACGTGATAACTGTAGTTGTGATTCATCTCCATAGGGTTCAGTGGCAAGATACTGCGGTGGTTTGCCATTGCCTTCCGCAGCCGCTTGAAGAGTCGGGTTCTCTGAGGGGCAGACTTCGGAGAGTACGAAAACCGAACAAACCAGTACAAACTTGCCGATGGATGCCATCAGACGCAGGGGTGTGACCGACCAGGTCGCCGTCAGATACTGAGCAGACGCTCCCTGGATTTGTTGGGGTTCGGAAATTCGGAAACAAGGGCATATATATGACTTCCGCAACTTTTACATGCAGATTGTTTTGCGCCAGATCAACCTGTTCGATCCAAAGCGTGTGCGCCGACTAGAGATAGGGCGTAAGATCTGTACTTCTCATTTGTATTATTTATTCATCTTGCGCAAAAAAGCGTATGTGAAAATAATATTTAAGCCGGTGTGTATTGCTGATGTTCACTTCTCAAGTCTGACTTTTGGAACTTTTCGAAAATCGTCGAACATCCGACAATGTCATTGGAAGTCGGCTGGAAGGGCATCGATCAAGCTTCCGAATGGGCAGTGTTGTCGTTGGAGTGATTACCACAAAGCCAATTGCTAGCTCGGGTTCGGACATTGAATAGGTCGTCGGAGCTGAATTCTTTGATGAATAAGGCTTCAGCCAGTTTGGCTATCCGCGGTTTGGCATGATACTTGATGATGAAATTAGTGACGCAGGAAAGTGCAAATGCACACTCATTTCATACGGCAAACTCATTTATTCCAAGCATTTCAGGTTTTTGAAAAATGGACGAATGCGAGATTTTCGAAGACGAGAACTTGTTTGACCAACTCTACGGCAAAATTCTTTGTAGAGCAAAGATTTACAATTAGTTCCGAGGTACGTAATTTCTTTGTCAGGTTCTTCAGCACTACATGTAGTAGGATTATCAAGACAACACTATCATTTGATTTATTGAATTCATTTTCGGTTTAGCCACTACGAATGAAAATCTGTCTCTGATCATTCATACATTCATCAATATCTTTTCTATCACTACGGAGTTTGATAGCGTAGTTCGGGTTTGGACATTCAATAGGTCGTCGAAGTTGAATTCTTTGATGGATAAGGCTTCAGCCAGCTTGGTTCACCACGGTTTGGTATGGTGCATGATATTGAAATTTTTGACGCCAGGTCCAGACCCGAACTACGCAAATGGTTTTGTGGCTTCATACGATTCGAACTCTGTATATAGATATTGTAAATTTATTGTTTTCTTATTTGTACACTGTTGAAGGGTGATGAATCCACGTGAAACTTGTATGGCTGCTTCCTCATGAATCGTTTTTCTGAAAACTATGAATCTGGGCACTAATGCTCTTATGTTGAAGTACCATTTTTGAAACAGTGGGGTGAGTTAGTCGGAGTCAGGGTCTATCTTTTTTTATTTTTCTGCACATTTTTCATTTCATGCACTGACTTATTCTTTGATTGACCCAATATGGATGCAAACAGACAATCAGACGAAAGCAATCTTTAGACGAATCAACTCAAACTTCATTCACAGAAGACAGCGACTACTTGTCCGGATTGTTGTGTCATCAGTCACATCACTCATTGACCGTTTTGTGAATTTTGAAACATTTATATACGTCCATCATTGGGACATCACCTTTCGACCTAAATCCACATTATCAGACCCGGTCTCTACACAAAACAATGATTGACACATACTTGATAAACCCCCAACTTTCATCTAGAAATCTCAATGCCCTTCACACTTTCAGTTTCTGCATACATACATTAACAATCTTTCAAGGGACCTCAGAAAGCAGTCACACATGCGCACGTATTTCTTCATTTTGCCGCTTCTCGCAGCCATACATGATCATTGTACATCCACTTTTCCTTTCATATATTTTGTTAACATCATTCCTCGTCACTAATTATTGTGTACGATTTTATCTTATTCGCCAGCGCTTCCGACCGTAGTGACTAAAATAAAGGCGATGGAGAAGAATATTTCAATCTAAAAGTTTGAACAATTTCTGACATGTACATTGTACACGTAGTCAATAGATAATTCTGCATATTTATGCAGACCAAATCTTTTCATCGAAATAAATGATTTGATGCACTGCCGTCGTGATTTGCTACCTTTTTTCGACTTCACCTTTGCAATTGCATGATAAGCTACTTTCCTTCATATTTCGCTCGATCAACTACCTGATGTCGAAAATGAAAATCTAGCATTCCAAGTACTCGTATTTAATTTGAATCTCATGGCAGGATTGAGATTAGCAAGGCTTGATTTAGCGTGCAATACCCTCTCTAATCTACTTTTATCTAGTCTTTCTTTTCAAGGCCTTGTCCGATTCATGCGCCGATATAAGAGCCGAATGATATCGAATCCGTCTGGCGCCAGAGAGTCGGCTGTGATAAAATAACATTCGTGTGTTCGGTACCAGAGCCTCGTTTGTCGTTATCTTCTATTGTTCCAGTGATGGGCATTAAATCCAGCCTACACAAAAACCTGATATGAGAGAGTCATGAAAGTGAAGTTACCCATGTATGAGAAGTAGAGGGAAGTGCAATTAGCAAATAATACCATAGTTCTAATTATTTCATCTAATTCCCGAGTAAAATTATCCATGTTAAGTCTATGTTAATGCCAAAACATCGTGTTCTTTGCTTTAGAACCTTTCGATAAAAATATTGATTATTATAATATATTCATCCCAAGCAATACGTTAAGAAAATTACGTTAATTTGCGTTAAATACGTTAAAAGGAACTGTTTGATTCATACAACGAATTGTCAAAACAGCAGATGTATGCGACTAGATAACTCGTACATAAATTTTAACCAATCAGAATGTTTCGTTTTTTTATTTGTGTCCATAAATGAGATCTGACGCGTTTCTTCATGCTCTTGACGCATCTCATGTCAAATTTTATAGCGGGACATTGTGTTGCCCATAAGCAGCGATCAAATAAATACTACGGACGGAAATAAAATTGATATTTTGATATGACATTAACGAATTATAAATAATTTTTACACCTCTTGACTACTTTTGCACTCTTCACAATATTGGAAAGTTTCAGGTATATTCAGTTAATATAATTTAAACATACTTAATTTATAAAATACTTACTTAATTTTAATTTACTTAAAGGCAATTTTTTGGCGCTGTACGCAGTAGTGGAAAGAAAAATTCAGTTATATTGAGGACATCTGTTTTGGCTCTCTGCCATTGTTAGTGTTTTGATTGGTGTTTCATTGCCCGTGCTGTATACGTAACTGTTTTCGTTCGCGCTACTGAACCGCACGTGGCTCCCACACTCTCCTTCTACGTTGAGCTATCGGTAAATTGCGACAATTTGGCCTGATCTTCAACTTAGCTCATTTACCATCGATGTAGAAGATCGAGAATTCTCCTCAAGGCTTTTTCTTTTTTTTTTAGTATTTTTGTCAATTAGATCTCATCAGTTACCAGACACCTCAAAAGTCTGCCTTATTTCGTATAACCTGATTATAATACAATTTCAAAGTGAAGTTTGCACATTTTTATTCTTTAATGTTTTACGGATTTCTCTCGAACGATTCACTCAGCTAACGAATGCATAACTTACTACTTATTTTTATTTCATTTTGACCATCAGTCGTATCTTGATGAAGAAGTACTTAACTATTAATAGATCAACATCTTGATCTAAGTTACTGCGCTATTTGCGGTATATTGTGTACTGGACAACTTGTTATAAATATGCAAATAGTACTTTTGTTTCTTAAAAACCTGAAAGTCTAATATTAGTGTGTCTAATATGAAAGTCTAATATTAGTCTAATATCATGTGTGGCCATTCTAATCTCCTTTATATGTTCCTTTGAGATTATAAATCAAAAAATGTTGCGTGTCTGGAAGAAGAGGATGTTCAGCATTAAAAATTCTTACCACCTATAATTATTGATAATTATTTGACAATGCATAGAAATTTAACATAGAACATGTAAACGAACATATAAATAGAGAAATTGTGTGTAGTCAGTCAAGGATTAGGATAGATAGCATTTAGCTATCCTCAGCGGCTTTGGATTATTTTTTCCTACTTTGTTTACACAAAATTTCTGCTTGCTGATAAGGAGCTTTTATTTACATATTATCAGTTACCATCATTATGTTCTATGTCAACACTGCTGATCATTGTCGTAGCGGAAAGATTAATTTGAAATTAAAGCACGGGTTCTTTCCTCCCTCCTTCTCTCTCTTAAAACATCTGCATATCATCTTCATCCATGAAGAATACTGCCATATTGGTGTGAAACACTTATTATTGGCGTCATATTGTTGGAAGATTTGCCTGCTATTGGATCTGCGTCACGTAAAACAGTCATGAAAACGCCCGTCAAATATTAATGAAAGTCTTTTCAGACATAAAACAACGTTTATAGAGACATCTCATGGTCGAATGATAAATTTTATGAGTAAATCTAGTCGTTAAATAATTCGCTTCGGATTTGTTATTACGCTTTACATGAGGATTTTTGACTGATTATTTGGCACCATTAATGATAATAACAACTGACGATGCGAGGCCATTAATTGATGCGAATGCTGATGAGGAAGACTGACATTCTGAGTCAGGATTTGGAAAAAAGGCGACAACAAACATGCACGCATGGAACCGAGTAATGTTTGTAGTGAAATGCTCTTTGACCTTGTAGAACTTCAACCTTGTCGATTCCAGTGAGACATCATTTATAGAGGATTATTCCCAGACCATTTGCGGCGGATTGTTTCCTCATGCTTGGGGGTTGGACGATATGTCATCCCGATTCCGGTGTGGGCGGATTGCGCGTCTCCAAGCAGTATACGGTCATGTGCAGTGCGACGGTCGAGGTGCAAATCTCGCAGATCTTTCTCCACGTTATGTATCCATTTCTTCCTTTGACCACCCCGGATGTTCTGACCGGGTACCTCCAGAAGCCGCGTCTTTTTGGGTCAGCTAGAATCAGGCATGTGCTCTATGTGCCCGAACCATATTAACCGATTTTCACGGAGCACACTCGGTATGTCTGCGATTCCCAAGGCTTGCCTTTGTCCACTCATAGATCTTCGTTCAAAAATCTTGGTGGATCATATCTATCTGATCATATGGTTCTCGTTTCGTACAAGTCTGTTGATGTCATCAGTCTTCACTGCCCATGTCTCTGAGGCATATGGTAGTACACATCTAACACAGGTGCGATGTATGTAGCCTCTTCGTCGTAAGCTAGTACTGCGATTCGCAAGTATAGGCAACAATGCCCGGATAGTTTTCCATGCTATCTTGACTCTTGCGGTAGTATCGCCGAAACAACCTCCCGCCTGATCGATAACGTCGTTAAGGTAGCAGAAAGAGTCAACAACCTCTAGCACATCATTACCAACAGTCATTATTTCAGGTGAGTCAGCCGGTGTAGCTAAGACACCTTCGCATTTGCTGCATTTGAAGTTGGGGTCAGCACAAATGGTGTTGATGTTCGTGCAGCGGTGGTGGACCCAATGCAATGCGAGTACAGAATTGAGTTCCTGCCAACTCCCTTTCTACACACACCACAAGGATACCTGGCCGTATCCACTTGTTGGTTATGTCGTGTGATAGGCCTTGCTGATAAGAACTTTTGACTTTCAGACTTGTGCGCTCTAGGTTTGTTTTCCAACAGTTGAAACGAAGCTTCAAAGATTCGATCGAGCTGGCAATAATGACCAAATCGTCAGCGTAGAGCAGTCTTCTGAGATGGTTACCATCACGATGACGAAGAAGAAGATGTGGCTGAGGACAGAACCTTGATGTAGACCAACTTTCGCATTGAATTCTTCATTGTAGTGGGGTTCCAACTCATAATTTTTGATTTTGGCTCTCTGTACATCGATTGCACTACTCGCATGAATCATTCGTCAATTCTCAATTTTCTCATTGCCCACCATAAGATTACTCGTAGCACACGATCGAAGGCTTGAATAGATTCAATGGCTTAATCCATGGTTTATCGTCGCTGCGCAACTTGACAATTCCAGGTGGAAAATATTTATTGAATAAGTTCTGCAAAGACACAATCAAGAACCATTGAATGCTGAGTCATTTTGTTCCTATAGGGGTCACAAGGAACTATAACTAAGGAATGTATCGGACAGATGAAGTATAAACCACAGAATTTCGCTTTTACAATCGTGCAGTTTTGGTTGTATGCATGAACATACGGATGTTGTGAAGCAATCACGTCCAAATTTATTAATCCAAATCTTATGTTGCTTGATAATTCATTTATATCCCCATTTGTTTTGAAGCGAGCTCTCCGTTGTATTGTAGAGCGCGAAAGTCTATGAAAAACTTACTTTGAGATATGGATGTGATATCAACGTACACTTTATTTCATCTTAGCTTTGAATCATTGCCGTGTTTTTGTGTATGAAGTCTGCTATTTTCACCTTGACGATGAGACAGTCGAAAATTTGGAACTGGAATGATTGACTCAAAGCCATTTGCATTTTTATTCATCTTTGTGCACATGATAATTGTACGGTAAAGATATCCATTAGCGAAACGCTGAAAATGACCAACGGTGACGCAAAAGGTTTCTTTCAATATAACCTAATAAAATGAAGATGACTGTTATTTGTCTTTGTATCAGCTGCTTTCACGCACAAGTCCCTGAAGCGGTCAGGATTATATCATGATGGCCATGGAGTCGAGATCATAAAATTCGACCTATTATCGAATCATTCTCGTATCGAATCAATAGATACAAACAATTTTGAAGTAACCTTTGTACTACGAATAATTGTCAGCATTGAGGTATTGGAAGTGCTACGAATAAATGTCGTAGGAGGGGTCGCACCAGAAAGCCCACCTACAATTATGTACTCTTACTGGTAACTGTCATATGTTATACTGTCGCATTTAGAGTTATGCAGAATTTTTGCTTTGATAGATTCTGATTAAGTGTGATCCAATTTTTTCATCAGAACTTATATTTAAAAAAGTCATATGTATATTTTCCTGTATTTGTAGACAATGATGCTCATGTAGCACATTGAAAATGATACAACATATAAAGTTACAGTGAAAATACAAATTTTAGAATAAACGGAAAGTACTCTTCATTTGATCATAAACTTGATGCACATTACCAGAGTGCTTTTGTTCCTGAAATTGTTTTGTTATTCCTTCTTTTCATCCTTCTCTTCTCGTTCTCAGCGGGAGTGCAGAATTATATGATAAGATTAGAGAGCTTCATCTCAACGCTTCCTTCGGTCTGTGTGCGTTAGAGGTTAAGATGGCGTCAGTATAGGCAGTAGTTAGACTTCTCTCTTAGCAGCACGCTTCCTACTTCAGATTGGAGTATTGCCGTCGTTGTTCGATGCTGTGAGACTTCGGTTACCACTCTAACAAGACCGTTGAGATGAAAGCTTTACCTCGCAGACAATAGATTCCGCGATTGGGGGTTTGGTTTGAGTGTGTGCTGACAACGACATGAAATCGTTAGTAGATTGAAACTGGAAATACTTGTTTGAAACGTTATCAAATATTAGTCAACTGCTTCGAAGGCAGGAACATTGAAATTTCCTCAAGTTATTTTGAAGTTTTAAAACTGTCATGTCCACGAACTTTACAATTGATGATGTACCGAGATATCTCATACGATTACTTATTATTACAGATGAAATAAAACAGAGTTCCCATCGTGATAGAAAGTCATGGGAAAATTCGAAAATTCAAAAATAATGATTTTATTGCAGTCAGAGAAACGGAACATGTTTTTCAAAATGTAGCTGCCACACCTTTGTCAGGCTTACGGCTGAATAGTGCTAGGAGTCGATTAAAACAGGCAAAGCGGTGCTTTTGCATTTGCGCCGCAGAAAATCACACGTTTGCACAAGTGTATTTTCTATTCGTCATGAATGGGGCCTCTGTTATGACCTCTGCGGATGTTAACAATGATCAGTGAGTGAGACAAGTACAGCAGATGCTTTTCACATCATGCGAATATGCCTCCAATTTTATGAACGAGAAACTTCGGTGTAGTTGATGCATGCACATAAGTATCCGAAAAGTATCATGCGAGTATGCCTATGTGAAATGATGATTTAGCATCATCCTGGGGGTTCGGACGATGCTGACATAGACTTTAATCTGGAGCGCTATCATCTTCTAGTCCGGATGCCCTTCTTTTACGATTTCCAATGACACTCGGGACTCGACCACGGAACCGAAAGATCGCCAGGCCAAGTACGTAACCACTGTGCCACGGAGACCACTATGCGTAGGACCAATAATGAACATAATTTAGCATGTGATGTGAGAACTTCAACATGAAATACCAGCGGCCAGTAGAATGGCGCGAATGCGTTCTGACTAGAAAGCTTTGTGGCGCGAAAGCATCATTTCTAAGCTACATAATAAGAAATTGTGGAACAATTCCATTTCGCCCGACGAAGTGGTCATTTCAGTTTTGACAACATATAAGATATTACTACACAATGCTCAACACACACTAGCAAAAGAGGAATATTTGGCTATCTTTCCATTTATAGAAAATATCAGGGCATTTTGTAATTAAATCATAAGATTCCTGTCAAGTGGTCGTTGAATGAAGCTACATTTAGACTCTTCATATTCATGCTTCAAAAAGGAAGATAGTGTTTGGTTTCTGCCATTCAATCATTCAAAAATGCTGTATAATGCTTGAGTGATTGCGCATGGGTTCAAGTTTTCATTAAATAAGCATTTTTCCAATACATAAATAAATTATTCACAAATGTATCATTAATAGAAAGCGCTCGTAACCGAAAAACATGGCGACTGCTGCGCGTTACATTGCTTTGATGTGTTTATATATATTCAGTTAGACTAGGCCTATTGAAATTGAAATTATATACTTTTTGGCATATATTTGTAGTTAACGATTATTGACTGAAGGTGGCTCATGATTCTGAGAAAGAATATACATGCAGCATTCCTTAATATGATGTAACCATGAAATATCTCTTTCCCAAGATACTGAGGCTGCGACTATGACTTGACTGACACGTTTGTTTCCGTGTAAGTTTTCTTGAAATTAAGACCTTATACGATTAGGCTATATCATGTCAGTGTGTACTATAATGCAGCTTTCTTTTTCTCTGGCATTCATTTGATTGACAGATATCAGCATTTGCCAATTTTTGCTAAGGGCATTTACTACAAAGGAAAATGACAATCTAACTGCAATAATAATCTTCCGCATCTACTGTTCTTACCTCTCTCTTTTTAAAAAAAGTTCACGGGATCACTGCGAAATGCATAACCAGATCACGAAGCTGAAAGACTGGATTTGATAAGGATCATCTATCAGGAGTCTTATTAATGCATTATGGAAAGACTTCTTCGAGAACTAAACTGAGGTTGGTACTCGATCGGCTGCTCACGAGTCTTGAGGTCTTCTCAACTGATATCCTACCGAATGACCAGTTTCTTCTACGATTTCTATCTTTTCGATGCCTTACTGTTATCAGTATGGTTTCTACTCACCAAAAACGAAGTTTTTATACAAATATTTTTTGTGTATATTTTGTGAAGCTTGACGGTGTAACAACCACAAGACCTCATTTTCTAATTAAAGAACGTTAGGCACTATTATGCTGACTTCCATGACTGTTCCACAACGTCCCATGATTACGGTTCATGATTTACGGTTCGTTTTTTATTGGCGTTGTTTAAATATTTCGAGAGAGAGGGAGATAGATACACCACATCCTACTTGCAACATTTGAGGCTGTTAAAAAAATCCCTAATCAAAGAGTTCTCTGACCCCTTGTCTGAAGAGTTATATCCGGAGTGGGAACAGATTTTCTTCAAGTGTTAGACCCTCCAAGTTAGCAAGAGCACAGTCGCGAGCCGCTAATGGTAAGCACATGTATTCTCAGTGCGCTCGTTCATTGTTATGTGGCACAGGTTGAGAAAATAAACAAAATCTAATGCAAATATAAATTATGTTATGAAGATAATTCTCAATAATGCTGCTTTAATAATGTAGTGGCCTTAACTAGACAGACCGTCTCCTCGTGAATATTAACCGACCGATAGCAGTCATTCAGTGATCATTTCGTAATTTATTATACATAACTGTTGGTTTTCGAATTGTCAAAATATCTAATCAATAAATTGAGCATGGATTCCCATTTTGATTCCAACCTGGACGCGAAGTACAAGTAGCTCGCTGCATGTTGTATTGTCCTGAAATTCAAATTCAAGCTGCCGGCTGTCGATTTTCCCGATATAGTGCATGTCTGATGTTCGTTATATTCCTATCCGAGATGAAAGTGTAAACTGAGATTTTTCAAGTGTGAAACTGCATAGTAAGAAACCCCATATTATCAGACTTTTTGTCGATACTGCAAACACATTCGAGGAGAAAAGTAATGTGAATCATTTCTACTTTAAAAAATATGACACCATTGTAATATATTACGTTATCAATCAGAGTTAATGTAGCAAATGCAAATCTACGACTTTGAGTATATTCCTATTCCAAAGATACAGTATTCTGGTTTCAATCACAATTATGAACTGATGAAAATATTATCCAAGATTATTGATAGACGGTACAGAGTAATTTTTATACTTCATGTCTTTGAATGGGAGACAAGCCCTCTCTGTCAGCGCGCATCCATGCATTATTTTCAGCAGTTTTCAGCAGCTGTCGCTGTTCATTCATAATATTTTGTTTTCTAATTTTGTTTCTGCATGTGATGTCCATTATTTTCTCTCCAAATCCTTCTGATGTGTTTATTGTTATCGATTGTCGATGATTCATTGACATGCACATGATCACTCACTATGCATGTTATTGAATTTCATTCCATTTGTGTGCATTGATTTCGAAAGCCAATGTTTCCTTTCTGTTGCTATCTGCGCACATCAACTTTGAAGAACAATTAGTATATGCATAGATGTATAATTGACGTATGTATAGCTCACCACAGACTTCTAAATGTAGCTAAACATATTTCGAGGTCCATGAATACAGTGAATACACTTAAGGAAAGCCTCTCTTCATTTCCTCTTATCCATTTATTTTCTAAGGTTCACTTAAATTTTCATCCGTTGATGCAGTCAATGTGGCCTTTCGTTTGAACAAGCAACATAGACAGCGAACTATTGCTGTAAGCTTTTTATTTCATGTGCAATAATAATGCTGCTAATGCAAGTAGACGGTTGTACAAAAAATTCCGAGAGGTACAAAACGCAACATTAAATTTTTTGGTGCAAAAATTTGGAGAGAAGACTGAATCATTAATGGGGTGGATGCTCCGAGGAGTGGAAGACCACTCACAGCTAAGACTGAAGCGATCAGAGATCAGATTTGTTAAAGTTTAGCCAGTAGCCAACAGAAGTCTACTCGGCGCTTATCTCAAGAATTCGGCATCCGTCATGCAAGCGTCTTCAAGAATCTAATGAACAGAAAATTGAAAGCCTCCCTTCGACGCTTGAATCATACACTTTATGATGGCGACTCGGAAAAGTGAATTGAATTCTCCGAGTTATTTTTTGAATATTGTAGAAGCTGGTGGCAGAATTTTAGATCGCGTCGGATGGTCAGATATCGGGATTCTGACAATCCTAGGGCTACAGCTGACAAATCTGTTAGTTTACTGGTGTAGCTGTCTGGACCGACATTTCTTGTCTCGTGATTATCGGGCCTTATTTCTTTTTGAGGATACCATTACTGGCGAGTCATACCTGAAATTTCTACAGGCATTCTTTTTTATCAAGAGTTCAACATCATCTGCCGTGTTATTTTAAGCAAGATGGGGCGCCACCGCACTACAGCAGATTGGTGCAAGAATGGCTGGACTTTCAATTTACAGACAAAAGGATTGGAAGACGTGGTTCGATGGCCAGCCCGCTCACCCGAATTGACATCTCCAAATCTTTTCCTGTGGGAGTTATCAAGGACATCGTTCATGTCGAAAGCCACACAATATTCAAGATCTAAGACAAATAATTGATAAACAAATCACATACCGTAAACAATTGAAAGTCCTTAACAATTGACTTGGAAGTGTGCGAAAAAGACTATCAAAGTGTTCCCGAAAGGCTGCAACGTTGTTTTCGGCACAACTTCGAACAGTCTGCACATCTAAATAAGTGCTTTCCTTTTGATTTAAATGACTTCCTGAGCTTCTGTAATGCAATTATGCTTCTGTAATGTTCCACTACGTTTGAATTACAACTTTGAAACAAAATCGGGCGTAATTTTGTTAACACCCTGTATATACCAAAACTATCGAAGTGGAGAGATGACATGATTTAACTACATAATTTTACACCACTAAGGACTCTGACAGAGAGTCAAGTTAAGGGCTATCTTGCATTCTAATTTTACCTTTGATGTAAACACCGCATAGCCAGGCAGTTTCCTACATAGTAAGATCCATTCGAGCGACGTCACTCGATTGAATTCTAATGAAAATGTACATTTAATAAGAATGAAAATGAAACAAATCTTCATTAATTTGCGAAGTTTTTATCCTGTTAAACAGTTGATAAAGTTGCATTATATTCTATTCATTGAATTTTTCAGGTTTAATTGCCCAAAATTGTCACTTTTTTTCAGTTATAGTTCTCAGAAAGGATGATGAATATTAAACGAGAGCGATGTTGTTGCATGTCGGCCAAGTTTGTACACGCTGCCACTATAGGCATTGATCACAATGTTGAACATTTCCCTCTTTGCATCGAGTCCACAGTCAAGTCTTTCAAGACTTGCAACATTCACAGACGACCACGAATTGGACTCAGCTTGTTAACGTTCTAAATGCGTTGGAGATATTTCATGGTCCCCCCCTATACAAATTTTACAATTCAACCTCTATGTGTTCTTGTATATTACATTTTCTTGTTTATGATGGTCTGTTGTATAATCATGATACCGCAAAATATGCGAAATTTTCTCATGCAGACGATTTGTAGGTGAAAATAATTGTAAGAAAAAAATGTTCACAACTGTCTGAACAGTAAGCATGATTTGTGATTGAAAGACAGGATTTGTTATGTCAAAGCTAACCTAGAATTTTGCCTCGCAAATGTCGTTATCATATTCTACTCACTAATATAGAGATTCTTGAAACTCAGTTATATCATGCTTGATGAAAGGTATAATTTTTTCTGGCAGATGAAATCGTCGCTGCGTTTATTGGGAATCCTATGATGCTGTAAAATTTGTTGTTGCTGCATCGGTTTCTTTCAATTTTTGGTTTTAAAAGGTCTGTGCAGTGCTCATGTTTTCATTATGCCGTATCTATTTTATCTGAATGACTGATTAATGCGAAAAATCCAGTATCAATAACTGTTACTCAGTTACTGACAACATGGACTTGTGGAATGTGGTCCGTTGGTTATGGCTTGAATCTGACCTGAAGCAAGTGACACACTGGGTGGAAGAAGTGAAGTTCAACCACACAAGCATTGTAGGTCCTCACAACTATAGATAACTTACTCTGTCTAGCCTCAACGCTCAAAATTGAATATGGGACCAAAAACTCCATTATTTGAAGCATGTCTATACTGGCTAGCTCGCGAGCTTTTATTTCATCTAACGGATGCTGTATTATCGCAATTATTCAAGTTGTTTCCTAATTAACGAAAGCGGTTTTAATGTTTTTATGTTTGCAACTAACTCTGTCCGGAATATTTGTTGTGTGATGTCCCGTTAACGATCAATATCCCTATCCATCTCAAGACAAACAAAGAACAATTACAACTATAAAGAGACAAAGCAGCTTGTCAATTGAACGTGTGTGCTTCAAAAGCAATTATTTAGTATTTGCTTCGCCTGTCTGTGAAGGAAACTAAAATAATGTGTGAGTGGATTCGTAGAATATTTTTGCAGCAGGTAGCGAAGGGTAGATCATGTTCCATAAATAGGATTATACAATGGTACACTAAGGTATCACGCAATAGATGGGGATTCTTTAAATAAGCGCAATGAAGTGTATTACCACGTGTAGGCATCGGTCGTAGGGTGCGCTTTGTTAGCAGATGCTATGTTACTAGTACGTTATTAGATTTATTCTCGTCCAATCTAGTTCTTGTATTCATCTGTGTTAAATGAGTTTTATAGCTTCGATGAAAAAATTGTACCAGACTTTTTTTGCGCATATTTAGTTATCATGTCTTCCGCATTTGATTGCGCATATCATCAAGGTTCTTTTGTCAATATTTGCCGTAATTTTCACTAATTCTGTCGTAAATAAAGTTACTTTATATTTTGACTTTAGGATGAAATCAGTTGATATGAAAGCATTTTCATTGTTAAATTACTTAAATGCACCTACTCAAAAGACCTACATGAATGCTCATTTTTTGCTTTTCTTTTACTGACAACATCACTGGAATGAATAGATTACTTTTCACATAACGGAAACGGCTCTTATTTTTCATATAGTTACAATAGAAAATGACTCAAATATCGTGCTTAAATTCCAACTGGATCATGGGCAAGATCCCCAACGAACCGAGACGGTCCATAATATCTGGATTAAAGATCTACAGCACGTTACCAATGATGTACGAACGTCTCACAGTAAATCTCATGGAGAGAACTTTTATTGCGGTCCCGAAGTTTGCCTCAACCCGTTTTCGCATCTTCAGCGAACTTGCTTTCTTTACCTTTTTTGTGTTCTGTTTCTTTGCCTTTATATGTAATTATGTTATGCTTTGTTGCAAAGACGCAAAAAATTTTAAAAGAAAAAAATCGCATTACATGTAGGAACTTTAGTGAGCACGATCATCAACTAGATGTAAAAATCTAAAATCTATTTGAGTTTACCGCTACCACCAATAGATTGCCTTTTGGATGTCTGTCGAGGTGACGTGAATCAGTGTGATGTGGGCGTGTGTGGGTTCCATGGTCTGCGGGTTTTATTTCACGCCTGTCTTTTTCATTACATTTCACAGTGCAATGTGTGGGAAATTTGCCTGTACCGGAGTTATGATGTTCAGAAAGCTGAGAGTCAATTTGTATCATAAACTTTTAAAATCGATAGAAATTGAATTTATTCAATCAACTTCATCATATTAGACAGACTACTTTAGGCAGATTACTGTGGTGAATATTGCTTTATTGATAAATGTATGCAAATATGGACAATATACATTAGATCCTTGCTTTGTTAGTTTGCACTGATGTCTTTTCAGCCTACTTTTTTCGTTTGGTGTGAAATTGATCCCTGCCAATAGTAGTA
This sequence comes from Prostheceraeus crozeri, assembly GCA_907163375.1. NCBI lineage: Eukaryota > Metazoa > Platyhelminthes > Polycladida > Euryleptidae > Prostheceraeus > Prostheceraeus crozeri. Next base: position 217,693 of record CAJQUW010014678.1, on the reverse strand, counting down.
TGGTTTGATGTAAACATTATATCCTTCATTAACGCCTGAAGAGATTCTTATTGTTGAATTACGACTATGTTGTCCCTCACTCCCGTGATATGTTGTATGAGCCTATTCTAGGTTTCGCTATGGCATTTCCCTGCAGTTTCAGCGTTTCGCGGAAAATAGAAATATGTAGTATATCATAGTCAGTTATCCTAATGTTAGCGAATTTTTATTGCTGTGGAGAGAATTTACACAATTTTGTGTAATAAAATTTGTCGACTTAACTCACCCACGATAGAGTGACAATGTCATGTAATCGATTGTATCGTTCAAGATTTCTGATGAAGTTTTCATGGAAATATATTTTTAATTTCTCCAGGCAATCTAAAACAGCCCCAACAACTGCAGTTGCATTTGATGAAATACACGCGTGATTAATGCATTATCTTGTCTTTTCATCACTAATGTCTTGTTATTCGTCATTTAATCTGATCAGTCAAAATTCAGCAAGGTTGAATGAGCTGCGTGTGAACACATCGAGGGTGTCCGTCAAGGGTATTGATGATAATAGCAGAAATTATTTACTTAACAAATGGTATTACTGCGTACTAGGTATGCATCATGTCTATGGTCCTTTCACGAAAATGCAGATGAAAATGGAGGGAGGCAGTCGTAAGGATGTTACAGATGTTATCAAATATTATCACCAGGGCTTACACATGCCAAAAGAGTCAATATGTAAGATTAGGTTATTTTATGAAATCGTACTTTCGACTACTGTTTATAGTTATATAAAATTGTATATCAACCCTCAACTTGGAAGCTAGTAAGTCAAAGTTCGGCGCTGTATATCATACGGAAAAATGCTGTCAAAATTCCTTGTATACTGTATATAGATGGAATATCAGCGCAGATCTTCGAACAGCGTGGAGTATATCATTCATGACAAGTCTCTCAAATTGAATGCGTGTTTCTCTAACACAAATCAATCAAACAAGCAAGCAGTTAACCTAGCTGGTAGGATAAGGTTCTCGTAATTGATGCACACCTCGAAATCGGCAACATGGTGAAATAGTGCGGCTGAGTGAAGCATCCAATCAAATTGTGGAGGCAATGAAGGACATTGAAGATTTAGATTTAACGCTTAACGGATATTTGAAATTCACATAAAATTGTCGCTTGGCATGTTTTTGATAAAAGTTGTATTTGATTTACGCACGTTTGATTGCAATTATGCAGTCTGATGAAAAATTGGAAAATCAAACACAACTTTCCTCAAAACATGCCAAGCGACAACTTTTTGTCAATTTCAAATATCCGGTAAGATTACAACAAAACTCAACATGGCAAAAAGTGAGCAAAACAGGAGAATGAAGCATTGTTGAGAAGACGAAGACAAGCAAAATGCGTTGATTCAATAGACGGAAAATAACTGCGCGTTTTGGTGGATTTGAACCACCGACCTCTGGCATTCCTCAATTTAAGAATCCACGTAAGAGTTCTTCTACTCGTATTAAATGACTGCCCTGACAATTTTGCAAGAATACACTTACCCAAAATGAAAGCAGTCAATGCTCCAGCAAGTCATTCCTGCTTAGCAAGCAATTTGTGCTTGGATCTTCAGACACCATTAATTACTGACTCCATATATAAACTACTCAAATTTCACATGGCCATATTCAATGAGAATAAGTTATCACGTACCAACAACTATAAAAACAAGCAATTCTTGTATTCTTCATAATTGCAATATGAACAACAAAGAAATATTACCACGACGTATGATAGTACACGAGATTAAATGTCTGACTTCCTCAAACATATGTACATTGGCAGCACTATCCGCCCACTTCATCTAAGAGTCAAAGAACACAAAGCAAGAATAGACTCTAGCGTATACAAACATCTCCAAGTTTCCAAATCCTCCATTAAAAGCATCAATCACAGTATGACACCAATAATAACCGACATTTTCGTGAAACAATCTGCATTAAGAACGGAAATCACACCACCAATAACAGAGACGAATGCACGGGATATCTAGGTTTGGTCTTTTGATATGCCATGTTCCATTTTCAAGTTATTAGTCTTTGTGACATCAGCCTTCCTTTTTCTTTGATAAGGCCGCTATATTGGCGAAAGTTTGCATAGCTCTGAGAATATTTTTTTGCAATTTGTCGAAAGTTGCAATTTTCACTGGAAGGCCAATAAAGTCGAAAATGCATAAGTATAATTAAGAGCACAAATGTATTTCTTTCAGGTGTAGATACTCGTGGACCCAGCTCTGCTCTGGTTACCTTCGAAATGCCACCAGACGAAGAAAGATCTGACCGAGCTGACTTTCTGGCGAACACATCTCACGACGCTGGCAGCACGGGGGAACAGCTAGGACCCGTTGCATCCGGACATGAAGCAGCCTCTACGACAGCACAGTCATTGGATGATACCTGGCGATCCGCGAGAATGGAAAGAGATGTTGAAGATGATGATTGGGAAGAAAGGAGGAGACAACGTCAGGAAGAGAAAGAACGGCGTGAACAGAGAGAATGGGAGGAACAACAGGTTAGACAATTTCTTTAATTTCAAATTGTCCAGTATTGGACGTGATGAAGCCCGAAATCGCGCTATTTCGACAAGGATGGTTAAGATGATCCTGATGATAAAGAACTATAACCATAAAATTTTGAATCCCCGGAATCCCCTAGGCTTCTTGGAAGTTGGTGCTCAGTAATGTCACTGGGACTACCGACGTTCACAACGTGAATTATGATGTTGCTTGCCAATGAATTATTGAATAGAATTAGTCACTTTCTTAGATATTTATCGGTTGTTTGTGAACCAACTTAACTCTACCCGTGTAGCATTACTTGTGCAATGGGACATGGAATCAATTTTCATTTTTTCTCTGCTTGAGATCCCTGTAGTGCGTAAGGACTATGCTACACTATCTTCTAATACATGAATTCTGCTTGCGATTGTTATCGTGGTATTCAAAGTGTATTCATGCTTACTAATTTGTGAATTTTCTTTCATAAAAGGCGTATATGTAAGACAGTAGGTCAACAAAGTGGCGTAGTCTGGAAGAAGATCTGAGTACGAGTATATTAGAAATTCTACTATTGTGAACATAAATTTCATGATTTTATAACTCGATTGAGTTTCGCATGATAAAGTTTCTAAACATTCAGCGGAAGCGCTCCATGTCTGTGTGTGAGATGACAATAATTCGAAGTGAAAGTTTGAAATTCAAAATGAGAGATAATCAATAAATATCATTCGGCAGTTTGGCCTATATCAAATGCATAAGTAATGCTCCTTAAAATCAATTATCAAATTTTGCTTTTCCATAGTGTCGCATTCATTCTTTCTCTATCAAGTTTGACTCCACTTTTAGATGGGAGCAATTTCTGTTGAGTTTGCAATCTCGTGTATCCAACAATCTTAATTTTCTCTCCAAATCCAGAAATGATGTTAGTAGACCACTTTTTGGATGAAGCACCGTCCCCCAATAACATTGTAAAATGCTGCTTTAAGAGGATTGCTGCGTGATGTCTTGTCTTTATTCTTGACAGTTGTAAAACCGTTGAGAGGCCTTCCTGTTAGGGTGCGATTGCTGAGATAATGCGACTTGTCATATCAAAGACAAATCCTTCCGATAAGTAAGTATTGATGAATTTGTTGCAAATTATGAATTCAAATCCAGATTCAATTCATATCTTGCTTATTTATTTTATTGATTCATGTGTTTAATACAAAAAAGTCATTGCAAGTGTTAAGTTGTCGGTATCAGATTGATCGGATTATAAGATCGGTTTTTTTCTCTTATTTATTTAAAATAATACAATTTGTTACTTTTTCATTGAGCAACCCCCAGCTTCGTTCATGGCTCATAGCTGCGCTAGGTGTGAAAATTCAGCAAAAAATCATACAACATTGGTGCAGGCAGATCATAGCTTAGAATTTAGTTTGAATATCGAAGAATGATGCCGAGATTTGTAGTTTATAACTCATGCTTCGTTTTCTTTCAAGCTAATCGGAATAAGTGGTAACAGGGATAAAGTTCAAGTCATGGTAAACAGAAGGAGAAAGTTAAAAGGGGTTAGTGCTAATGTCACATGTAGGTTCCAATCCACTTCACACCGCCTATGCTCCTCGACATTCGGAAACCTGCAGGCACGTCAGTATTGAGATCAAATGTCTGGAATAGTTTACCATTTCCTGATGCTAACTTGTTATTATAATTATTTCGCACTGAATTATTGCCAATGAATTTTCGAATATTTGCGATAATTGTGATCCCTGTAGACATACTTGATTTGTTCCATATATCCAAACACAGCATCCCCTTCACTACACGCCCTCAGTGCGCGTCCTTTGACTTGTTGGGATAGAGTAACCATTTTGATCAATCTTGACCTTTTAGAAGATTGAGTGGTACCTTTGTCATAATATATGGCGTACAAATAACGTTTTATATCGAATAAGATGATCTAGAACTTGACCACGCATTTCAGGCATTGACTATTTACAATAGTGACATCTGAGGCCACTCTGGAACCGTGTCGGCGCATGTCAGTCAGCTGCCATTATTCTGAAGCACCGAGTGATTGTTGCATTTAGAAACTGAAATTTTTTTGTTGTGAATGGGAGGCAATATGCTTCATTCGTTCATTTGAATCATTTCGTTGTTAATGTATACATATGAGGATATTATACATCGATAAAATCAGGTATCGTTGAAACTTCTAATGATTTTTCATGTTACTATCAATTCATAGCAGTTGGCCTGCTCTATAAGATGATGTCAATATTATCGCAGTGTTCTGATGATTGTTCTTAGTTGAATGACTGGCGGCTTTTTAACCTCAGAGGAAGAATAGCCGATGTGCCATTTTCCTAGCAAGATGATCGGTTGTATGATGATGACCATAAATAATTAAGAATTGCTTGAAATCGATGAAATCTACATGTAGAAGGCTCAACTTGTACAGTGAAGAAAACGAAGCACAGTTAGTAGCTATTATCAATGCAATTTACTCGTATTCATTTTTTTTTCTGCTCATGAGTTTTGTATGTACTCTCTTCAATGAGAATCTCGCAGTCAAATTACTTCATATCATCTCGAAATGAAGAAATGAATGAATAGAAGGTAAAAGTCATTCATCCTTCGAAATTATGCTTTTAAATCCTGATTAAATGTTCATATGAACCCCATACACAAAGGAATAAGCTGCAATAATAAATTGTAATTTTCCTTAAGCAGCATTTTTATGTTCATTAACTTTTAGTGAAGATAGAGAAGCCTTGTTGCTATTTGATGTGCAATAAAAAATAAATCAAAAAATAATTTATTAAATAATAAAATTGTGAATAATATAATAATTTGATGTGTAATAAATATTTCGTGGTTAGAACCACAACATCGACAATATAGCAATGTTAATACGATGTCTATACGACATTGAGAATGTAGAACGAGCGAAGCTCTGTTCATATTTTGAATGAAAATTCTGGAGGCAGTCATTGAGCCCAAGAATTTTTGAAAGAGTTGATAATGCTTTTCTTTGTTGGTATTCGGTGCTTAATCTCTGTTGTACACGTTTACATGTATTTTTCACGCAATTTATCTTGTTTTGATTTAGAAGGGTACATTTGTAGTTCAGGAAAAGGAGGTTTCTTTGCTGATTTGGCCCAAGAATCAAAATTCACGGAGTAGTTATTGATACAAACGTTGAAATCCAATAAAGAAATCGAATTACTTACTTTTGTTTGGATATTCAATTGTGAACTTTAAACTTCGGTGAAGGGAATGCATTTGGCTTAGGATTTTTTTTACATATAAACACAACCAACCAGAACCAACATGTACATGGAAATCATGCAAAATTCCCGACAAATCTTTTTCTCTTAAAGAACTAGTAATATACAAGGTAACATGCAATAGGTGTCAACAATACTGCATTGGTAGAACTGCACGGAAATTACACACGCGAATACAGGAACATATGAACCGCTCAGATTCATCGATCCCTAAGCATCTAGAGCAGTGTTGCATGAAATACCACTGTACATCTTGGATTTTGTTAATCTAAGATTCCGTAAGGCAATGATCATCGATATCTTACATCGATCAATCAACATCAAATATGAATGCAATGATTACTGCTGTTAGAACGACCAGCAGTTGCGCATACATGAGTTGTGTTATATTGACAAGCATGACATAGAAACTTATAGCTAAAATGAAGAATCACATGATGACAATCGAATAATGTTCATTTAACGTAAACCCCAAACCACTGAATAACATCTATTGTCAAATGTCATCATTATTAGTCAATAATAAGATATGGAATGAACCATAGATATCAACAACTGCCATCTAATTTTCTCTACCAACATTTAAGTTTTATATCCTCTACATACTAGCCTTGCATATACTATTTTGTTTTCCTAAAAATGCTTTACTTCAAAAATATCCTGTTGTGGGTCTAATCACGAAATACTGAATAAAAATTTCACGGTAAATAGCAGCAAGGCTTCTCTATCTTCACTACGCGGAACAAGTTGCTTTTGTAAAGAAATAATGCACTATTTTTAATAATACACTCGTATTTGTTAAATTATTCAGAATATAATTTTTATCACTTTTGAGAATTTTCCTCAAGACATTATTTCAGAGAAACCCTGTCATATTTTCTTTGTGCTATTTCTAGTAGCAATTTTCACTTTCTACGAGTATGTCATTGCTGTCTGATGAAAACTCATAAATTCAAAAATATATTGATTAATTAGAATGCTAGTTTTTAGTCTTCTGCAAATATCAACGCGTCCGCTTACTTTTAAAACTTTACTGAATGATTAACTTTACAGTTGACCAGAAATTTGTCGATTTCGCGTGCTGTTAACTTACCTTTTTTGGTCGTTTTTTGTGGTGTACCTATTCAAGATTTTCGTCAGTCACACTTTCTGGTGTTCGCAGTTGGTCGAAAAATGCATATTGCAGCAATGAACAATTGCTGTTGAACAATTTGCAAGTGAGTGTTCTATTGTAAAAAAATCAGCAGTATTCGATTAGTGCAGCTGACATGTATTTCATTAATCGCTAAGAACATGTTATGACTAAGAGCACTCCAGGAAATCAGCTGTTTCTGTAACATATATGGTGCTTCATATTTAGTGAGTCAGGCTTTGTAGCTCAGAACGTCGAAAACATGTGCAAGGGTTGTTCATTTACATGTTCACATAATCTGTAGGAAACACTCATTTCAATCATTTAATTCCGATATCTAGCTACCTGAGGCTATACCCTGTGAATATCAATTGACGCAACATATCGATAAGTACATATCATTTTCATTCAACAACAACTGATTTGATTGACGATACAGTTCATAATTGAAAAAAAATATCAAATGACTCAGCATTTGAACGTTCTACGTCACAAAATAGAAATCGATTTTATTAATAACAAATTTTACCACAATAAGCGACAGTTGATCAATTTTGACTGTCTAGGCGATTGAGTGACAGTTCGATCACAATAAATGGCTTACAAATAATACGCTTAATATCAAATCAGATGATCGACAACGTGACCATACATTTCCGGTCATTGCATGTTCACACTAGAGATATATGGCCGTTTTGGAACCTGAAACCATGTAAGTGCATGGCACTCAGCTGCCATTATTCTGAAGCACTGTTACGTTTAGAAATTGAAGATTTTTTATCGTGATTGAAGATTCCTTTTTAGACGAGATTCGCATATAGGACTCATTGCGTCGTTTATGCATGATGGATGGTAGCACATAGTAATCGTTCATTACAGAAAAAATGAAGATCACAAAAGTCACACCGTTGAAGAAAGAAATAATCATAGAAGAGATATTCGTCACTGATTCAAAAGCGTTGCACTAAAATGGTGCATGAAATGAAGCTGGTATGATGACGAAAATATCTCCTAATTATATGATTTCAAATGTCAAGTCAGCAGCAAATCATTTGTTATCTGTTAGGGATCGAGTTGAATGATCAAACAGATGAGCAGACCATGGGGAAAATGAGTTTGATCTACGAACTTCGTTTTTCATTTCGAGCAGCAGATGCGGTTGGAATCCTATAAAATTTTGTGTCAGGTAATTTATCAGGAACAAAAGTTCGTAGTGGGTGCATACACAAGATTTTATCAGCAAATTCAAAGTCGCTCTCTTAAACATGAAGTTTACGGCATGCAGTCAGTCATCTAAACATTAGGTTTTCTTTCTGTTCCATTTGAATTTTTGGTGAAAGTTATACCGAGGAATTTTCCTGAATTCTCATTTTTGAATCCGCTACTTGTGACTGAAGAAACATTCACACGTTTATTCATGCAAAGTTACACACACCTTCAGAGTCAAGGCACTATCATTAAATACTTCTACAAGCACGTTTCAATGACCGCATGACATTTCACTTTTTGACATCGGCTTGACTATTGTATCATCGTTCGCGTATTTGACGCATTTGCATCTATCTACACAGTACGCACAATATAGAGTCTACATATCGACAAGATCTGCGATCCTTTTTAGACAAGTACATTTTAGAGTTCTAGGAGCGAGGAATCATCACCCAGCCAGGAAAACCTGTCATTGGGGCTTTGGGTGTAGCCTTGGTGAATTCTTAGGGTTCTACTGTTTACCGAGTTTTTGAAAATTGCACTGAATGCCTCATCAGGTGCACTTTGCGTGATTTATATATTTAATCTGACCTGCTTTCGCAGCAATCCTTGTCGATGGCCTACCTCTGCTAGTGATTTCACCAATCAGAAACTGTATATATGGGCTTCGAAGGATGGATGTAGTACCACGGGATTTACAAAGTCAAAAATAGTATTGACCCAAACTGTGCAGCGATTACAGACGCTTCAGTGAAACATGGCTGTATGTGGCTAGGATTAACCAGATACATCTCTGGGTATATGCATAACTGTCCATGATGTAACTAGTGATTTCTAAAGATGAGCCATGCGCCTGCTTTCGTTTGGCGTGGGCCATAGGATGCAGTCGCAGAGGAAGATGGCGTTCACATATGTTGCATACTACACAGCACCAGAAGTATCTCGATTGTAGTCAATGATTTCCAGCCTTGCAGATTAGGGCTAGAATCCAAAATTTGATAAAAGAGAAATTTTGATTCAACTCCATCAGGAGCAGATTTTGAAAATGAAGCAATGACATTATCTTCTTTATATATTTTTGGATTGATGTATGGCGGTTAATATTTTACGTCTCTGATATATTTCGTTGGCAATGGTGTTGTAGCTTCCGCCGAATGATATATCTAATGTCTTAAATTTAAAATATCTTTAACAGACATTCTCGCTTTCTTGTTTCTGAAACTTTGTAATTTAAATTATCACTCACGTGTTCTTGTCACATAAGCTTAACCTGTTTTTAAGAGTTAAGGCTGGCTGGGTTACTTTGATTATTTCGTTTTATTTGAAGCAAGACAGAAGTATGTGCTTTCAGCATTCTCTCTTCTCTTGCTCATCGTATTTATGTACAATTATTTAAGAGTATATTTCAATTCCATACATTGGCATAGGAATGGACCTTAGTCAATCCCCAAATTGCGTCGCACATGTATTAGCAATTCCCAAATTTTGCAGATGAGTGTGGAATTCGGCACTTGCTATAAGTAGCTATGTTGACCGTGGCGGACGATAAGTGAGTGTGCAAATTCGGAAGAGGTATTTTGCATTTGGTGTGTTTCATATTGGCGGTGAAAGGGGTAAAAAACTGAAAGTAGGAAATAATATTCCTTGAAAATGGGTGCATCTATGTGACGGTCAATCATCTCAGTCTTCGACTGTTTGTTTAAAAATGGTCCTGAAAATGATTTATCAAATGTGGTGACTGTGTGTGAGATATCGTGTAACTATGTATATTTTCCTGAGTGGTGTAAAAGGCGAAGAGTGCGTGACTGCATTCAATGTCTTGTTCAGATATCGAGAAATCTTAATATGCTTCGATAGTTAATCTCCTTAATGTCTCACAGTATTAGCTTAATCTGATACGTCATCCACACAGAGAGACTGTCATTGCCAATACGTCATTGCCAATACGTCATTGCTACTATTCGCAGCTATTTGATTATCTGTCTCTGTGAACAAAGACGTTTGGATGTGTTTCTCGCAGCTCGTTCTGTTCAAGAGAATGGTGAAGATGTCCAATTGCAGGGCGTGTTCAAAGAATTGCATTGAATGTAAAAATTCTAGTATCTCTGTATTTCTCGAAATGACTGACTATTAATTATATTCATCTCATACCAAAATAGATGCATTCGTCTACGTCTATACTGGAAAACCACTAATTCCCCTTTATGTCAATGTAATTGCATAATTATGCTATTTAGCAATAAGATGGCACTAATTGTAGCTAGAGAAACCCCCATTGTTAATAGATATTGCAAAAACTGATCTGTTGCTTAATACAATGATTAATCAGTGGATTTTAATTATAGTGCACATAGAACATCCTTTTAACCAGTCATTTTTTAATCAACACCAAATGTTCTTTTTTGTTTTCAAAATTATGCACATTTTCTCATAAATTTTGTTTTTACCGTGAAATAATTGATTTAATGATCTCCAATCGTTGACACCCAACTCATGTAGTGGATAATTTCACTTCGTATAGCTGTAAGTCATGTAATTAGTTTTTATAATCTGGCCGAGATATTGAATCCTTCGTGGTTTGTAAATGATAATAAGAAATCAATTGAAGATTGTTTAACCTCAGAACGGGCCTTGATGACCGATTCGATTTGAAGCGATACTTAAGTGGAATCAATCGTACCATGACAGATTATAATCAAATCAGATAACTGCATTCTAGTATGGTCTCAGAAGTGGGTTTGGTAGGCAATATGCGAAGTCAGAGATGTAGGGGTATTTTGATCCTTTGCGATCCCTACAAGTGATCGATGCTTGTCCGACAGTCGGAGGGAATCCTTAGCTATCCTCCAAAAGTGAACGTTTTCTACCCTACTGACCGTGTTTGCCAATGATCTTCAAGTAAAAAGTAATCAGGTGAAAAAATGTAAAGATGACCACTGCAACATTTTTGTGTGAGCTGTATTCAATGGACGATAGATAATCTCACTATAAGAACGATGTGATCCATGAGCATTCGAAAGAAAACATTAGGATGTCTTATGATCTGTACTGTTTGTTTCTCGAATGGCGCGGAATAGAAATGAGAATTTAAATTAAGTGTTGCATGATATGAGGATTGAATTCAAAGATAAGATTTTCACTGGGACAAAAAGAGAGTTTTTAAAATTGGTATTTAAAAATTGCTAACTAAACTGCATCAACTGGATTTCCACGAACAATAAATAACCTTCAGTTTATTAATGTATTTTTATTTTAGTTAATGAACTGTGTTCTTAATTCAAGTCTATAGCATCAGCCAAAAATGATGTGCAAATCAGAGATATTTTGCTACTTTTTGCTCGGTTGGTTTGGATAATGTTTCACAATCTTTTAGTGAAACTACTCGTAAAATTTCAACCGCATCTATCTCTTGATTATTATAGAAAGTACAATGTTTGGCCAAGTATTTGGTCTCCTCTAGAATATACCTGTAAGCGTGATTACTTTCAAGTATGCATGTACTAATTTGTGCGATCCTCGTATAATCTGTGCATTCTTCCTTGTCCAACGTGACACATACAAGATCATGAGTAAATTTACTTTTGATTGTAGAAGTCAACATTGAACATTTGGGTGATGCAATTGCATTGTTATCAAGCTGTGTCCAAAAACATAGAAATATAGATACATGACCAGTGATGGTGTGAACTATTTATATTGTTTACTTACTCATAATTTGGCTCTATCGGTGTTACATCTATCATGTTTCATTGATGGAAGAATAGGCAACGAACAATGAGCGTTTGATTAACAGTATACATTATCTACATGTCTAAAGAAAATGAAGATTACTGTGATGTGAGAGAAATGGAGATTGCTGTGATGCTTGATTATTAGTAAGCAGTTCATTTTCATGAAGATTGCATTCAATACCAATTGACTCCTCCTGACCGCCAGGTTGGGAGCCTTTCTTCCAGATACGAGACAATCGAGCGTAAGGGCGAATGAATTTCAACTAGCTTAAGATCATTTGAAGGCATTGTACGCCAAGGCAAACAAGCTTATTTTCTAGTCACAGAAGGAATTTTGTCACAAGTATATGCGAATGAATTGGCAGCCTAAGTGAATAGATTCCTTATAAGCTGTCTTATCATTGCTTGTTTATTACTGCTCTGTCGGTTGACCGGACTGCGCAGGTCAAATCGCTGAAATTCCGAACGCATTGCTGATCTAAATTCAACGATATTATTTCAGTTTTTGATTTAATAACCCTTCTATGGTCAAACGGGCTTCCCAATGAAACGTGTTCTGAATCTAATTCTACCATCCTCACACTTCTTGGGAGTTCTTCTTTGAGAAAGATAAATTATGGTTGCAATTAAAGAAAGGGTTTCCTAATGAAAAGTGATTGCATTTATTTCTACCATGCTCACAATTCTACATTGGAAAGTGCTTTCTGAGGTAAATTATGGTTGCAATTAGATAAAGTGTTGTTAAATTTGCTGCTGAAATAATAGTAGTCTGTCAAGATAAGTAGCATACTGGTCGAAGAGTCGTTCTACTCTAAAGACCTCTGTTCAAACTGCTTCCATACAGAACATTGTAGAGAAAGTTGCATGAAATATATTCACGGAATGTTTCAAGATAGCTGTACGATTCATATAAGCTCATGGTGTGCAAAAGAGAGCAGTACGTGAATTTAGTTGATCTTTTTCATGTATTCTTTTTGTCAAATAAGGTGAAAACGTTATAAAACATTAGTCGTTGGACATGCTCTTGCTTTCATGATTTGAACTCACTGGATGTTATCAAGATCAAAGCAATAGGAAGCATGCTTGTTGATATCAATAATTTAGTATTGATTAATAGATAGCACACTCGCATAATCCACATTATGTTAGCCTCATGATCTAGCTTAATGCCATATTAGCTATTATGTGCGTTCTTTGACTATCAGTTTTCCGCACAGTGATATATTGATGGATAAGTACAATCAAATGGTTGTATCTACAATTGAAGGATAGGTCAATTCAAAATCGCTCTCTTTGGGGAAAAAGTCAACTATATTCGTTCGAATTTTGTTATCTAATAATGATTCCATTCGATTCTTTGACCTTTGTGTAAATAGAATAGGATAATTCACTCGAAGTCAAGTTAATCGATTTTCTAAAAGGATAGCAGCTACGATTGTTCTAAACCACGCACACCTGTCCGATATTTCAAACTCATTCAATATTTGGCTTAGGCAGAGGTGAGGGTAATTTGAGTATCGTTGATGTGTTGACACTGATCCTCCTTCTAACGTGCACTTCTCACTCGAAAATGCAGCCGCATCGTTATCTGTCTGTATAGTTCTGACAGCAGCATCAGTTCAAAATAATTTCTGATTTTCGATCGGATAAGGAGGCATATTTCAACGATAAAGTATTGAATATTGTATAATTTCAGTTCACTGTATGGACCTACGTTTTTTGAGATCACAAGCATGTTCGATGAATTGAGCACTTAATAATTGATATTTATGAATTAGACACTAAATAATTCTCTTGCCGATAAGTTTTGTTGAGACTTGAGTATTATTTACCGGACCGCGATTCTTGAATACAATGGTACCTCGATTTCAGAGCAGTTTTGCCAACTACTACATACTCGTGAACAAGTCGGCAGGACGACGAAACGTCGGGTGTCATTACAAGAAGTTTTATTCAAAATATGTAGTCGCAAATTGGGAGTAAAATTCTTTTTTCTATTTTTCACCAAACTGCTACATAACTATTACAAATAGTTTTACTCAGAATGAAAGTGAAAAGGCCCTGATTAACCATGTTGTTTGATATGATATTAGAAAGAATCAGGAATGTTTTGATGTCAAACTATTATAAAATTGATATAGCATACAAAATTTTTCGGTCAGCATCCACAGACCATCTTCAGGTAAAAAAGAAATTCATTAAAGGGTTGCTAGTGCTATGTGGGCAATTCAAACATAAAACATAGTTTAACTTAACTCGAGTAGGGCTGGCAAGAAAAGATAGGAAAAAATGATTGACATCAATCAAATATTAAGATGAATGATGATGATGACATGCGACAGTACTGGGCTACAATTTTCCAATAGCCATAGAAATTGACTTGACTAGTAGCTTAGGCAAGAGTTCAAAAATGTAAAAGGAATAAAGAAGGTAACTGCATAAAAAAGGGTTAGTAGAAAAGGAAGTTTCGATAAATGTCGAACTCATTTTTGTTGTTAATAGATGGCTGTAATTTGTTGATAAAAAATGATTCACGATAGCGGATATTAGTATTGTCATTATCATAGGCAAGAATTGAGCACGTAAGATTAGAGTTGTTGATGTGACAGTTTTGAATATGTCTATAAACTGAAGATGTTTTTGTTGTTAAATGTTCCTTTTAGCGATAGTGAAAGGATCTGATGGTGCTACCGATGTAAAATTTTTTACATTTGTCGCACGTGATTTGGTGGATGATATTTTTCTGATCACACAATTCGTTTTTATTCAAGGGACAGTTGGTGAGGGTGCAATTATTTGATGAAGAAACGTTTTTTCTGTTTCAAATATTGCCGAAGGGTTTTATGTTTAAATTGTTCACATAGCACTGCTAACCCTTTAATGAATTTCTTTTATAACCTGAAGATGGTCTGTGGATGCTGACCGAAAATTTTTGTATACGATATCAATTATAATCGTTTGACATGAAAAATTGCTGATTCTTTCTAACATCAAATCAAAGTTTTACTCAGACTTGTGCTGTTTGTAATTGCAATCAGATACCTAATTGAAATTGCACTTGTTGCAATTCGTCATTGTAATCAATTACATTTTCTGATGATTAATTTGTAATTGCATTTTTAACCATGCAATTGAGAAGTAATTGCAATTGCTTTGCTGTCAGCATTGTCAAATATTTATTCAACATGCAGAATAAATTACTCTGTTCTCCTCGCCGATAATGCGTTGCAATAACTGCCAATAATGATTCATTGTGATATTGTGCTTAGATGTGCACCAGGGGCACAAGCTAAGGAGGGCTCAGACGAAACTTATTGTCAAAATCTAAATAAAGAACCTGGAGTTTTTTTAAGTAATTGTGTGTGTAGTGTGTAGTGTTGTTGTAATTGTTAAGTTGATTGAAATGCTATTGTAGAAAAACGGAGTATGTTGTAATTCCATTGATAGAGATGTAATTAGTAATTGTATTCAATTACATTTCTTGAGTAATTGACACAAGTCTAGTTTTACTAGCTATTTGAAGAGTTTATGGATCGAGTTATTCCAGTTATTTATGTTGACGTGATTTCTGTCATTTTCACATGCTGATATGTGCCTATTCTTTACGCAATCCTGTAAGCGTCTCCCGGGGCAATGGAAGGTGTTTTCTGTAAAATTGATGTCAATTTTTCCAGATAAATTACTTGTCTATCTATATCCTAAAGCTTGACAGATCAAGTGTGCAGTGATTGACTGCTGCGCTATGGCTAGTGAGAGTGAAATATGATCCTAAAATAGTGAATCCCTCTTATAAACGGAGAAAAGTGAAGAAACAAAGCGATTTGGGAATTTGAAGAAAGCTGTCAGTGTGAAGCTGGAGACACACGTTCATGAAGTCTGCAAGATTGATTTGGAAGATACTTCTGAAGTTCAGCGTTAAAAGGGTCTGCGTTTTTATGACCACATTTTGAAAGAGAACGATGAGGATGATGACTGAAGGAAATACGTGTGCTTATTTGCACAACAAGTACAAAGTATCAATCTTTATTGTTTTTTTCGAGATCAACATGTCTATACACGAGCCCGAAGGACAGTTTGATGTTTGAAGTTTGGTAGCCCATGGGAGGACTAACGGAGACATAGGCACAAATTAGCTATGACGATCTGAACTTACACCATCAAGGGTCTACATGACAGGCAAGAATCAAGATTCGTTATCGTGAAGCCTCAATGATCTGCTTAACGTGCAAAGGCCGAAAATCAGATCATGTAGCATTGCAGCATTGTAGCATAGCATTTACTTAATTCATAACTTAATTTTTAACTTGATTTTGCATGTCTCCATTGTTCATGCTGACGAGCCGTGTGTTGCTTTCTTTGTTTTCGTTCATCTGTTCATTCTCATTGATTATTGATTATTTAATTGCGTCTTTGTCTATCATGCTATCTTCACTTCAGTGAGTAAATCAGTCACTGGAGAGTGGCCTACGTTGTGGAGCGAAAAATCTCGAACAAATGTACGCGCTTTTGAATCACTCCATGATCGATTGTGAGAAGTCGCTAAATTTGATAGATTTTATCCAAAATTTGTACAGCAAATGTTGTGTTGGTGGATAAGGTACTTTTACAGCGTTACTAAATTGTGGTTCCAATCCAAACCAGCCGAAATATTTCGGGAGATCATATTTTCTATCGCGTGTTCATTTCGCTTTGCAGCTGCTGCTATGGCAGTTACTATAAATCCAATAGACACAACAAGATTCTGCATAGTAGTAATTACTGACTATTTTCAGTCCTCATATCAAGTTGTGCTCAACCGTGAATGTTCTATTAAATGCACTCAGTGAATGCACTTTTACATTTTCATCATACAGCAATAATCATGCATTTGATTTCGCATCTCACTGTATAGGAAGGGCAATTTGGGTTATGCATTCCCAAAACATCACCAATTAATAGTTTCGTTATCGGGAACTAATTATCTATTACTCATCCATCAAACACTTTAACCTGTCAGGTAAGCGTGAAGAAGAGAGAGTCGCAAAAATACGTGTGAAGGCGCGATTATTTGAATTAACAAGAAAGATGAATAATCAGAAACCATTCTAAGTATCTCAGTCTGAAATCACGATAAGCTGCTGAAGCACATCCGTGAAATAGCAGATTCAACTGGTAATGTACATCATTTCAAATTAGAAAGGAAAATCTTGTATTATTGAGTCGTATTTTAGGCCCTGATTCACTAATTTAAGACCATTCGTATGATCAAGAATTAGTAAAAGACTCCTCGCAGATTTGCTTGAATTATATAAGGATACAAATATGATTATGAAATAAGGATGTTCTATCTGACGATCTAGAGATAAATTGGCTGAAAATGAAGGTGCCAACTAATAATGATGTAATAATTAGGCTAATCAATATTATATCGTTGTTCGGTAGTTCAGTTGGTAGAGCAGTGAGCTAGAAAGACAGCAAAAGTGGTTAAAGGCAAGCACATTAAGGACACGCGTTATTTCGTCGTCCATGTCATCATTATCCTTATTTGCTTCTATGCTGTATGAATACAGGTATATTTTGAATAACAATTTTTTATTCACAGCCAAGCTTTGATGCTTCAACTGCTTTCTTGCTTATGTTTATTGGTATTCAACCCACTTTTAAACGTCATGGGTACCTTTATTTAAACTTACCTAAGAGTGGTACTACAATTTTCATCACTTGTGGGTGTGTCATATTTTGATCTGCAGCATGGTTGAATATGTTGAGTAAAACTGTAAAAAAAGTGGTCAATTTCAACGATAATTTGCATTCTCGATTTCTCTTTAGTTAGATATTCTTTAATCTATTCCAACTATAGAAATATTGCATCCACCAATTCTTTTTACTGTAGGATTACTTAATTGAAAGTACTTTACCAAACCACCTTGGGTGACGACAGGACAAACTGAAGTTACTGTTTAACTCCTGAAGGTCTTTACCTTGCAACGTGACCTCCATAACACAGTCATCTGAAGCAAGGAGAAACCTTCAGTACGCACTCGTGCTAACAGGTGATCTACGCTAGATGCTATTTGATGGGTAAACAGGAACTCACCTGCTGTCACCCAAGGCGGCGGATCGCCTGCGTCGTCAACGCCATTTTCTGACTTGTCCTCCGCCTCCACTTCGATGACATTCTCCTCCTGGAAGTGACTGACACAGCTCCATTTGACCGACTCCACATCGCCAACGTTGAGATCTATGTCCACAGTGTTCAACTCTCGCAGACGCTGAAAGTTTTCGGATGCTTTAGCACGTACTGCTTCTTCATTTGTTCGAACAACAGACCACAGTAGCTTTTCAGCACACTTAGTAGGACGGGAGCTACTGACACCTTCCTCCTAAATTCGCGCACAAAAGGCTTAATAGCATGGATTTGTAGATCTTGAACCGCAGAATGCAAGAATCAAATTCTTAAGTGTCACAGTCAGTCGCTTTCGGTCATAGGTAATTTAAGGAGAAATTAAGTTAAAGAATTATTTTAAGGAATAATTTAGGAAGAAAGTGTCAGTAGCTCCCGGACTATAGTCGTCCCAAGCTTCTTCCAACAGTACCACAACCTCGAGTTAAGTTATCTGGAGCTCCTTCGTATCCTTCCATCAGATTCACTCGGCACCTAACTTATCACCGTGAAAGTCAAGAATTTTCACTATATTGTAATAGGCTTGTAAATACGACAACTAAATGCTCTGGTATGAAAGGATGGGATCTAGTTTGTAGATTGCAGCTTTTCAGTCACAGTTTGTATTGATTTTATGGAAGTGAAGTCAGCTATTCTCTCATATTAGTTGATTTTTTCTTTCATATGCGCGGAATTCCATGTATCCGAAATTCCCTATTGGTTTAACCGACAATTTTGTTTCCATTTAACCGGAATTCCACATATCCGGATTTAGAAGTTACTATATGAAACACTGCATAACATTGAACAAAATTTGAGGATAGTTGCAATGAACTTGATAAACAGATGCATGAAGTTTTCGTTTCAAAGAAATTAGTTTCATTAGAAATTCAGTTTAGAAAATGTGACTAAAGAGAATGCTGCTGGAATGGGTATAGTGCGTTCTCCTAAATAAAAATGTGATCATCTGATATTTCATCGTGATAATCATGCACTCACACTTCGAAGTCAATATTTCTGCTTATGATTGAAATGAAGATCGAGAAATATTGTATTCAGCCAGTCAAGATTGATTCATGTTTGTTTTTGATAGGGAATTTTGTTGATTTTTCTAGGAAGTGCTTCGAATTGGAGAAATATTTTCACATGTTGAACATCTGCCTTAGAATGCATTTCGTTTTTTGACGTATAGAAATGCTGTGAGAATAACAAAAAATCGTGCATTAAAAAAGTCGTATAGAGAGTAAACAAAATGTTTTTTTTTCTTCTGTACACAAGTTATATCTATAGTAACAAAGACGAATAAATGAGTCATGATGACATGGTATTGAATTTTTCTTAGAGTTTTAAATGAGTTGCAATTGAAATCTTCACTCGACATATGCAGAGGTTAGATATTTTTTCTTTCATGCATGAATGATGTTTCAAGTCACAAAGATCTGAAATGAGTCAGATTGAAAGCGAAAGTGTACATGTCATATTTTGATTTTTGTATGAACTGCAAGTGAAATGGAAGTTTTGTAGAATACAAATTTACTAGTAATACATTCGCACTATGATGCAGGAAACATTTTCTAGACATCGAACGTAGCAAATTGACTTGATTAGGTCATTTCTGCTCACACGTTTGGAATAGCATTTTCATGTATAATAATGGTTTTCGAAATTGGAATAAATTTTTTATTGAATTTTCGAATAAAGGTTTTCAGATTTGGATCTAAAGCTCTTTAGAAGCTTGTGAATCCATTAATTGTATGTAACCAAATGTTTTGTTTAAACAAATTTTAGATATCTTGGCTTGTCACAAGAACCATAAGAAAATACAGAACCATCAATTTTCGACTCTTCATGAACCTATTATTCTAAAAACTTATCCTGAATATATTGGAATAGTTATCATCAGAATATGTCACGTACGCATGCCACCAAGCCCCGTGTTAACGTTGGTGTTGTCATCCTTCAGAGGAATCCATGTTCTGTAAGGAAACACTTATGTAGAAAATTTTGCTGAATATGCTAAGGAGGACGAAATTTCAAAAATTAAACATAGACCATGGTGCACTATTGTGACGTCTCCATACCCACACCACTTTAAATGTCCTGTGGGACACCACATACCACAGACAGTAGTTTAGTATTAGCAATTTGCATTATGTTTATTAACATTCTTCAATTATGGCAATCAATCACACATCCGAACGAAGTGAATATTGGGCATCGTAAAAGAGAATGAATGAAATATATCTAAGAAGTTTCATTGTTATTTGTCCCTTTTTTACAACGATTATAATGAAGCACTGCGACTTTACTAAGTCATCAACTGTTCATTCAAAATATCCCATCTCTGTTGCAACTCATAGAGCTCATTGTTCGTGAAAAGGAACATGTCTGTAATGTTATCACTGTGTTATGCGATGCCGTAAACCTTTCGGACCTGTTGTCATTTTTGCTTGCTCACAATATCACCTCGACGCAGAAATAATAAAAAGATTCAAGTTACATTTCATCAAAGTAATTTCTAATTGATTTAGATTCCAAAAAGGGTACTTGAATTCTCGATGAAAAGAATTCAGCAACCTTTCTACATGAGATGACCTCGATTCTATTTGATGAATGCTTCTGGAAACTTATCTTAGTCTGAAGTTCTAAAGCACTGTAACTCGGTGGATGATATAATATTCTGACAGATTTGCTCAAATGACTGCATGTCACTCAACAGATTCTTTGTTTCCAATACATAATCTAGATCTCTGATAGCGTTTTTTTTTAGTTTCCCATTCAAAAGATTACTATTGATGGGACAGAAAATTTTCGTGCAATTGATTTTGACAGAAAATTCTCGGTCTACTATTTACATTGAAATGTTGTATTCTGCTATTTATTTCAAAGACATCGTTCGTGAACATCCGGGGGAAATCTTGGATTATGTCTGAAATTTAAGAAATGATTATGGCTTCTGAAACAGGAATAGTGTGGTTTCCCAGCGATTATGAGTCGTTGGATGTAATTCATACTATAATATACATGTACTCATGTTCTAATCCATAAAGGTGCGCTCACATTAGACCGAGAACGACATAATCGTGACGATACTTAATTTTATTGTTAAGCTCCGCTGTTCACATGGTAGCTTTTAATCGTTGGAAAATCGGGCTATTGTGAACAGCAGCTTTGTTGAACAGCGATTTTATTTCAAGTTATCGTTGTCGATCTAATGTAAGCGTGTCGGTAATCTACATTTTTCATGTATTGGGATGTAGCATAAAACGATGTTCCTTGGAAAAAAGATATCACTGACCACTTCTGTTTGAATGACGGCATACAATTTGACGCGCTAAATTCGTCTTTGTTTTGAGGTTTCACTTTTGTATTGCTTGACCAACAAATATTAGTGTGAAAGGAATTTGTCTGATGTTGAATTTTTTTCTTGTTGTTAAATAATTACCGGTTCATATCTAAATATATGTACATATATTTCATGTTGTAGGGTGTAAATTGAATATTTGAAAGTCAGGGAAATCACCTCACGATTCTGCCATTGAAAAATGTTTACGAAAGACAGCCAATCGTCAGTCGCCAGTTAATGCATTTCTAATCTGGGACTGAGAGTAAGCGACAAAATTATTTGCCAGTATAAAGATAGATGTCATGGTAAACAAGGTTTATTAAATGCAAAAAATTGGTTTAGCATCAGCTGCTAAGTACTTTATAGTGTCGTATTTCTAATTGAAAACCTATTTTCTGCGCTTTTCTGCTTTCTGGTTTGACCAGCACCAAGCAAGTGCTTATAGGGTTTGCTTGTACTCTATAAGGTAAAGTTAGAACTGATTTATAATTTCCCCATGAGTTTTTGTCTTCTGGATTTCCGTCGTATGTTTTTTGTCCATGTCTACTTAATGCATTACCCTTTTGTTGGCATTGAAGAGAGCGCGGCACTCATTAAACAACTTAATTACATTTCTCTTACCATCACAAACTTGCAATGCAAGCGTTCCTTGTCAGGGTCAGAACTTTTTGGAAACAAGCATACTCAATGCACCTAAACGTTTTTAATCTGTTCTGTTGTGCCCGAATCTGACCGGGCGTTCCTGATCAATTGCTGATCCCGATCAAATTCGATGTTGAAGAAATATTTTGACATTTGTTTGATTTAAGTTAACATTAATTCGTCACGAAAAAATCTTTAGTCAAATTATTCATACATAGAGATTTTTCTTTCAATTTATTTTTACGTAGAATATATATATATATATATATATATATATATATACCCAAAGTTAGGAGGAAAAACTCAGAATTCGGTACTCAGAGTTTCATGTTAACACAATCATCAGCCAAAGCTAAGGAACGAATTTTACAAAGTTAAAATATTGAAGTAAATAGTACATATTTACTTCAATATTTTAACTTTGTAAAATTAAATAGTACATATTTACTTCAATATTTTAACTTTGTAAAATTCGTTCCTTAGCTTTGGCTGATGATTGTGTTAACATGAAACTCTGAGTACCGAGTTCTGAGTTTTTCCTCCTAACTTTGGGTATACGTTGCTCCTTTCACAGTTGAGCACTTTGACGGAAATTGATTCAATTCCTCGAAATTATATATATATATAGACCTTAATGCAGAATCTGCATCTAGAACACTTGCGTCAGATTTCCCAGATTTACTGTAACCATCTGCTCGACACAGACTTTCGCCAGATCCTGAACCAATTTCTGATTTTTTCTATGTAGCATTTCTCCTAATATTGCTGTGCTTGTATTTAGGTTTGTCATTAAGTCTGTTATTTCATGAAGGTCACTATGATCAAAACCTAGTTGCAATCTTGAGTGAAATAGAATACTTTTCTTGCTATGCATTCTGTGCGGTTAGATAAGAAGGGCTCCGCAATAAATCTGTGTCGCATATTTTGGCCCTGCGTGTACCTGTATTGATATGATCATGGTCTCTTTTATTTTTCACTCAAAAACTGAATAATTATCTAAAGTAAAAAATTTCACGGATATAAAAAGGTGTGCTTTCAAGTAGTCAACAATCTTGTTAGTTGCTTACGACAAAATACTAGTCGTAGCGTGATCGTGAGGTAAACCCATGAAACCGATATTTTTTCACCTATGAAATATAAATTGGCATAGGCCTATGCCGCATCTGTTAGTTGCCTGCAAAAACTCAGTTTCAATACATTTATTCATTACAGTACCTGTCATAAGTTTAGAAACCCCGTGTCCCAAGTCAGTGATTTTATGAAATTCATGCTGCATTCACTCGTATCCTAATTTTTTTGTCAAAATTATCTCACTCCACAGTAATAACCATAGAAATGAATGTTTCCCTCCTCTGCTTGTCTAGAGGAGACATGACGAAATGCCAGTGGCACCATGGAAGAAGAATAAATACATAAAAGGATAACTAAGAAACAAAGAAAAAATAACGGAAAGGGGGCACGCAATGCCCTATCACGCTGACTCAGCTCCACACACCTGGATAATTCCTGAACCCACACACCAAAACCTCCAACTAGCAAGGCGGGTCATGCTCCGAAGCAAAATTCATTGTTGAGATTGAAAAATGAGAGTAGATGTGGACTGGGGAAGCTGTAGATTCCGATAGGACTGTCCGATTCCAATTATTCCAGGTGGGACATGAAAATTCAGATTTTCGTCTACAATTCATCTCGGGTATTTGACCAAATTTGACCGTGATCGGTTACAATTAGGTGTGCGCTTGAAGCCTGCTATTGTCATAGGCTGTTGCGTTTCCACTGATTGCAAAATATGTGCTTGGAATGTCCCCTAGATAACAGAGATTCTATGGTAATAGCAGTTAATGATTTTAATGATTATCAGATATCTAGGCTGTCAATCCCATTCGAGCTTACTGCATTGTCGTCGTCATAGCGATAGCATAGATAGCGTACTAATACGGGTGTATGACGGGTGTATCAGTGACGAGTCATCTCATTTTCATTTCTGCATTGCAATGGGATCAGGAAAACAACTAACTGACGCACGGAGAGGCGCCATTGTGGAGCTGAAAAGAGCAGGACTCAGCCACGGCGCACCGTGCCATAAATCAAAGAAAGTCACAGAATGGCTTGAAAATCATGCTATCCAGACTCTGAAGTGGCCACCGAATTCACCCGACCTAAATCCCATTGAAAATTTATGGTGCATAATGAAAAGAAAAATCAACAAATTGAAGATAACCTCCATCATGCAGTTGAAACAAGCAATAATTGATCTGTGGACCCAACAAACTGATCCAATGTTGTGCAACAGACTTGTGTCATCAATGCCTTCAAGAATTCAAGCAGTGATGAAGAATAAGTACTATCCATCAAAATACTGATGTAAGTAGCCTGCAACGGTAATATAATATAATAAAGACATTCATAGTTACTTCAGAAATACATGTAAATTTTGGATTACTTTGTATAGTTTTGATTTAACAAAATTATTGCTTTCGTGTATGGGGTTTCCAAACTTATGACAGGTACTGTAATACAAGAAGTTTCATATGAACAGTTGTCTGCAACCTACACTCATGGGATGGCATGTTGTTAGAATCCATCAATTTCTTCCTAACATTTATTTGAATAATTGAAATAGTACAGATTGATTCCATCACATCTCCTAGAAATTAGGCATCCTGTTGCAATGTCAGATCATAAGTCAACCCTCAAAATCGTGGATGAGACAAATTATTTCGAAACTTTTCCGATGTTGTACCTCTATTTCTCACATATTAATTTGTAATCAGTATGTACATGCATTTTTTATTTTAGTGCAATTCCATCTAACTAATAAGTGGACGTAGCACCTCGATGCTATCTGTCCAACCACATCCTCTAGCATAGTAATAAATTCGCTGCTCAAAGAATGCCGTGCCAAGAAAGCACCAAGAAATATTATCTTCTAAATCAAGTCACACACTCACTCCTTAAAGTAAAGATAATTCAAATGCAAGCAAGTTAGCCATAGTCAAAAATGGCCAAAGTATAATTCTGGTAAGTAAAATTAATGTACCAACTGAACAAAAAGACAGCAAATCAATTTTATTCACAATCTTATTTTTCTTAGGACAGCAATCCTATTTTTCAAACATTCACACCGTTTATGCTTTCAAGAAACATTAGCACAGATTTGTTGATTACGTGCAGTTGTTTCTTCCAATGCTAGACGAGTTCTTAAACAAGTAATTGACTGACAATCAACTTGACAATTAACACTTACACAGAAACTTCGATCGACTGACAGATGATTGATTTACTCAATCGACGAATGTCTTTTGTAATGCATAAGTTGTTTTTTGCTCTAAAGTACAATGTCTTTGCGAAATGGGTATCTCATGTGGAACCCCAACTGAAATTCAATTTCAGTTAACGATTGGGATAATTTCAATCTCCCATGCCACCACCCTGTTGAAGATTCCTTCCAATCATCAATTCCGACAGTGCTTTCGTTGAATCAATCTTAATTATACAAGGTAAAATTGGTGCATGATAATGCTTGCGGTCATGGTGTTAAGTTCAATCCACACTGATTTGCTTCTGATTGCATATTGAAAAATATTAGAATTGAATTCTGTAAATTTAACGGGGGGTGCACAACCCTAACTGATGAAGCATAATTCGAATCGTTGCTCCGGTATACTCGAAGATTTTAGCATGTGATAGAAATAATTTCACTTCTTTGTTATTAATGGTTCACAGCTTTATCTTGTAATGTCTTTCGATATAGTGCTCGTATTGTGAGAAACGGTTGAATTATTCATCTGAGGGTGTAATCACGAATTCCGCGTCAATGACTTGAAGAAAACTCAAAATCTTGTTTTTGAGGAATCGACGCTAAAATTAGAAATGGGAATATATACTCTCGTACCTTACGCTGAGAGACCAGAAAAGTTTGGGGAAATCTATTCCTCGTTACTAATCTGTGTTACTAACACAATCAGATAGAATGCTACATGTTGCTGCCTGCTCGTTATCGAAGGAGAGATTATTTTTAGATTTAAAGGTTGTAAGAGATTGATCACTTCTGGTGAAACGTCATTTTCCTATAATCAAGTAGACTGCATATATTTTCTGTGAAATGTCCTTTATAATCATCAAAACATGAGGAATCTAACATGCTCGGGGCAGTTATGCTTCATACTTGTTAGCTGTATGACGCACTCTGCGGACTGTGTCATTTTATATGGCTATGTTTTTCAGGATTCCATTTAAATATTTAGCAATCGACTTCACCTCTTGTCTTACAGATTTTAGAATGTCTTGCAGATAAGATATACATATAACTCAAAGAACATTTATCGTATGAATGAATTCATCGTATGTATACATTGAAAAATGTCCAATAGCCGCAAATCCACTGTAATCGATAATATTTCAATGTCATGAATGAATAAAATTGATGAGCCCACACATTGCCTTGAATTCGACATTATACATAAGCATAATTCAGATAACATCAGCATCAACTTTGCACTACTTTTCGACTCTACTGAATAGTGTACATTGGAAAACGTCCAATGGCCGTAAATCTGCTAAAATCAGTAATTTTTCATAGCTATGAATGACAAAAATTGATGAAACTGCGTGTCACCATTGAATGTTTTCCTTGAGACACACAGCAAACAGGATACAAAACATGTATATGAATTACAACACGCAATTACAGAGCGATTAAATTTTAGTAAATGTCCTCAGTATACTTTAAGGGATTCTCCTGGGCAATTTGGTTTATGTTGCTTGAGGTAAATAGACCTTGACACGTCGATTTAATACGTTGATTTTCAATGAACTCATATTTTTCGTTTTCTTTAAATGATGAGTCCTGTAATCAGGTTTTCGCGCTTACTATGAAAATGGTAAGCGTATGGGAATGGACCCACATACTCAAGCACATTTCCATATTGCACAGTTGTTGTTGAAAATATTCGCGTTTACAGCTGTGACGTAGCCAGCATTTTCGAAGGGAGTGGGGGAACCTATTCATGAAACTATGTAACTCACGCAACACGCTACGTAATCACATGTATGACTGAAGTTCGCGACTGATACATAGGAATAAGATATATCCATTCGATTGATTATGGCCTATTATATTTATCATACTTATCCTTGCAGTATGGTTTTATTATGTATTAATGTTGTGTTATCTATCATTTTGATGTTATATTGATTATACTGAATACACCTTGGTTACAGGACAGATGACAGATAATATTCAATATGACGAGTAGTGCATGTACCTTGTCTAAGCCATGTCCAAACTATCCTAATGATGAATTCTATTGGTTTTTGAAGCTGTGATGGCCAAATAAATAAAGCTTTAAGCTTACTGATATTTCACATCGTATTTTCTAAAATTGTAGTTCATTTCGCTGGTCAGAAGTTTCAAAATAAACATATCAGTAGCAAGATTTGAGCATAGAAGGTGTCACTGTTGTATAGGCAAGACATGTCAACGAATGGAAGAAATTACTGAAATCATGAATCCGCATTTGACTGGAGCACCCAGGAAGTCGGCAATGTTGCACGCAACAAGAATGAGAACCGAAGGATCACTAAGTAACTCAAATATAAATTCTCTACTTACAGCTGTACACCTCAGCATGCATTCACTTTGCAGGAATCCTCAGTTACATCACGGACTGTCACACGGACAGTCACAGATACTGAAATTCATAGTGCTTTTAGGCGAGTGGTAATGAGCTAGGTTGAGCATCTGGCTGTCATTCACAAACTGACAAGGATTTCTGACTTATTGAAACAGCGATCAAGTCGTAGAGCCCATTTGCTCCTTTCTGCAGCTGTGGCCTTCTGACTTTGTCACAGCTGATTTAGCTTAATTTCATGTCTGCATTACCTGTGCATCATGCACTTGACGTTCGACAGGTTGAGACCGCGGCTTGCTTCAGAGTTGAGATGCCCGACATAATTTCGTCGGAATCTTAGCACTTCCTAGGCTTTTGGGACCCAAAGGGGACTTCGTCCATGAAGTCTCCCCTTTGTTTGAGCCACAGGTTTACAGATTCATTTAAGTGGAGGCTGAGAAAATTTGTTAACATGGGTCACACTAATTCAATGACTTTTAGCGTTGGTTCTCACTCAGTTTATCAGGTGTCAGGAAGCGTGTCTGAAAGTCAACTTGCATAATTGATTTACTTGCGTTCCTCACATATTTTTATCATTGAAAAAACATGTAGAATTTAAGCAGACATTTTTGTACAATGAAAGCAGGGCACCAGTTATGAGCAACTATAAATCCACTTGTTTTTCTGTTCACGACTTTCTGTGCCCACAGAAGCTAGCTAAATGTGTTTTGGTAATCACATTATCAATATTTAATGAAAGAATTTTTATGAACAGAAAATTATGCTACTAAAAAATTAGAATACTTTTGATCCTTTGATTTGCACAATATTTTTTTCGATGTCTTCAGATTTAGCCTGCTCATTTATTTATAATTGCTAGGTTTTGATATATTATAGAGACGATTTACTTATCATATTCTCGTTCGTTCTAACCAACAACGGCAGTCGTCTTTATTGGAGTTGATATTTTTAGTGGAACTTTCCTTTACCCATCATTAGACAGCACCGTCGATTGAAATTCTATAATGACACAAATTAATCATGGTAATATGAAGACGGTGGCGAAATAGCGAGATTGCCCTATATGATAGAGATCTTCTGCATCATCAATAAAGCATAACAAGGAGAAGATGCATTAATTCACATAATAATGGAAACACACATGTAAATCGATTGTTTGAAATGGGATCGAACTTGCATTAATTAATCGCCGAAATGGAAGAGAAATTCTGTCCCATTTTCAAACCTAAGGCAAATGTAGCATACTGATTTTCCTGGGAGAGTTACATCATCAATATGAATCTTCACTTTATCTTGAAAAACTGAGTTCAAGTTGTTTTAGTAATTAGACTTTCCTGGGATTACATAAATGATGAATAGATTAGGCACCCTCTTCCCGTTCCCACTCTCTAATATTCAACTATAATTATCCGCCATTTTTTATTTCTTGACCAAGAAACCCAATGCTCTAAATCCCGAAGAGAACCACTTTGCCTATTCTGCATCGCACAGGAAGTTTGGGTTTAAGATTCAATCTCATTATTCCCACTGGTTTTTCTGCAGTCCCTCGCGAACTTCAAAATATACACTAAACAGTTTCAATTTGCGGAACAATCGAAGCATCATTACTTATTTCTGTATTCGTGTAGCGGACTGTAACTGTAGGAAAGATCCAGTTAACAGTGCTGAGTAGCTGTTTTTGATTGTAAAATATCTTTGCTTGACTATACCAATTCGATCTGCTCCGTCATTTGGGATTGCAATCCCGTTATTGCCAATCCCTGAATTTTATGATTTAGAAGAAATTCATGAAAAGGAGTGCAACTTGTTGAATTCTGACAGCAAACTTAACATCATCGAGTGCGATGAGGAGATGTGCTGACATAGCGCATCAGTCTAAGAGCAAATTCTATCATAAACGTGTGTCCTATTCCTTCCAGACTCAATCAGAGATCCTTTATCGCATCTCCCTTCTGTGGGATAGGAAGTTGTATTGTAGATGTCATTAGCCAAATGTAGAAATGGTCTGAGGTGTCTGTAGAAGGTTCTTTAATCCTAACCATCAAACTTATTTCAACATGTTGACATAAGTAACCTTGAAATGATGAATGCGAGTCGCATTATTTCCATATTATGTCAGTGATCATTCCTATCATATTTTAGCATTTCATCACTATGATTAAGTTATGAATAGAACGTTTATCATGTTTGAATAGACCCTGTGCCATGACTATGGTTTAAGTTGTGGAGCCAGGGTAAACCAGATGGTCGGTTTTGAAAAACGCAAATTAAGCCAAATCACTGTGATTAATATATATTAATTGACCTAAAGTCAAATTTTCTAAAACTTTATTTAACATTTCATCTTTCACTGTGATTTGGCTTAATTTGCGTTTTTCAAAATCGAACATCTGGTTTACCGTGGCTCTACAACTTAAACCAACGTTTATTATGTGTAATTAATATATTAATTGACCTAAAGTCAAATTTTCTAAAACTTTAGTTACCATTTCATCTTTTAATTCCTAGTGTTTAACCAAGCATTTAATGATGCTGTAATCTAAAATTAGAAATCATAATCGATGACCTACGCATTTATTTTTACCAATGACATAATCGCGTGATTATTCTCAAGATCATTAAATTCATATTCCATTTTGGAATGCTTAGTATTATCATGACAAGCTCTACTTGTATTTGAGCATCTTTAATTACTGTGATTATCACTTTGACTTTACCCTGATACAAAATAATCCAGATTTGAGCATCAATGCGATGTAGCCGGTTTCAGTGCTCGATCAGTTAGCCGCTGTGATCTGTTCCAGTTTCGTTTTACATTCTCATCTCATACATCTCTACATCAGGATGTTTTCAGCTAATAATGGTGTGTGCAGATGCTGTGTAACAAAAGCAGATGATACAACACTCTTCAATTCCAATGAGCAACTAACAAAGAACACCTAGAACGTCAGCAGTTATGCGACGTTCTTAATGAAAACCAATCTTGGTCTCCGAATGGGGCGCCCAATGGCTTGTTTCCTCCAATCCTTAGAAAAATCAAGAGTATTCTGCATTCACGACTTAAAGGAGATGATGACCAACATAGCATTAAGATGTCTAATATTAGTACCAGAGATCAAGAATCCATCTCCTTCCTTGGATTATCGGTTACGGAAGACTTGTCGTGGAAGCCGTGCTTCCAATCTATTAGCAAGCATGCAGCTCAAGGCATTGGTAGTCTCTATCGTGCCAGTAGCTATCTTCCACCACAGACTGCCTGCTATCTTTACAAGTCTGATGGAGTATTGTTGTCATCCGTGGGCCGGCGCGCCCCAAACTCATCTTAACCTTGAACGGGTTGAGAAACGTGTCAAGAATCTTTTGGGTGAAAACTTGCTAACAAGTTGCAGCTGCTCTCCTTCAGACGGGATGTTGCTTCAGTCAGTCTCTTCTGCAGATGCTAACGCGATAGAAGCAGCTCTGTAGTAAATGAGTGCGTACCCAAACATAAAATCTTCTCCAGAAGCACACGGAGAGCCAATGAACTTACATGCTATCATGTGAGCTTAGAACACGCACGTATTGTGAGTCGCTCGAGAGGCTATGTTGTTCGCACGGTACAGCTCTGGAATCAACTTCCCCACACCACCATCCCTTATCATACAATCTTGATACTTTCACGAGGCGTGCGAATAGGTTTCTGATGGGGACAACTTTAATCAGATCTATTATTTTGCTTTTATGTATTTAAAATAATAAAATTTATTATTTTTTCATTGAGCAACCCCTAGCTTCATTCATGGCTCGTAGCTGTAACAGGAGTGAAAATTCTGTGAAAGGAAGCCGGTGAAGTAGCCTTGTGGAAGAGTGTCCGCTCTATCTCTGGGAGACCTGGGTTTAATCCTTAATCTAATCACGGACGTGCTTGCTGACGCTGACTCTGTCGTGTAAGGGACACTTTGCCACACCAGACTGAGGGCTAATGAGCACGATTCTGATAATGCGGAGAATTGCTGACAGTGCTGCTTTCGTGGGAAGTCAGCATTACACAGGTGCTAACTAACTTGGATTAAGGAGCTTGAGGGAACCTTCACATGAGAGCAGCTATGTCCCTTGTCGGCTTAATTAATTGTTCCTGTAGGCCTGCATTCTTTGCAACGTGTCAGGGATTCATTCTACTTGTCCGGCCGTCAGTGTCAGAATTTTTTCAATTTCTGCGGACACGGTTTACTGTGATAGCATCACAATTATTTAGTGACACTGTCCCAATAAACCGCATCTATAAAAATGAGAAACTTGAATGTATTGAAATTCTACTAACACGAACCGAGAAGCATACTCAGAGGGCTAGGGCCTTTGATTTTCATCCCTCAGAAAACTAACATTAGAATCACATGGTTGATATGAAAGGTGATTAAAAATCAATTCAGCCACCTTTTTGAATCAATTTCAACCAATTCAATCAAAACGACAAGAATTTTATAATTGGATGAGGCAGAAGAAATGTTACTTAGAATAGAGAAAGTCATATATCGCTACAACTGAATGCAACACAATGCTTTCTGTGAAACAGTAGGTTAAGCAAGTATTCATTCCAGTTTATGGTTTCAATAAGAAGACTTACAGTAAATCACCATTATCTCATATCTGACAAGTCTTACAAACGATTACACGTCTGAGAGGCAAGTAACAATCAATAAACAATAATGTGACATCAAACACGCATGTCATATAACTTAAATGACACAAAATGATATCATACAATAGTCGATAACCAGGGAACATCCATGAATCGATTTCGATAGAACGCTATGACTTATGTTGTTTGTAGCATGCGATTTCAAACCCATAGATTATTACCAGATTTGATTTATGACTGCACTTGAGATTGCAAGGGTCTTGAGAGAAGCGATTTTTGATAAGCTGTAACCAAAGTTTCTGGAATTTGATGTTTTTAGAATAATGACGAGATAGGCTGTAATTAAATCAACATTCATGTCAAAAAGATAGACATTGGTTATTGGTGGCGCAGTCCTTTTATAGTGTGTTTCTCCCAACATCAAAAATGTTCACTAAAAAGGATGCATTGTCATCATAGTTGTCTTGTCACGCCATGTAACTTTTTTATCGATGATAACACGGAAAACTGCTTTCATCTGTGGGTACTTTGCAAACAGTGAACTTGCAACGTAATTTCATCTTGCTTATTATTGCTATATGACACAACCTCTAGTAAATGTAATTGTAATATCGACAGATGCTGCAGATTTAGGGGAACACATTGAATTGCAGTATTGTTGATATATGAGTTTGCGAATGCTGCTAAATATATCACATAATTGATGTTTCTATTATTTTGTGCACTCGTGAAAATCTGATATATCGAAAGTCATGTCACTCGTTCCTCAGCGCATTAGAAGCGCGATGAATTACTCTATTTTGTCAGATTTGAAAATTCAGGTGCAGCAAACAGGATTTTCAGCATACATACGGTATACTTTGCGCACGTGCATGAATTTTGCATGATTTTGTGGCATAGATTATCAACGGTGATGATACTTCTAAGTTTAGAACTTTAGATGCTTCTAGCCTCGGAAATTTTTGGGGATCGTTGAGCGAAGTGCGAAGTACATCAACACCACAAATTTCGGGTCGAGAAAGTTCTCTTTTCTCCTCCGGTATACATGTCCAAATGGACTTTCATGTTCATATTGCACATGTATTATTTTTAATATTCAATTTTACATTATACCTAGTAGTCATAGCTTATGAAGAGCAACGATAGTTTTCTTCGGATACAGCGTGTCTAGCTTCATGCATCCTTAATTTGAAACGGGAACACTTTATTTGAAACATAAAATTTGCTGCTGATATGTGTCTAAGTTATCATATGGTTATGTGAATGTGCGGACATGCAGTCATCTTGAAACAATCATAGTTTCTATTTTCTACACGATGTATCTGACTTCGGTTGTAAAATGAGTGTTGTGACGAGACGATTCCATGCATGATGACCTTGGCTGATGAAATCTTAAATGCAATAATGTCCATCTTGCTATCGTTCGTGATTGATTTATTTTCAGCATCATAACGCAATATACTTTTAAAGCATGCATTTAGTATCATACAGATCAGATATACACGTAAATAATGCTCAATGTTTCTATCAGATCTTCCGAGGCGGAAACCTTGAAGTTTTGAAATTGGTGTCAAAATTTGTGATGGTAACGTTCATGTGTTTCAGCGAAGTGTTTTTCAAGGGGTAATTTATTCTTTGTTCATTTACGCTCCTTAAGTTGCCGAGACAGCGGTATTTCTGCCTGTTTTCTTCCGTTATGACTTCAGATCATTGTTCAGATATCTTAATTCAAAATGTTAAAGGTTCTTATCATTTCAAATATTTGATTTCGAGGGTATAAATCTGTTTCAGCAGAATCAAAAATCTAGCGACTAGAAATATATAAATACGTCAATCAATGATTAGGATTTGACTCGATTTTCAACCCAGGATTCAGGTATCCAAGACTGCCATTTAGGATTGTCGCGTTGTTGATTCATCAATTCTGTATTAAAAACAGTTGAACGGGTTTGATGAGAGATTGTACGGTAGCACCTGATCTCGTCACATGATAGCCACACGACTTGCGCGTGAAATAATGGAGGATTGACGACCAACGCCAAGGCACAGACACGGCCCTAATAAGGGCGAGGCTCTTCACTTTTGTTACGGCTGAAATAATCAATTGACTTGTAGAAAGTATGACGCATGATTGTTCAATTATTTTAAGAATTGAATAATTTCATTTAGAAACAGCACGACATGATGGAATTCATTTTATTTTGCTTTAAGGGATCAAGAAATTGCGATATTGAAAGAACTACAAATACTGATATTAATGCTAAATAAGATGTGCAGACTGATCAATATTTTAAGAAACCACATTATAATTCCTGAAATAGCTCAGTTCATGGCATTAATTTTCAAAATTGAAGCGTGACTTTACTAAAATGTGTGTGTCATCAACAGTGATTGAAATACATGCATGTGCAGCATATGCCCACTACCCATACTCAACTCTTGGTGTATAGCTGGATAGAAAAGGAGAATTAGGTTAAAATGTCTTGCGTAATATAGATACAAATCAATAAATTCAATGTGCAATGGACTGAACATGAATAGAACAATACAGCTAGTGAAACCAGAAACTACTAGTAGCATTACTAGTGCTACTAGTAGTTTATGGTTTCACTAGCTGTATTGTTCCATTCATGTTCAGTCCATTGTACATTGAATTTATTGATTTGTATATATTAGAAAAGGAGAATTTCGAGTTTTTCGGAGCTTCGATATTCCTGGACTCTCATTTGGATGCAATGTCGAAGAATCCAACCATAAACCTAACTTAATAGACCATAATGACTGTATGAACAGCGGATTTGTGTCTCTGCATTGGTTTTGGCTATTGAGATTGATTTTGAAGTTCGTGAAATTCAATCCCCTGCAGGAATTCATGAACAAAGAAATTTTACTACAGACATCTACTGTATGTGAGTTCGTTCATATGTTGCGCGATGTTCATTATTCATGCGTACCTGCTCAATAGTTTGATCAAGGTTTCACCTAAAATTTCGAAAATCCAAAACAGAAAAGCTAAATTGCTTTGTCCAACCGATGTGATTGACTGTGTATGACATTGATAACAGCATGTTTGGCATGGATTTAAGCAGGATATGAATAAATGTGCAGTGAATAGCAATATAATGAAAACTTACTAAGCCTGAATGAAAAATATATTTCAAAACTATTTTTATGATAGGCAGTCATGTTTGTCAGTCGCATTCATTTGTGCTGTTGGCACGCATGGTCTTGAGGATCAATGTGACCGAATCCTCCTAAATCTGCATTTCTCAAACCGGGTCGCTAAGGTTGAAGTATTGCGAAGGTAATATTCTTCGAATAGCCTAGCATGATAGATGCAACACTATCCGATTCTACATCAACACTGAATATAGTTCTTCATTGTAGCCCTTTTGGCGTTCAGACCCTGTAATTCTACGTGTGTGTGTAGACGGTTCTCCCCTCTGAACAAGCAATTCGTAATGGATGAACTACGTGCATGATATGATTGTATCAGGGCAATGTTTGTCTTATAAATATGGATGCCCTTACTTATAAATATGGATGCCCTTACTTTTTGATGCTGATGTGTGCATAATTTCGCGAAAACAACCCTTGAGCAGACTAATTGATTCCTTCCGAAGATACTCAATTCCTCTGGCTGACGTGTTCTGAATCACTTAAATTCTATAGCAGTACACATGATGCTGTGATATATACGTTTCAACCGCTACGTTTCACTCGTAATCATTCCCACGCAGTCATTGATGGATAACACCACCTTACGCAGACACTTGTTGTACAATGACGTCTTTGCAAGAGTTCATCGAACCAACATAGACCCATATCTTCCATGTCGCCATCATAAGTTCTGCATTCTACAAATACTCGGTGATTTTGGAGATCAGTTCATTGAACATGTCGAATCGCGTTGGTGGGTAGGCCTATGCATGTTATCTGTCATCTGTTATCTGTGATTATTCACACCAGTGATGGATTTAGAAAAAACTGATCAACTTTTATTTCGAAACAGTTGTGAAAAGAAATTTTCATTTGTCGTAAAGATGATTTAGCAAGCACTGTCCTAGATCATGGTCATTTGAAAATTTTCTTCCCTCTCCCATGAGATGAAGCGCGAATCCAACCTTATTTGCAGTCACTGCATAAATAGTAAACCATGTGTTTAACTTGAATGAATAATGCAATATACACGATGACACTACTATTTGATATCATGATAATCTCCTCCTGTTAGCATTTTATAAAGTACCTCTCCAATTCTTCCAACATTCCTCCCCGCAACTATAGGATTATATGCGAAAGAATGTGGATCAAAGACAGAACAATGATGACCTGATAAACTAATGAAGGCAGCCATGAACGGGTTCGGTTTCAGGTCAGGCAAAACCCTGGTTAGGTGCATCTGCAGTGTATCTTTACATCGATCCTTCAATCAATTGGAAGCTACCTCGCCGAGACGGAAAATTTCTCGTCAGCTCTCTCGCGGCGGCATCGCATCATTGATAAAGTCTTTCTCCCTCGCACTCTTCGCTTCATGCTCGAGAGAAGAAAGATGTAAAGGAAAGTGAGGCGCCATTCTTGAGCATTTGTGCTCTCTGCGGAGAGGAGTGTGTCCTGCGTTTATCTTACACCAGCTGCTCATGACTGCGATGAAGCAAACATGATTCTTTCTTGTTCTCATACTTAACTCCAACAGGCTTTCAGGGATGGCTTTTCACATGTGACGACTTCATTATTGAAATACTGGTTTTTCTGATGTACTCCTCCTTACTGATGGAGCTAATGCATTTGACAATGGTCTCGTTTTTTATTTGGGATAAATATACTTTTCGGACTATTTATTATGTACGTGTACATCAGCATTATCTTTGAAACATGATAATAGAGAAGTCACATTCTATGTGTCATGTCTGCTTCTTGTCTTGTGTTGAGTGTTAAGAAGGAATTTAGACTGTGTGTTGTAATTGCATGGTTACTTATCTGGTTACTTTATGGCTACCACACACCGAACAGAATGTTTATATATAAATGTAATTGCTATATACTTTTCAGTCATGAAGGAACAGCGGAAATCAGATCAGCCAAGTCCATGGATCAGCTAGGTCATCGATACGATTACTAACATTGACATAGTAACAAATCAACTTTTTCGCGAACATGTTCCACAAAATGGGACTAACAATCCCCAAGTATCACAACACGGTACAATAAAGGATAAAGTTGCTTCTTAGCTTGGTGTTTTTTGAAATTCACAAGCTCACCTAAATAGGCGATCGATATTTTAGTATGCTCATCGTCCAACCCACCAAATATTTAACTATGCATCAGAGCACGTTGAATAGAAGTCATCTGTAATTTAGTATGCTAGTTCTGATTTAGAAAACTGAACACTGACCACTATTTGATATAAATTTATCGAACTAGCACAAGCTCTACGGATTCAGAAAGAGACACTTTAGAAATTGATCAAATTTCGTTTTGCTTGACAATGTTTGGCTTGACTTGCGTCTTTACAGTCAAATGTGAAAGGGAGAGGATCTAATAGAGAGTCCTGCGTTGCGCCACACGCAACTTCATAACGAAGTCAATACATTACCTAACCTAATACATTGATAATGATTGTTCAGGTCACGGAAGAGCAATTTTACAAAACCAGATAGATAGAAGATAATTCGAATCACTAGACATTCTAGTCAAACCTTCATGAAAAATGTTATCGAAAGCTTTTGTAAAATCATTGTTTAATGACATGTAATCTTCGATTTCATAACGATCTAGAATATTCATGATGGCTTTCTCATCGTGACTTCTTTTTTTTACATGTCCTATTGCATGTGATATCAACCGAGTTTGCTAAAAAGTTGCTTTAAAGTAGGCTGTGATTGTAAAGGATGTGAATTCATCAAAGTTTCAATATCAGAAAAGCACTTTGTTATTCTGGACTGTTTTCCGAATTCAACAAGCAACAATGGAAGGTGCATGCGACATTCTTTTAAGACACCAAAAAAAAAAAATCTTAATTGAATTTTATCAATTAGATCAACAATGGTAGCACCACTTCGAATATTTGACTTTTCATGCACCCCATTAATTTACAGATGTCCATTTCGATGTCTATTGAGAATGTTTGCAGTTTGCTCTGGCTCTTCTTTCGTGTACATGTATATCACCAACGTTTTCAATGATAATATTTCCTATATAATGGTCTGAACTCTTATGCCCTCATTGTTTTTTTCACTTCCTTAGGATAGTTTCTACAGAATTCCATCCAATTTCATCTCCAATTTATGAGTAGATCGGTGAAATCTATCACCTTGAAAGATAGCAATATCGAAAGGCTCATATAATCAGCTTGACAACTATGTTCGGCAATTTAAGAAAATTTAATTTGAATTGATTAGTAATAATTGTCTGAATTTCTTCGAAGCTGATATGAGCGCTGCTTATTCTATCAAGTCTTCGTTATCTCTTTATTGTCTGCTTTATAAAGCCTGCTTATTCTCTATAAAAGTTGAAGAGTCCTTGAATTTCCAGGTGTGCATCATTTAGTAGGAAAGTTTTAATCGTTTTAACCACTATGCTGTGTAGACTTTCTCACGATGATTCTTTTGTTTCCCCTTTCTTGCTCTTTGGTTTGACGCTAACACACTTCTTCTGTGTCACTAATTAAAAACAGTGATTTGTTTGCAAATCGACAGAAAAAGCAGTTTTAATTGTCATGCCTCACAAAGTGCTGAATATCTAAATCCACTGATTCGACAAGTTAAAGAAACCATTGTGTAATAGCAGGTGCACTCTTTGATAAGTGGATGATTGTTTGCTCTCCAAAGAAGATCAAAAAGTTGTTGTGTACATTGACATAATCATGGCCCCTCTAGACTTATTTGAAAAGAACATTAGGTCTTTTCTATGAATGATAATGCGGCCTTGAAATCATGCCCCTCTCATAGGCGTCTCGACGTTGCTGAGAAGATAGGATTTTGCTTGAGTGTTGTGATTTTTTTTAACCCAGACTGTCTTCCTTATCACTTCCGAAGACACGGATGGGACTCAACCACACGAACAAAGGACTTCTATTGAGACCCAGGAGGAACTTTTCATGCAAATTATTCTACATCTTTCCCCTCTTCTTTGACAGTTTCCTGCTGAGATCAATCAAGAAAATTACTTTCCTTTATGTCGCACATGTATAGAATAAAATAGATAAGTAATCCGGTCACACAACACTTTACAGGGCTGTCGCACCTCCTGGCAGCTACTTAAAACTCCTGAAATTG
This sequence comes from Prostheceraeus crozeri, assembly GCA_907163375.1. Lineage (NCBI taxonomy): Eukaryota > Metazoa > Platyhelminthes > Polycladida > Euryleptidae > Prostheceraeus > Prostheceraeus crozeri. The sequence continues at coordinate 178,167 of CAJQUW010014678.1, read as the reverse complement.
CAAAATTGCATTTGCAGGGCCCTTAAAACTCTTGAAATTTCTGAAATTTCTCATGCTAATGAAGGTCGATGACCTATCAAGATGGTTTTATTATTGATCGAAGTCAAACGTTAATTACCTCTGTTTTTTAAGTGCACCTATTGTCTCCACTTCTTCTTTAGCGTTTGTCCCACAGGATGATGGGTTCCTCTGCGTTGATTCTTTGTCTCCAGTTCACGTGGTCATGAGCTTGATGGGGATGGGCATCGGTGGTCTTCATTTCCTTGTGCAGGGTGTCGAGCCAGCGTTGCTTCAGGCCGGCCTTTTGGTCTTGCATATTCAACTTCGAGGTTGTATGCCACTTTCGCCAGGAGATCGTAATTGACGCGCAAAACATGCCCAAACCGTCGTAGCCAGGTCTCGCACATCTTGTCTGCAATCGGGGCAACACCACATCACCGATGGATTTCCGTGTTGCGGACGTGCTCCATCCGGGTGATGCTGTAGCTCCTGCTCAACATCTCGGCACTATGGAGCGCCATAGGGCGCATAAACAAAGTAAAATAACATAGACATTGATTATTTTTGAAAGAATTTTTATATTCTGATTTTATCTACAAATCAATTAATTGACGACCTACAATAGAAGTTCTCCATAATACATTATTTTTGAATTTCTTTCACTTTATTCGTTTTCAAATTATAAAATTTTAAAAGGATAGTAGGTTATGGGACGACAACCTACAGAATTTGAATGGAAGTAGACTGTGTTGAAGTCATTTACCTGATGTGCGAGCAATAAGCTGTGCAAATAGAACTTGCAACGTTAATATCCAAGAAAAAGCAGAAGAGAGAAGGAGAGAGAAATGCTTTCATTTAACTGACAAAGTGATCGAGACTTGAATATTCCTAAATTTGTAGCGTTTATCCATGACAATACACCAATGGTGGCGAATGTTGATCATTCTAGCGGATGGAAGTTTTGACTGTTTTGATATAGTCCATTGGTACATATTGATTGAGACAAACATTCTATTTCTTAACTTGCATAGATAGAATAAGCTTCGACTATCGCAGAATTTCTCAAATTACTTTTTCATAGAACTTAAGCTCAAGTCATCATAACTTCAAACACGGTATTTTGCAAAATCCATCTCTTTCTCATGTGATCTCCGTTTCTACTTTCATTGATATCTCTCAATTTGGTGAAAGATGACGACAAGAACATTTCTATGAAAACTGATCCATGCCTTATTTCGATTTCAGCAAGAATTGGCTGTGCTGCGCGGTGAAACAGCTCCTGCTGCGGCTGCTGTGCGATCTCCATCCCCTCCAACTTACCCTCAGGTGGAGAAAGAAGAAAAGAAAGACAATGAAAACATCGATCCGGTGATGTTGCGCTACATGGCCATGGTGAAGGAGCGTCGGAACCAACCTGATCCTGAACCTTCACAACACGACCTTCAACATAGCGATTTGGATACACAGGAAGGCATATCAGAGGCTGACATTGTCTCGGAGAAATCTAAATCCGACTCGTTTTGGTGATCGCCGGCGATCACTCAATGATTCCGTCCAGTAATGACGATAGTGTTCGGGTAGTGTGTTTTTCAATACTTATCCTTTAATTTTCATTATCCACTGTTTTGCCATGTTCAAGCGCGGTTGCTGGAAAGGGAAGTGAATATTATATAAAACAAATAATTTAATGTCGAACAACATATATTCAAATAGTGGTGGTATTTTATGGTATTACATGACGATCATAAAAACTTAGCAGGCCTGAGACAGCTCTTTTCAGTTTAAGTCTTCCCACTGGCAATGACGATGAGATGTCGTTTCGTTAAGGATAAGCCGAGAGCTTATACGCTATTCTATAGCATATTTCGAGCCTGTCGAAAGATTATTTATTGCTTCAAAAATAATTTTTATTTTACTCTTCGAGTTTTTATCTTAACGAATATGCAACCTTGTGATATTGTCTGTAACTGTTCAATGATACCTGTACCAAATACATGGTCATTGGTCATATATAGGTCATTCTCAAGCGACTAAGTCAATTTCACTTTTGCGAATAAATCAGTTTCTTGGGAATGGCTTGCATTTTAGGTCGAAAGATCTAGAGCAGATATATGTGTGTTTTACAATAATCAGGTATTGTAGGATGTCTGTAACTTACAAGCATGAATACGCCCTCTTATTTAAAAAAAGAGTTAAGTGATCAATGTTAGACCAAATTTATGTACAAAAGATATGCAGCCGGTAGAACTCGAACCAATGACCAAGTCACCCAATTTGATTTGTTGTGTTGCAGCCCTTGTATGTTTTTACTAACCGGGTGATGCCGGAGCTCCGGCGCAGCATCTTCCGAGTCGGCGTTCCACAGTCTTCGTTGCTTTTGCTTGTGGAAAGTTCATCTGGGATGATTCATATTCATCAGTTCGAATCTTAAGGATCATGTCTTACTTAGCATCGATTAATTAGCAGTTATGTTTATTGCCCGCAATGCGTCTCATCGTTTCGTCTAATTCCAGCGATTTCCACATCGACCCATATCTGACTTATCAGACATTTCCACTAGAATTGTTTGAAGATAGGAAGCTGCCAGTAGCACAGTTTGCAGACATTAAATAATGGAATTAGAATGCCGTTCATCCCTCTACCTTGTCATCAACGAACGTTATTTGTTTGATGATAGTAATATTGTTTCCACACAGACCGATCAGAGATGCATGAATGTTTATTTTGTCTAGGATGAGGATGATATTTATCTAAACATGGTCCCAGTAGTCTTAGTGATGCGCTGGCTTGAGTGTCTGCATAACCTCAAGGTCAAGGTTCGAGGCTGGTCAAGATCTATCAGTGGAAGCCTCCAAGGAGTTCAAAGTTTGACCCTTGAATTCATCGTCCAACTTAATTTATATTTGGAAATGTGCTGTCTTAAACTGCACTAAGGTTTAGTTCATTTACCAAAAGTAGAATTTACCAATCATAACTTATTTGGATGTATTGATTTTGTGATGTGCAGTTCATTGAAAAAACGTTTATTTCTAACATTCCTGATCGTACCTCCTGTTTTCGTGTGTCAATGCAGGAAGTATATAAAAGTGACAGGTGGTCTAGTGCAGGAATTGTCAGATATTGTGTCAATCCATTCAAATGAAGTTCACGAGAAATAGCACTGCGCTCTATGGAGACACAGAGAAAAAGTGTATGTGCAAGAATATAAGAAACTAAAATAAGAACAAGAAGGAGGAAAAGATAAACATGTAATTGTTATTCACCGATAAGGAAATTGAACGAACTCACATATCGTTGGTTACTAACTTACGAACCCCATACCTTATGAAATTCGTCAATGTTTGATGCAAAGAAATATGACTTGATGACTGCCCATTCCTTATTTGCCATGGCGACCTTGGTAAGGTAAAGTTAAACGATAAACGGGTTTGGAGACATATTGTCTTGACATAATATTTCTTGCTTTGCGTTTTTGATGTTCATTTTCAATTTTCATCTTTTATTTGCTTTCTTGTGTTGCTTGTATTCTCAAGCTATATCTACTTCATTTTTACTTTATCTATCCATCGTCTAGTGCTATTCATTAGTATTACTGTCACTCTTCCATCGCCTTTTATCCAGTATTCAAGCAAATTGGCTACATGAATTATTTTTGGATGAAATTATCGATTTTTGATGTTCTCCAATGTCAAGCAGAATTCTATATTTGTTCTGATACAAAATGGTGATAGCTTGCCTTCTCAGTCATACTCGCACTCAGAATGTTGTTCATTTGCATAGGAGTTATTGAAATATCAAATAATGAGTTTTCACGAGGTTGAAAACCGATGTCTCAATTTAGGGCTTTAATGTTTTTTTCTGATTGACTTAGAACATACTTTGCTATCCTGTAGAAGAATGCAAACAGTTAGATGACATCACTGCATTTATATCATTATTGTGTATATAAAGTACAAAAGGTAATTATTCAGTGCGTAAAGCACATTCACATGCAACGCACGAGACGATTTTGAATTTACATTGTTAGAGTAGTGAATATGCGATCAATGGTACCGAATTTAAATACATGTAGCACTCTTTATTTTTTGATAGTTTTTACTATAACTCTTATCACTGACATGAATGTGATTCCGCTCCAAATATATCACCAGATGCATTAGAATCTTGCTCACTACTGTCAGACATTCATAGAGCACTTAAATCAGTTATCAATCTAATATTTCGAAACTTTCTGTTGCTTATCAGTAATACAGTTGATACATGTGAATTCACATGCTTTAACAATAAATCTTTCAGTGCTCCGATTTCATCCCGCTCGGACCGAATGCCCGAATCTGAGAGATCAGGCCCGAAAATCTATATGAATAATGCGGGAAACTTATCAATCAAATTAATGTTATCATATTGTAATTTAGTGTTGATATACTTAAGTTATTCATGCTAAGTAGATCGCACCTTCTCTTTATGAATGAATGAATGACGTTTATTTAATCAAAAAGCCCCAATAATAAAAAATCGTGAGGCACCAGCACAGAAAATAAGACAAAAGCAACTCAATATAGGAAAAAATTAAAACAAACAAGAAACTTTAAGCAAGTAGGCTGACAGCATAGCAAAGTCAATGTCAATGTTATAGTGTGAAACCGTCATTAAATAAGCGACACATTTTAGTGAAAAAATAATTTGACCTAACTGCAGTCACACACAGTGGCAGTTGAAATTTCTGGGTACGTGGCAAAATGGGAAACAGAAGATAGTGCAATGGATGTGTCACATCATTCACAATCGTGAAAAATAGCTTGTATGAAGAAATGGTTCTACGATAGTCCAATGGCACAAAGTTTGAGCACTTGCGCGATTTTGAAAGACAAATTAAACGATGACAGCGTCTTTGCACTCTCTCAACAGCATTAATTTCATAAATATTCATCATCATACATCATACAGATTCAAGAAGAGCACAATACTCTTCTAAAATCGATCTTACGCATCCAAAATAAATCTGCAACAAAGACTACAAAGGCATGAAAGGCTTCAAACGGCGGATTACATTTAAACGTGAGGTGTCTTTCTTTGTAATAAACTTGATGTGAGAATTCCATTTTAAACAGTTGTTTCAAATCAGGGATTTGATTGCACAAATGAAGCCGGCTCTAAATCGTCGTCACGAACTGGCATCATGCTTTTAGCAATTCTTATATGTATATACTCGATTTGTAAAATTTTAATAGATTTTTGCCATTGAGAAAGCGGCTGGTACGCGAAACGTCTGACGCATAACATCTGCCTTTTTATTCAAAACGCTCGCATATTGGAAAAAAGTATTGGGGAGAGACTAACGACAAATTATTGTTTTTCTCATATTATGAACCTCCCGACGAAATCCATCAACTATATCAGGGATTTCATCAGATGAAACACTGGTACGGGGATTAACTCGCAGAAGAAGTTCTGACACGACATGAGGCTCAAATTCGAAAGGTACAATGAAAGGTTGAGGTCTCAGTTCATCTGAATAATCGATCATGTAGGATATAGAGAGATCATTTAAATACTCAACGATTTCATTGGCATTTTTACCAGAAGCACAGTTGATAAGCCAATCATCATTTGGAGCAGCGTTGATTACTTTCTTGTAGATATCCCAGGGTGACATGTTCTCCGCAATGACTCGAGATCCCCAAGACTGCTTGACTTCATCGATAGCGTTCTTCACTTTGGCACGAAAATGACAATATAATTCCCACTTCCTCTGACTGTAGGCACATATCTTTTGTTTATTAGCACATTGATAGTCGAGGTTATCCATGGCTTATCTTTCTTCGATACCTTAATGATATTCACAGGTAGCAAGGACAATGCATGACGAAAATGGCGATAGAATTCTGTCACTGGTATATCTAAATTTTCCTTTTGAAAAAGTTTTATCCAATTTAAAGACTCAAGATACGTGATGGACGGCGACAAATATGAACTTCTGAAGTCTTCAACATGAACATATGAAAACTCTGTCACAAACTTTAGCTCGGGTTTCAGGAAAAGAGCATCATGATCACTTTTAGCAATCAAAGCTAGATGGCATGCATCACAATAGTATCGAGACCAACTGTCAGGAATGAGGATTAAGTCAAGACATGCATCCTTTCTTGTAGAATACAACAACATTAGTCAGATTAAGGTTCGACTCAAAAATTGATTGATCAACATGGTTAAAATCTCCACAGATAAGCACATCCGTCAGTGATGGATCATTCATAAGATACTGATCAATAGAATTCAATACCTAATCATAAGCTTCACATCTTGACTGCCATGTTGGAAATACAAGATAACTATAAAAAACGAGAAGAACATTTTATATTATGGAGCATCAAAAGTCCAACATCATCATTTTCGGATTTAGAACACAAGACCTTACATTGAAAACTATTCTTAATATACGCACAAATGCCACCACCTTTCAGAAAGCTTACACGATCTGCACGAAAGATACAGTAACTACAAATGTAAATCGAATAATCAGAAATGGTATTGTCCAACCAACTTTCGGTAAGCTTACACGATCTGCACGAAAGATACAGTAACTACAAATGTAAATCGAGTAATCAGAAATGGTATTGTCCAACCAACTTTCGGTAAGCTTACACGATCTGCACGAAAGATACAGTAACTACAAATGTAAATCGAATAATCAGAAATGGTATTGTCCAACCAACTTTCGGTAAGCTTACACGATCTGCACGAAAGATACAGTAACTACAAATGTAAATCGAGTAATCAGAAATGGTATTGTCCAACCAACTTTCGGTAAGCTTACACGATCTGCACGAAAGATACAGTAACTACAAATGTAAATCGAATAATCAGAAATGGTATTGTCCAACCAACTTTCGGTAAGCTTACACGATCTGCACGAAAGATACAGTAACTACAAATGTAAATCGAGTAATCAGAAATGGTATTGTCCAACCAACTTTCGTTAATATAAATAAAGTCATGAGATAATTGCGAGACAAGAAGAGTAAGTTCATCAAACTTATTGTTAATAGAACTAGCATTTGTAAAACAAGCAGATCGCAGGATATTCCAGTCATTGGATGATCTGTTATGATGTTCTCAATCATGATGGTCAAATTTGGACACAATCTTACTCATTCTAAGAATGACGTTTTCGCCAGAATCTTTTCTTCTATGAAATTCATCAAGTAACTTTTCATCAGCAGTCAATTGCGCAGGTGTTAGATCATTTCTAATCGAGGCAGACTGAAAAGGCCGATTATGAACGTTTCGAAATGTACGAAATTGACACAGACAATCACGCTTAACATCAGAATTTGAGATCTTCACTTGTAATGGTCTCGGTTTATGACGCTTCCTTCCAAGTCTTCTGAAAGAGATGTCACATCTATCAATGTTAATGCACGAGCATAGATAACTGAGTACCTTCTCAACATGTTGCTCATCAGTCTGCTCATTGTCAGTGTTTTCAGTGACACCAAACGGCATGACGCTATTCTTTTTTCACTTCTTTGTTCTTTTTCGTTTAATGTTCGACTTAACATCTCAGCTATATCAGCATTAACTTTACCATTTAGTTTTTACTCCTTTAGACTTTGCAGTTACTTTTCAATTGCGGTAAAACGAAGGAGTAAGTCACGAATAGTCAGACCCTTTCATTCATTACATGAATGCTGTAGTTTTTCTGATGACAAAACTTCTTTTCCAACAGAGGCAGACACACTGCTGCAATCCCTCTTTAAATGAAAAGCATTAGAGCAAAAACGACATGAAGCGCTTTCACCATCAATAGAAAGACCACAAGCCCGATATGAAACACCTCCGGCATCACTTTGCGCAAATTTGTCATCCTGGACAATCAATCTTAAGTAATGAAAAAATTCGTTCGCATGGGGATCGAACCCAGTCTGTTACTACCGTAGTCAGGCTTCTAAGCCCTCACACTACCATGACATGATAATCTGTTAGAGTTTCAACCACAGCTTTGAAACCAACTTCTTTGAAAACTGCGCGCGTAGGAACAATAGACTGATGACGAAATAGCTTTCACGTACAAAGTCACAGCGGGAAGAGACCGATGAACAATACTCAGCGGTTTGGATAGATCCTAAAAGATGCGATGCTTTCCGACGATATAATAGGATATCCTAGGAGAATCGACGAACACTGAAAGCACAGAACGATGAGCACAAGATATGGATCCAACCAGAGAAAGATCGATGCAGGAAAGCCTTCAAATTAACCACGAATCAATACATCTGACGTACACGCAATCGACCGACCAGCATGCAGAGACTACAAGAGATGTTTCCTTATCTGTGAACATTGCAGAATTAATAGCCTTACATGAATTGGTGTATCTGGATTCATGATTACAAAGACATTCTCGTTCCAGATCAGACTGCAAGATGTTTTGCATGGACGTCAAGGTCAGTTATAAGACAAGATGTCCCACCAAGAAGAACAACAAGAAGTTAGAGAAGAAATTCATTTTCCCGGCGGAAAGTTTCCCCTCTGTTGTTCCTGCAGAGGAATTGTCAAATTTAAGGTTGGAAGTGAGAGTTCTTCAAACAAGTGCTTCGAGCGACATCCCGGACGACCAGGCCACCTCTAACTGGACGATGATCCAATTACTGGAAAGTTTCCAGTGTTAACAAAATTGTTCCGCGCAATTCTAGTATTACCTCATGGAAATGCGGACGTCGAGCGCGTTTTCAGTAGCCTCTCCGACGTCGTGTAGAAGAAGCGTCAAAGCCTGAACTCCGAAACGATAACTGCTGTGGTCGTTTCCAGATCTTGTCTGAGAGTGAAGTGTTGGAGACCACCAACACTTCCGATAACTCCTCAGTTTCTTCAGCTTGCGGAATCAGCGCATGCAAAAGCAAAATTGAAGGCGGAAGAGAGGAAGCAAGATGAAGAAAAGAAAACAAGTGATGAACTAGAGAAGGAATTGATGATTGAAATTGAAAAAGATAAGAAGAAGTGTGCAGTCCTATCAAAGCTCCATGAGGAAGAGAAGTGTGTCGAGAAAGAGTTGGAGATGAAATTGCAAGAGCGACAACGTGCCCAGAAATTGCTGGCAGAATTAACGGCATAGGCGGTGAGGCTGATGAGGACGTCGAACGTCTTCAAAAGGAAAAATCTTCTCTGTTGAAGAAGCGAAGTAGAGAGAGAGTGACTAAGTTGTCGAGGGCGTTTTGAAGCGTTTCTCTGCGGACACTTTAAAAAAACATCAGCATTTTCTCAATTCTTCATCAACGCTATTTCTTACTCCAAGTTTTCTGGTCTAATTGTGTTTTGTCTCGCTTACATCTCAATATCCATGTAAGAACATTGAATAATAGTAAAACATGTTTTAAACATTCATAATCAATATTTTATACCAATTCATGTATTGCTACCGACTAAATGCAATACTCTAGTGTACAAACTAAACGTGTGATATCTATGTAAGTTATGAAGCAACTGCTCAAAATAGTGGCATGAATTTTTTTTGGCATACGCGTCATATGTCAATGAAAGACAATCTCAACTTACTTAGAAATATAGGTAATTCTGGACTAGGATTTATCTTTCAAACCATCTAATCATTCGCAATTTTTCATCAATATGATTACTAAATTATATATAATGATGTTATTTATATCCAGTGAATGAGTGGAATTCAATCTTTTTGCTTATCATATACCAGTACTTTTTGCCCAAGAAACTTCATTAAGACCCTATTTCGTCGTTATCGGTAAGCCCGAGAATTTTTGTCAAGCCCGAATTCTGAGACTTTAGGCGCTAGGAATACTGATATTAAAAAGAAAACTTTCATATTGCTTCAATCAACTTGTTCCATGTATTGGTCACAATACTTACTTGATGTCATTTTGACATGTTAATGTTTTCCATGGTGTATGTATGTAAGTTCACAGTTGATCAATGTCTCTTGTTATTTATACATTGTGAATGATGACTGTAGTACTTGGCTAAGTATTCGACCTATTTAGACATGCACAATTAAGTATTCTGTGGTCTCCGTGCCACAGTTGCTTCCTGCTCATCGGCCTTGCAGTCCTATGGTTGTGTGTTTGATCCCCAAATAATGTTATTGGATTTCGACGACTGGCTGGGCATTCATGATAAACCGTTCCGTTATAAGTGTGATTGTCGTATGATGGAGGTACCGATGCTAAAGCGTAAAATAAACAAGCATTATTCGGTGGAATAGGGTTCGGTTACTTTGGAACAGTCTTTCTCAATCAAAGAGGGATGCAAGTTCACTGAGGTTCTATTCAAATGATAGTTAAAAAAATTACTTTTATCAGATGCATGTCAATAACCTTCTTATTTACTTTCTCTGCATTTTTGATAGTGCTTATAATGCTGACACGCGCTGTGAGCCTATTTGGTGCAACAAGTTATGAATTTGCAAAACAAATGGATGAATAGAACAATCGAGTAAACAATCACTAAAATTAATGAGATTTAATTTTGAAACTTGAGAGATAAGTATTTAAAAGTCATAACGGAAATAATCCGAACAAGCTCGTTCTGGCATTATCAATCCAATATTGCCATTCTTCTGATATTTCAAATCTGCCGAGATTATGAGAGTCAGATTTTGATGAATGAATCTCTTTTATTTATTTCGAAGATAATTTTTTGACATTATTTAATAGAGCATAATTGGATAAAGAATGAATATGCCATTTTATGAAGGGATTAGCGTCGCTTTAGTCATTGTAATCACTCATACAGCGGAGATTATCCATTCGGCAGGTTTTTTTTCTCTAAATGTTATTAAGTATATTACTGCACTCTCGACAAAATTGTGAGATAATTTCGATTACAGGCATGTCTGCTTTCTCAGTTGTTTTAATCAAAAGTATGCTGTAATTCATCAGCTCCAGATGCAACATGAGTCGTTAGTTGCATTCGTGCACAACATGTTTCCATGTCATTGTCTTGTGATTGATTCGAAAGAAATGAATCTTTAAGAACTTAGGTAGTGCATACCTCATAAATCCAAAGTTAACAAAAAATTCGACAGCAGATGTGAAACGCTTGAAATTGTTTTGAATAAAACTTGCGAATGAAGTACAAGTGCATCTTCTATTATTCAACGAATTACCAGATATTGGAGAAAGAAGGTCACTCCCACGAATTAGCTGGGGATCGTATGAACCCGCCCACATTCAAGGTGTTATTAAAAGATGATAATACGGTATACGAGTGTATAAAGTACTTTTTGAACCATTTCGCTAAAACAAATTTATCTGTGTATTTACGTCCATTGCATCATCTTAGAACGTTGCAGTTTTTATGCAGTCTCACAATCAAAACGGCATTTTGGAAAAGTTAGATCTGCCTGCCTGCCCATTAAAAGAGAATTTCAATTATCTATCGTGATTAAACTGCTTTCCTTAATATAATAATTGACATTATTGAGTAATCAAATTATGAAAATCTGGCTTGAGAGAAATAAAATATCTTACAGAGGAACTGTGAGTATACCTAATGATATCATTTGTAGGTCTCTGTACGATAGTTAGATTGTGTGCATGAACACGTATGCGCACATAAGTTCATTGATACTGTGGATATAATAGATACATAATTTTGTTTAGTTATCGCTAATATTTTGGAAGACTGCATTATTTATTTGATACTGGTTTCCTTAATTCCTGTCCATTTCCAAATGCATGAATGAAATGAATAAACTTTAGATCAAATTGCCACACAACATATGTGCGGCTGGTAGGACTCGAGCCTTCAACTACCGGACTTATCTAATCCTACAATAAATAATAAAAAAATAATAAAAAAAATCCTAATATACTACCAACTGAGCTACGCGTGTTTACATGCGACCAATATTAGGCTTTCATCATCACACATCAGTTGTCATATAGAATATAATCAATGCTTCGCATCAATTGTGGCTAGCTTTGTTAATTATCCATCGATGCGTTGATAGACGTTTCTCGTCTTACCGGGTATATGTCTGTAAATTGTGTTCACATAATGAAAATGAACATTTTTGAAATGTTTATTCACATCATTCAATTAATTAATTAGTATGAGAATTTTAGGTAAACAATTGATTGACAACATTCAATTGGGTATCAATTATTTTTCGATCATCCCAGCTATTGAGAGTAGTGCATCATCTACCAATTCGCATATTTAATTCGTAGATTGAAATGTGTGTTGTAGCTTTCATTCTGTGATTCATTACCGGTATTTCTCCTTTCCTTACTCTTTCTTTTGTTCTCTGTAACCTTTCTTTCACGTCACAGGACCTGCTGTAGTTCACAGAGTTTATGGCTGTAGCTTTCACGTTTGTCAAATTAATTATTCAGATAGAAAGCTGTAGAGTATAGGATATCTCGCAAAGCCACTAGTGCTCCTCATTCTGAAATGGGAAAACTACGAACCAGAGAGTAAGAAAGGGAAGGAGAGAGAGCGTTGGTGGTGCGTGAACTCCGCGTGGGATGCACGCGCAGCTACGACGCTATTAGTATGAAGCTGCAAGACCATGCGTGAGTCACAAAATGGAGGGAAAGGAGTTTGGAGCTGAAGAGAGGGAGAGAGAGAGAAAGAGGGGGAGGGACATGGAGGGAAAGAACAGAAGAGAAGAGAAGAAACTGGAATTATGAACTTAGAGTATCGATGAAGATCTCATACCTAGTATATCTACCATATTTACAGAAATGATAATAATTTAGTTATAAGTTCACAATATTTGTTTCACTTAAGGAATATAGTAAACGCTTAGAGTTGGATTTAGATATTGTAAGCCTTCGATTTAGAGAGTGGAGGCATTGATTGTCTCGGATGGAAATGATCACGAACTTGTATTTCATTAACACACATTTACTGTTATTCGAAACCAAATCACCTTAAGCATTTGTTTCTATCATCAGAACAATTTTTAAGAATGAGCATTCGAACATGTTCATATTGTGATCATGCATGCTATTTCTTGCTGTCTTCATACGTATGAAGAAGCAAAAGAAATAACATAGTATATACGGTGGTCTCCGTGGCACAGTGGTTAAATGCTTGCCCTAGCGATCTTTTGATCCAGAGGTCGAGCCCCGAAAGTGTCATTGAAAGTCGGCAGGAAGGGCATCCGGACTGAATGTACCACAACGCTTTAGAAAAGGCTGATTGTGTCAGCACCGTCCAAGCCCCCAGTACGGGGAGTAGTGACGTTAAAGCTTTATTTTTTTCATATGCACTGTCATTACACCTACGAGTTCATTTGATGATCACACCGCATTTGTTTTTGTGCTGGAATAACATGATCTTTTTGTTTTTTGTAGAAGATTGAAGCGTCGCATTAAGATTTTGTTTTATGTTTTATTCCCTTTAATGTATTTAAACCATTATCCATACTCAATATGAATATAAAATACATTTTACTATAATGACTTATATAGACGGTCGAAATGTAGCAAGATGAAAAATAACATGTTCATGTGAAACTTGACTCTTCTGCAACGAAGCAAATGAAAAGTGGGATCCATGGCAAATAGTCTTCCCATACCATTGAAATTCCAGTCACCTAGGAGTTCTTCTAAATTCATTTTGTAAATGTTTTCTATTTTGAACTTTAGGGCTATGATGGCTGTTATCAGAATCTCAACTTGAATTATTTGCAATATGAAAAGCATCGGCCTAATAAGACTTGGAATCTTTGCTGTCTAAACTACAGGCAGTCCATATGTCACTTGTCAAATCATTCGTTGCAATCAAGCCGCATGCTTTTACTTTATAGGTGAATTCGGATACTGATAAAATGATATATGCAATGCATTTTATATGATACAGTGATGCTGCGCATTTGCACTTTCTCGAAGAATCTATCTACTTTTTATGTAGTTTGTAGTTAGTTTTTTCATCTCAGTGCATCTTGACTATCAGCGGTACGAAATTTTAGTACGTTGAAGACGTACGTAGTCTATAACTTTGAAGAACATGTTTTTAGAAATTGATTTTCTGCCTGTCAAAGAAAGTCTCCATTTTTGTGACACATAAAAGCAAATATAGGTTATATTGCATCAAGCAATACCATTGATTCTCTGAATAGCTCCTCCGTTAACATGATGCGCGCGCAGATATATTTATTTTCAGTGACATGGCGATACCTTTTTCTAATGATACATTTAATGCTCTTTTAAGCTCACGCGCTTTGTTGATAGCGTAATCATAGTTATAATCCTGTCTATTCAATTAAGCCATCGATAGGTTTTTGGAGTGTTCGAATTTTTCACCACAATGCAGATGACTACATAATCATATTTTCTTCTGCATCCAACTGAATGTTGTTGAGAACAGTTTCGATTTAACGTGACATATACTGACATCTAAGGCAAAACACATGTAAATAAACGTGCTAATAGAATAGCATAAAACATTTCAGATGAAAATGTGTCTCAGTGAAACGAATGCTTAAAGCTAGGATGTTCAAACTTTTGTGATTATTCTAATGGGAATTATCGTGATGAATTCATTTCAGTATGCTTATATAATTTTTCCCAATTAATTCAAAAGTCAGTGATAGCGAAGACATACCATGATCGAATCAACGCCATGGGACGCTAGCTGTAGGCCATTGAAGCTCGAGATTTATAGAATGAACAGGAAACATCAGCGTAAGATTTTCTAGGGTTCCTCACTATCATGGCATTGATTTATCATCACCATTTGAAAAATACGAATAGTGGGATGTAGATGAAGATGTAGGATACGAAAACCAAGCATTTTGTTTGTAATTTTCGAATGTCTTCGTCAGCGGTCGAAAATTGCTCTCTATTCATTAGATTATGCTATGTAGCACTCAGGATATTGCCTACAAGAAAAGCCACAATGATAGCACGCGATCTAGGATTAGTAACCCTTCTGTATTGAATGAACTCTGGCTTTCTTCTAACTTACATAAAACATGAATTTTCATTCATTAGACCCCTGAATTTTATTTATACGATCAAAATGTTTGACACTTCTGCAGTAGTATGATTAAATGATAATGTGCCGTTCAGTGTGATGTTCTTATCTGTTGCTTCTCCTTATATCTGTTGAGATGGAGAAGCAATAGTACATGAACAGTACTATGTATTGTATTGTGTTATCACAGTCTGCTGAGAATGCAATAGAGCGGAGTTTCTTAGTCATTATGAAGATTTCACACATCAACCAGCAGCAAAGTATGGCCACACCTATCAACTATGCAGACAAATAGTGTCAGCTTTCTGATGTGCATTCTATCGGCATGGTATGCCAATTACATTGCCACCTTAATATTTCAAATTCGTTTCTGTTAACAAAAAATCTTAACTAACCGAAGCACATATCGAAATTTAACATGATTCAAATATAAGCGCGTCAGCAATCACTGTACTGTACCCATATTTCAACCGGGCTTGCTGCTTGTAAACTATATAAAGGAGCTAAATACCATCACCCCAGAGGATTCTTGCTACGTTGTCCAAAGACCTACGTATTTCAATATGTTCAATACAAGTATATTGTAGTGTCCATCCTCAAATATATTTTAAAAACAAGAGGACGAACAGCAGCGTTGACATGAAAACAATTATTTCCATTCCACATTTATGGATATAGAAGCGGAATGGAAATGACTTGAAGAGGGTGGAAATTTCCGCCAAAACCTGTTCTGTATTGTGAAAAAATAAACTTCTCACCGGTCGCTTTATAGCACCTAAATTCAACGAATGTAATTTAAATTTATGTAATTTCAAATCGGATGGATCCTTTTACTTTCTTTATCAATCCAGACAATTAAGTGAAAATCGAAATTATACATTAGACAGATGACATCAATTATGATTAATTCATTGCAGTGAAGATTCATTCATTCAAAATATGATATGTTTATTTCATGTATATGACACACGCACGTGCACAAAGATAGCGAATATCTTCTGGAAATTTTATTTTTTGAAAGTTGGCATACTTTTACTTGTGCTTTAGTTCAAAAAAGTTCTGTAAGCCAAATAAATCTGATTCAAATTCCTCTGGTGACATGTAATAAAACATATGTTCATAGATGCTTCATACTTTTTTGGTCAACATTTACTGTATGACTTGTATGTGTATGTAAATGCATCTTCTACAAATTCCATTGAGAAAGGACGAAAACAGTTATCCGAATGCAACGGTTTGTAGTTGTTGCGGTTTTGTATTGAGAATAATAAATCAAGAGGTCAACTACATTTATTTGGACGTAGGTCTTTCATGTATCAGAAGGTTAGAGAGTTTGTAATTTAAATTGTTACATGAAGTCAAAGATATCACTACTTGGCAGTTGGCACGCCTGATATCTGATATCTGAATCATTTGATATGGTTCATAGATATGGCACTACATTAGCCCCCGGCTAGTGATGGAGTCACAAAAAGTTACGCGTTTCTTCGGTTTCTTCAGTTGGTTATTTCTTGACGATTGAGGATCATGTTGTTGAAGATCTATTGAGACTTTTTCTTGTCTGTGTTGTTCTTCTGCCAACAGATTCTCAAATTCTCCCGATTGTTTGTTGTCTTTCGATCTGAAAAGTACAGAATTAGTGCGAACGTTAGCCTTTTTAATACGTTCCTTCGATACGACGCTAACGCGTCCGGACGGAAATTTCACAGTCACCGTACTTTCAAACACATCAACAACAGTCAAAGGACCTTCATAAGGAGCCTCGAGTGGGAGCCGCACACGATCAACTCTCAACCACACGAAATCTCCTTTCTGTAATTCCAACGAATTATATCTACGTGAAGAAAAGTGATGATTTCCTTTTGAAAGTTTTGTGAAGTCGATTGTTTCGATGCATTTGGCTAAGTTCTCAGTATAATTCTAGTTACAAGTTGTATCATTTTTTATGTTGTAAAAATGTGGGTTTGTAAAAACACGTAAATTTTTAACAATGGAAGGCGAAATTACTGAAACAGAGGCACCAGTATTAATCAAAAAATTAATGATTTTATCATTGATAATGAAAGCGATAGTAAAAATTTTGGGCGAACTGTTTACCGCATTTACAGAAGCCCAGTCTAGCTTGACGGATTAGATCGTGAGGGTGAGTTTTCTCGAGAAGTGTGAGGTGAATTACGGGGAGTATTGTGGGCGGATTGAACAATTCTACAACCTGACTTATCTGGCCATCTACACCAGCTTCTGCAGCTCTTAGCTCTAGTCGCGAAAAATATATGAGCACGGCAAATTTTGGGACGTTGATCTGCGGAAAATGGCATCAAATATCTACTGACATGCATTTTAGATCTAACAGTACTAGTAGGCCTAGCTGAAGGAACGTGATTAATGGCAACGTTGTTAGTACTAAAACTGCACAATTCATCAGCAAGCTTACCCAGATCATTCAAAGGAGTAGACTTTTGCGTGGCAATGATCGGTGCAATGTTGGGAGGAAGTGCTTGCTGGAACTTGTGACGAACAAGATCTTCTCCGACACCAGCTTTTGCAGCAAGTTGTTGCATTTCAAACGAGAAAATGGGACGGTTTTCCAGTTAATGGTTTCTCGCGTAGAAAATTTTCGAAAATCTCTGGTTTTGAAGCTTCATGCAGCTCCAAAACCTTCGTTTTCAATGCATTGTAATCATTGTCAGTCAGATTGGTTGTTGATAGCTTGCTTACTACTTCGACTGGTAATGCAGCGAGTGCGTGATAAAATTTCGTTGACGTTGTACTTATGTTGGCAAGATGAAATTGTGCTTCCAAAATTATGAACCAGGCGTTTGGATTTGAAGCCATAAATGTAGCAGGTTTGACTGTTATTGCGTTGGTTGTTGGTGTTTCTGAAGTCATTGCTTGAGAATTCGTATTTACTTCTGTGTTTGAGTCGGGCTCACCAATTGTAGTTGTTGCGGTTTTGTATTGAGAATAATAAATCAAGAAGTCAACTACATTTATTTGGACGTAGGTCTTTCATGTATCAGAAGGTTAGAGAGTTTATAATTTAAATTGTTACATGAAGTCAAAGATATCACTACTTGGCAGTTGGCACGCCTGATATCTGATATCTGAATCATTTGATATGGTTCATAGATATGGCACTACAGGTTCATATAATACTCCAACATAGTGAAAATACTACACATTTGGCATAAGATGGTCAATATTTCGAATGGAGATCGCTGAGTCTCTACCTCGGCAACCCTGAGGAACACTGTTCTCAATTACAAATGGCATCAAAATAGTTTTTCTTCAATTTTCAATGTTCGAAGTATGTATG
Organism: Prostheceraeus crozeri; assembly: GCA_907163375.1. Lineage (NCBI taxonomy): Eukaryota > Metazoa > Platyhelminthes > Polycladida > Euryleptidae > Prostheceraeus > Prostheceraeus crozeri. The sequence goes on along the minus strand of CAJQUW010014678.1, from coordinate 159,893 downwards.
TCATTGTGACATGCATTAATTGCATACATCATGCAGTTTTGTATAATTATTGAAATAATTGAACAATTAACAAGATTTATTTTTGAAAGATTGGCTCTGAATATTCTCACGTTGGCAACAGAAGCATTTCTATTTATCGTAATTGAAAATGATATTTGATTATGTGCTAAGCTATTCACGAGACTATTCTTCGCTGATGAATCATAAATTGGATGAAATGATGATTTTAGTCATGTTAATTGTTATTGTAAAGGTATAATCTAATTGATGTGTAGCGTTTAACATGATCGAAAATGAATAGTACAATGCTCTTGACAAAATGCTTTTATTGAAAAGAAGCTTAACGCACTTAACGCACTTAAAGAGGTTTGCAACTGATGGGTTGTGAAGTCAGCCATATTTTTATAAGGAATTTCAGTATAGTCAGGATGCCCTTGCGACAACATCCAACCCTGTCATTGAGCGAGCTTACCCTCAACAGCCTAGAATTGTTAAGGTTAATTGATATTAATTTAAGCGTGCAATAATCGAAGTATTTAATCAATTCCGCATAAGAGTCTATACCAAAGAGATCTTTTGAAGGAATGAGTAATTGATTTATAGACGAATTTCAAGTTCATGCTGCTCAGTCCACCTTTGCTCTCCATCGCTGGATTGCATCATGAGGGAATGAAGATTCAAGGAATGAATCGATGTACGAGGGGAAATGCTCCATATTCGACTTTGAAGGTGGGAGTTTACTTTGACCACGGTGCGCCTGATGCCTGTTACTGCAGCTAGTCAAAAGTCTGCTTACTCTTCACCTGTTCAGTCGACAGATGACCAGTCCAGTCCTTCGCTTCGGTGATTTTAATGCAATCTGACTTTGTTCGTGACTAACGACTAAATGCAAGGATGGATAGCGCTACTTTTATTTACCGGTATCCAGTTAACTCTACTCTTGCACAGATGCAGACAAACTGGCCCATTTCTAGGTTTTGTTTGCGTCAGTTACGGACATCATCCTGATTCTTGTGCGAAGAGGAACATAGGAAAGACGCACACACATTTAGCTTTGGAATCAATAGTGGACTCAATTGTGGACAATGCTATATCCATAAAATGGGTTATACTATACTAAGAGATTATCAGAATAGGTTACTGGCCACCAAATCCATATCCCCAATAGCAGATTTCGAGCATTTGTTCGGCGCGATGGTTTGATGCATTGTAATGTGATTTGTGATTATGCGGGTCTCTTGATTATAATGTTTCTCAGGTAATATCACCTGACGATTAATGAAAAGAAAAATCCACGATGAAAGTGAACATATCATGGTGTAGTAAAATTATTCTTTATAGAGCGTTTAATTGAGTTTGGTGAATGCACTCAAGTAGATAGATTTTCTACTGAAAAGTCGCTCCAATTGAAAATTATTCTCAGATCAATTTTATTTTATAGTAAAATCAAAGCAGTTTATCGATGGGTAGGCTGATGCCGAACACATGATGACGATTTCCTCTTCCTGTTTTTACATTATATCCAAGTTTTGTCAAACAAAGATTAGCGTGGCTTCTTGGACCGCGTTGGTATCCGTCAATGCGAGGCATTTGAGGATCAACGTCTGTACACTTCATTATTATGAGAGAAAAGAAAAAGGGCTTTTATTGTGATGTATGAGTCATACTCTCGCCCATGACCTTGGCTCGGTGTCCATAGAAACTAGAATTATGGTAAACAGAGCGTGAACCACTCAGTTCAGCTTCCCTAATTCGAGGCAAAGTGCTGCGCTGTTCTTTCATCTACTACTCCTGCGATCTTCAGCTCAGTGCCTCGCTTCACTGACAATCATGTGATCCGCGCGCACGTACATCTACTTCCTTAACTTCTTCATCTACCTCTTCCTATCTCTGGTAATCCTCATGTGGACTTTCAATTTCTCTTCGATGAAAAGTTAAACTTATTCTCACTGTATCAAATTTTAATTCTGTTTACTGTGTTCAGATATTTAGCACTAAAAGCGACTGCATGCGTCATGCGGTTTTAGCTGTCATTACTTCAATGCAGTTGTTGTTGTTTTGATCAGTGTCAACAGCTGCTCCGCACATCCTTAAGCTTATGGTACCGGTACCTCACAAATTTACTTTTTAGGACCGATCTTCTATTCACTAATTTTAAATGAGAAAAGCTAAACACTTGGTCGATGCCATAGAAATGAATATATGTTTTGCTTACTCTGTGGAAGGTTATTTATTATTACTTCTTCGGTCGATGTACGCTCACTTGTCGTGGACAGTTAGGAACTGATCTCCCCTCCCACGTTCAAAACAATATCCATGGTTAATGGATGGCCGTTACAGATAGATGTACAATCACTGGTACAACTCCATACATGCAACTCATCGCCCTTGAAGAATCAAAATAACCATGATACTTTTAAGCGTCTATTAAAAGCGCATTACCTATCAAATTAGTCGCTATTTTCCTCGTTTGCTTCATCGCATCTGCTTGTCTGTCTTTTGTGCATATTTTCACCGACAAAGTGTCCTAGAAGTCTTTTAGAAGTCCTCCTAGACGATGTGCCACCTAAATAAAGTTCTTGTTTCTTTAAAAGTTCCTTACTGTTCACCTCATCTCCTGCCTACTCAGTAAAACTTACTCTCACACGACAATTCATAGAATAATTGAATATTGAGTTGCAGGGTTGCATCCTCAGTTGAAATATGGGAACAGACCTGAATAGCATTTCATTCAATATCAGGAATCATCAGCAGTCCTATCTCACATCTCTCAACATCGACACACCTCCCTATTTAAAGTTGCAGCTATGACCGGGTAAATTTTAGATTTGCAATTAGCAAGTCAGTGTAATTTCAAAATGTTGAGAGATGTGAAATAGGCCTGCTGATGAAGCTTTTTTTACGTCACTACTCCCCATAATTGGGGCTTGGACGGTGCTGACATAGTCAGACTTATGGAGCGTTTTAGTACTTTTAGTCCGGATGCCCTTCCTGCCGACTTCCAATGACACCTTCGGGGCTCGACTTCTGGACCAAAAGATCGCTAGACCAAGCACTTAACCATTGTGCCACGGAGACCACAACGATGATTCCTGATATTTGATTAAATGATGGCTATTCCGGTTTGTTCCCATTTTTCAACTGAGGATGCAACTCAATATTTAATTAGTCTATTTACATTGTGTTTTCAAAAAAGCAACACTTATTATAGTTATTACAGGCGCATTAACTTAGGCGATTTGCCAGTAGTGTGTTTAAAGTCATATTCAATGAATGTCCGTCGAAATTTCACTACCTAACTTGCTAATTGTAAATCTAAGACAATGCATCTTCGCTTGCACATACTGGATTAATTTTGCACATAAGTGCATAAAATCGTTATGCCTTGGAACCTGCAAGTAGTTCACTAAGATATTCGGAGCTCATCCGCCGCAGGATGTTGCCTTCTCCATTTTACTGTGTCTTACCGATGCTTGAGTGCCAAGATGCACGAGTTGCAGGCATTTTCTATTAGCGTGCTGCCATGTCTTCTTCTGGTTAGGGGTAGCAGCGACGTTAGACCATCATTTTTTTCACATTGGGTCAAGTTTTTTTTATTGATTGTTAGTCAACAAGCTTCTGTCACATTTTTGTCTGATATTTCAAAACGCCAACAGGTCTATGATAATGAAAAAATGGGATTCCCTTAGACCCATACGCTTTGCTGAGTAGTTGCGTAATTGTCATGACATCCCTTCCCATTTGGATAAACTAATTACGCCCCCTCTGCACATGGAATTTAAATTAAATTCGTCATTGGAAAGGAGTCAGAATAAAGATGATGAGCGCGCTCTGCTACTGGTTTTGATGCAGCAATATTAGTAAGAAAATATTTAATGACAGTACAGCGTCGCATTTTGGATTAAAGCGTCATTTGGAAATGTTTCTGCTTTAGATACAACGAAGCTGAAAAATCGACTTGATTGATCACATGAGAATATTTTACGACATTGTATTGTTTCTATTTTCTTTACACAATTTCAATATGAGGTCTATCTAGTTACATTTTCATCAATTATTTCGATGTTTTGTAGACATTTTGTCAACTAGTTCTCTTCTGAAGCTCCTCAACAAATTATCATTCAAACTCGAACGTAGTTGAGATCATCTTCTGTTTGAGTCACTCATCCTGTTTTCGGTTTGTCTTCCTATCTTGTAGTGTCAATGAAATCGCATCGCATACTTCTGCTGTTAAAATGTCATAGTAAACGAAGAATAAGCTACCATTTAAAGAATGATCATGCCAATAATGCGTGTAAAGTTCCATTGATCATGTCAAACTGTGACACAAACGAAGAAACTTCTGCTGACGAGTTAATTAGCTTGTTCTTATAGTCTCCGTGGCACAGTGGTTAAGTGTTTGGCCTAGCGATCTTTCGGTTCAGTGGTCGAACCCCGAAGGTGTCATTGGAAGTCGGCAGGAAGGGCATCCGGACTAAAAGTGCCACAACGCTCCATAAGTCTGACTATGTCAGCACCGTCCAAGCCCCAAGTATGGGGAGTAGTGACGTAAAAGCTATGCCTGCTATCTTTTGTACTGATGACAAGAAGAGTTTACTCTATTGACTTTGCTTGTGCGCCATGGTCTGAATATTTCGAACTTGAAGGAATCGCAGCAATCCCAAGTTATGAATAACTATCTTAACAACCGGGAATTGCCTTTGGATTCTCTTTTTGCGCACTTAGCAAGTTCTTGGCTTCGCTATTGTTTTGCATTTGATTACTCTAACCGACGCTCTTAAATAGACTATTAATTCTATTATTTAAGTGCATGATCAAGTAACGAGGCGACTGTCGTCTAGGTTGAATGACTATTGCACAAGAATTACAGCATCATAAAGTATTATGATGATTTGTCAGTTTATCTCGACATAGTGCAAACATTCGAAAACGGAGGAAACTGGTGTTGATAGACTGCATTGAATGATAGCATCAAACCATGATGATCATACAGGAGGTGACACTGTGTGGTGATTAGTGACGCATTGTGCTATTCGCAGTTATCATTGACTATTGTACACTGAAAGTAACTTGTCCAGCAATGGCTCCACAGTGGTTACAAATTACCTAATATCGGAAACTATTTTTCTCTGTCGAATCACAGTTTCACTCGAAAACATTTCTTGTGTTTGATTCTCTATGACATCTATTTCAACTATTAGCATGTTATTTGTTATGACTATTATACTGACTTCTATTTTTTTAGAATGCTGATATGATCATTATTAGAAAATTTACTCAATGTGGATAGTACGAATTGACGCTTTTAGTATAGGAAATGCTATCTTATTTATCTAAACAAAATCTAACACTAATGTTTTCATTGTCTCAAAGTAAAACAAAGGCTTGTCGAATTGCACTGAATATCTGAAGAGAATGACGGCCATCTAGTCAATAAAAGACACCAACACCCTTGATTCCCGGAGCGCACTCGTCCGACCTAGGAATCGAACTGAAGTCCGCGGTGGAGACGCGCTCGCACCTTCTTCACTAGGCCACACTGACGGTGCAAAAGGAATGGGAGTGAAGACGACATTGCATGATTGCTGATAGCATTCTGTCAATGACAATAGGACAAAAAGCTTTCGATATCAATTGGAGATGACAACTGCCTTCAGTCTCATTCCTTTTGTACCGGAAAGTCAAGGGTGTTGGTGTCTTTTATTGACTTAATAAGCGCTGCTCACCTCTCAGAAGCAGGTAGATACAGCTGTTCTTTCGATTGATTTAGTTTCTGATGAATTATATGTTCCTACTCTGAATGTTTTGTAGAAAATTAACTACTTAATAAATTCACATTATGACATGTGAAAAGTGAAAAAGGGACCGCCAAGTGTAGAACAAGAATTTGATGATATTTATATTGTATTAAAGGCTGCTAACCCTAAAGATGACAACGTTAAGGAGTTCAAATATATCGGTTATAAATCAACAAATCGATTTCGTTTCGCTTACTTGATTTCTCTTTTATGACGAAAAGTTTCTTCTTGACCTCTTCACTACAAATACATTCGATTTCTAAATATGGAAAATTACATCCATGAAAGTTGCCTATCTTTCAAGGCCAATTCTACTCTGATTGAAGCACAGCTTAATCACACAGCTTTATTTCGCAACTTAATGAATTTAGTTCATCTATTACATTTTACTTGCAATCTTTACAATCTTTTACATCTATTGTCTATTATACTTGGGTCCTGTTCAGTGTTTTTGAGCGGATCGAAATTCCGCTTTCGCTCGCTCATCGCTCATTTGCTCATATTCGCCCTTTCGCTCGCTCATCGCTCATTTCCCCAAAATCATCCTTTCGCTCGCTCACCGCTCAAAATCATCAAAAAATGCCGCTCGCTCGCTCATTTCTCGATAAAGAGAGACGATCTTTATCGTCTCTATAGAAACAAATGTGTTGCTCTTATTCGCAAAGCGAAGCAGGACCACTATACGAATCTTATAGAGACCAGTGCAACAGACACCAAAAAGTTGTGGAATCACCTGAAAGGTCTGGCGCCATCAAAGAAGTCCGCTACCATAACATCTATGAACATAAATGGCAATCTATCAGAAAATCCCACCAAAATTGCAGACGAATTAAACAAATTCTTTGTGACTGTGGCAGAAAGACATTCTACAAAAGCCAATGGCCATGGCATAAGCAACATTCTAAATACGCTGCGTCTGTACGTCTCCAGGTTCAGTCCGGATCAGTTCCAAATACCTCAAATTACCATTTGCGCATAACTGATATGTGTGGATCAAAGAATATCAGTCAAATAAAGCAAACTGGATTGGACAACGACCTACCCTTACATCTATCTGCCAGCAATATCGTTGACTTGTAAATGATGTGAAGGTCAATGTTGAATACTCTAGTCAATGAGCGGACATGGTGTAAGGCACTGAACAGGGAGAAGACAAAGGGCATGCTTATTACAACTCGGCAAAACGGCGGCGACTCAGTAAGATGAGATAACCACATCTCCAAAGAATATCTTTGACTGACAAGCACATGAAGTTATAGTCGACCAAGATCTGACATGGAATGAGCACGTTCAATGCAGCTATGTTGCCTTGTTGAGAAGGATAAAGCAATTCTTGCCAATTCGTGAGAATCTTCTTCATGGCCTACATACAATCTTGCTATGACTTTTGTTTATCGGTGTGGGGTTTCCTGTCACATAAACGAGAATTGAGAAACTCCAAAAGCTTGCAATCAGAGTTGTGCTTGATCGCCCAAAACGTGAAAGCTCCAAACCTTTATTCAAAGAAATGCACATTATGGCCAATGAGCACTCTCGACTTTAAGCAGACATAAAGCAGTTAGCACCAACTTATTTACAACGCATGTTTTTACGCAAGGAACAAGAGAAAAAGACACGATCTGTAACACAAGGAGACCTGTGTATTCCCAAAGTTAGAACCAAACTAAGAAAGATGACGCTTGTGGTTCGAGGTGCAGAACTCTATAATTCCTGCAATCGTTGTGTCCGAGAGGCTGACAGTGTTTTGAAATTTAAGCGAAACTATATATGTGATTTCTTCAAAACCTTCTAATTGATGTTCATTCTCTTTTATCTACCTAATCATGTTTTTCTGTATGCTAGAGGACCATTGTAAATTAGCTATTGCTACCAGTGTTATCCTCTTAAAATAAAGATTTTATTATTATTATTATTATTAATGCCCTCCTTAATTCTACAAACTCTTTTTATGTTGAAAGCCAATTCCATGCTTTTATTTTAATAAACACCTTTTAGGCGTTAAAGGGAAATTCATCATTTCATTTTAGGTGAGATTTGAACTACAATGAAATAATGTAGACCATCATACCAATGTATTAAGAAGGTAGCTGTTGCAGAAAATTAGTTGAAGCAATATATTTTGATGTACATAACCACAGAATTCTTTTTATATGTATTGAAATGGGCAACAATCTAAACTTAATCTTACATGCTGATCACATAAATCAGTATGTACAATTCTTAGTGCAAAACTTGGAGAAAATTCGCAAGGTATATCAAGAAACCATGTAATGCGTTGACAATTGAAAATGAACTTATATGAAATCGTGACAAATTAGTAGATAATTCCTAAAGTAGCTAAAGATAAAATACATGACTTATGAGTAACTGAGTACTGAGTAATCAACTCAGTAGTAATCAATTACTGAGTGTTGGAAATCTGCTATAAAAAGAATCGCTTGATAAACGAAATTGTTGAATTATGTGAGGCAGAAAATGCTGCACCCAGAACGACCTGACACATTGGCGCCAGCCGTCACTGAGATTTCGACACACTAAGTTAAGTACCTGTCAAGATGGTCGGTCCGCAGCAGCTCGTTGCGCCCAGGTCCTACCTTCTTCCACTTTTGCACTCAATTTCTTCATGGTGGTGTTTAGACTCAAGCACCCGCTTTAACAAGAAATTTCCTCACCGATGGAGCAACGAAATAGCGGCATCCCACTCTCAGAAGGCATGAGCTCATATTTCCACCCTTGCTTCTGAATCCTTTTGGCCAGTACTTTATATTTCGCAGTTTTCTCTTCATGGGCATCCCTAACGCTCTCTTCCCAGGGAACACTTATTTCACCCATAATCACTTTCTTCCCTATAGCGTCGATCAACACTAGATGAGGTCGTTGGTCAGATAGGGATAATTCATCTAGCAGCTGTGATCCACTCTGGTGGATCACTTCCGATCACTTCCTACTTCTGCGGTACAGATCGCACGATGAGTCTTTCGTCTCTTTGTTTGACCACTCGGTACACAAAGTCAATTCCCGTTGTTACTTACCTGTAGGGGAGACTTTTGTAAAGTTGGCGGAACTGTCGAGCGGAATCATATAGTACAGCGAGATTCTGCTCGAAACAACTTCTACTTTATCAATTTCAGCCCCTGATCAGATTCCACAAATTCGCAGTCGCTATAGAGAAATTCAAATTTAAGATAGTAGTGATTCCTTTGGGTGGTTCCGCTAACTTCACAAACGTGGTGGGGGGAGAGAGACTGCTTCCACAATCGCTTGCAGGAACAAGCCGCACCGGTGCGTGTAGCATGCTCTCTATAGTGCCACATGACAGCCAGAGAGGGCGCGACGAGGATTGGCATGTCACACAGATAACATTGTGGGTCGGTCCGGATTCCTCAACGTGTCAGATCAGCAGGGTCATGGAACACATCATATGTCCATTGATGCTTCCGCTTCACTGCCAGTAGCCCATGTTCCACCAATCGTTCTATGAGAGCTTGCAAACTTCAACTCCTCAGTCGAGCCATCTGCCAATGTCCAACCTTTGGACATCTTTCCAGACTCCCACACTCTTGCGACCACTTTCCATAAACACTATGCTTGTTTCTTACTGCATATCGTAGTAAGTTGGTTTGTAGCCTGTACACCGCACGTAAATAGTACAGTAGACTGCATGCGAAGATAGAGCAAATTAACTGCAAATGTTGTGTAAACTTCCACGAGGCAGGAAAAATATCGCTCCTTCAAATTAAGGACGATTTTGACTTTTTTGCGAAGTAAAATTCACTGTAGGTGAAGAGCCTTTAGACTGACCATGGAGACGAAGCGCATCGAGGAATTTTACTTCGAAAAAAAATCGTAATAAACTTGAAAGATCGATATTTTACTTACCTCCTGGAAAGTTGCATAATGAATAACTTCACGCATAAGACAACGAGAGATCTAATTGCAAGTACAATATCCTAAATTGAACTCAATGTATTTCAACTGTATGGTACAGTTGAAATGCATGGTTCGATTTTCAATATCTTAGTTGTAATCAACTCTCAGCACTTTATATTTTATCTACAAAGAAATCATTGTAGCTGTATAATCGAGACAGTGATATTACGAAAGCTGTCTAAAATGTTAGAATATATACTTTGACACCTTGATTAATGTTTTTTTTGGAAAAATCAACCTTTAAATTGTCTAAGTATCCACCAAGACGCGCAGCTATTTTCCGTCTGTTAAAATTATTATTTATTTACCTCCAACAATTCTTTGCCCAACATGTTGATCTCAAGTGAAGAAAGAAGAATTACATGTAAGTACAGCATATAAATCACAGTTGAAAGAGATGTCTTTGCAATGACACTCATCGTGGCAAGAAATAAAAAGAAGGGTGCAGCAGAGCGGAGTCGGCATGATCACTCAAGATTCATCACTCCAACTGATTACTACTCATTATTTTAAATGTTGGACACCATTAAATGTTGTATTCCTTTTCACTTAATAATGCTTCTGGTATATTGTCCAAATGAGCTGTTAAAGATCAATAACTAACAAGAAGACATTTCAAAGATTAATCTAGCTTAAGGAGGCTATCAGAAAAAGGATGCAAGCAAAATAAACTCAACAATGTTACAATTAGAAGATTTTCAACGACTTAATAATCATCGATACCGGAGAGGGACGATTCGGTCTCCCGATTTTTTGATGTGATCCTCGTAAAACTAAGTCGCCCGATCTACAATTTTGTGACCTAAAGCTTAGCGTATTTTCAAATTTTTCACTGAAAAATGGTAAAAAAAAAATTTGGTAAAATTTCAACTTTAAAAAAATCTGCCGAAATTGGTGATTTTAAATCTTGAATTGCTTTTTGCAACATGGAGATGAATCAGTTGGAGTAAATGAACATCGCGATAAGAAAGCTTAGACCCGAACAATGTTGTACCGTGAATTTCATGTGATTTGAAACATTGGTGCGGAAGTTAAGGGGAGACCGATTCAGTCCTACGCGCTTCACAGTCCAATATGGATAGGGTTAAAATGAAGGTCTTAAAATCAATGTACCGTACAGTGGAAGCCATATATGCCTACATTCGGGTTATCCGTGTGTAGCAAATATTTTTCGGTCACTATGCACAATGAATACCATTGCCATCTTCAGAATTCGGAATCCAGACAGACAAAGATTTCAAAAGCATAATGGTAGTGGACTGATCAGAAAAATAAGTGAAACAAAGAATAAAAAGTAAAAGTCTTCTTCATAATGAATGTTTGAAAGTTTTTGAAGCTACTTGTAGGCATAGGTTCAAAATGAACATAATACTAAATTCAATTCAATACATGAAAACGTAGCTACATTTATAAGAGTGGATTACTATGGATGAAAAAGAGGATCCCAACCAATCTACCTCTCTGCTGCCTTCGTTATCGTTTTGAATCATTTTATATGTTAGCCCCAAGTTCCTTATTTTTGATGATTGAAAGTGTTTGACTAATATTACGCAACATGCGTTGGCCTAGTTATTGAAGAATCAGCAAAAAACCTAACCCCTGTACTACCCTGTAATTACCTACAAGGTAAGTATTATACGTTGGCCAATCAATATCGAACTTGAGCCGTTTACAATAACTCACACGAACACATCATTAATCACATGCAATCTTTTTAATCGCCAAAGAAAGAAAGAATAGGCTTAGAACAGCCTTTCAATCAGCTGTATGAAATGTACTTATAGTCGAGCGAAACCTGCTTCTTTCCATATTAAAACTTTAAAGCAACACTGGAATTCATTATTTTCCAGTTCCAAACATAAACTTTTATCTTAGTTTGCTGGTTTAGAAGAAGAAAACCTACTATAAAGTTATCGGATCAGTTGCCGGATCATCGGATCGGCTCATGCGATCCGATAACAAAAAGTCGTGAATATGAACCGATCCGATAACAGTTATCGGATCATGAGACGAATGATCCGGTTATCCGATAGGAGCCCTACACAGAGAACACTGCATCACCATGTACTTTACAAACGTTACTCTCATTTGCCTCAATCAATGGTCGATAATGGCAAGTCATGTTTTAATCAAAAGATCTCATCAAAGCGGTTCAATGAAGTTTCATTTTATGTTTTTCGATACGTTACGTTATTGAGCACGGTGTATATGAAGCAGATGCGCTGCCTCTATTAATTGCTTGGTTGACATGAATGGAACATGTATTGCAAAGAAGCATGACGACTCGACAATTTACTCAATGTTGAATGAAATATATTAGTTAAATACATTAATTTTGCATACATAGCCAATGATGTACGTTTTATTAGAGGGTATCGGGTCACAAATTTGTAGCGAGACCGTGAATTCATATCTCATTGATATAACTGAGAAGATGAACTCAGTCAGCAATGCGTCTTCGTCATACATGCATCAACCGCGCAGCACACATAACACCAATGATGGTGCGATCAACACGCTAACGCTCACTTCCGTTCATGCACCTCCGTAGGCGGAGATAATGATGCCACGTGGAAACAAGTATGTGCTTTCCGTGAGGAGACCCGAATTGCTCGCATCTTCAGGCAGGAATTTACACATGAATGGCTATTCTGCGTGATGTCGCTACAAAATGGCGATTGAAGAAGCAGCGCAGAGAATAGCTACGGCAATAAAGCAACTGCAACGGCGCAGTTGTGACAAAATAATTTATTGAGATGGGAGCTATATGAAGAGATAAAAGCAAAGATACAAACTTTGCAGTTGAAGTCATGATGATACAATGGGTAGAAAGATAAAAGACGGAAAAGAAAGAAAATGAAGTTAGATTTGAGGAATAGCATCGTTGAAGATTCATAATAAGAATGGAGACGATGAAAGATAGATAGCATCATGTCTTGAGGAAAGAGAAAATTTTGATCTGCTTAGTTCAACATGAAGACAATGTGTGACATTAAAATTTATGGCTGAAACAATCGATAAGCTGAACGGCAAACTATCTAATAACATTCTCCTCTGATAAGGTTTTAGGAAATGATAAACAACATTGCTTCAAAGAAGTTAAGGATTAATTTCTTTAGCTCCTTTACTGAAGTGTGATGGAGGAGTTATCATTGACTAGTACCCGAACCCGATGCAACTAGGACTTGTCTCGAAGGAGGATATTTTACAATTCATAGAGAATGCCGTTGGATGGTCTACATGCATAATCTCCTCAGTAGCGTGTTCATGAGCCTTGTCGTGCAACGTTACGTTTGTGTGGTCGAGCCCCGAGAATGTCATCCGAGGAAGTCGAGAGGATGGTAAAACCGGAAAATCATTCACATCGCTCCAGAAGCTGTCATCTATATAAGGGTCCGTCTTAGCCACGATGAAGAGTAGCAACATTAATCCCAAATGCCAAATGCCGTTGTCTCTCCGGGTGCTTCGACGGTGCTGACATAGTCAGACTTTAGCTGAATAGATGTGATGCTTTTAGCCAGGATGTCCTTTCCGCCTACTTCCCATGACACTTTCGGGGCTTGACCACATGACCGAAAGATCATTAGACCAATCACTTCACTGCTGTGCACAGAGACCACATGCTAAGCTAAGTAAGCTTTCATAGAGCTTTAATATAAAGAAATGCAAAATTGCTTCTTGATGATTCAGTTTGCGAGCTGGTCATAGAACAAATGCAAAGTCATGAAAACAGGAAGATGCATAAGATCGTAATGATGTGACTGTTTTGTTCGAACAGTCGTGCCATGTAATTTTATGCGACTGTTTTGCTCATAGAGTGTAATGGCAAGGCTTGGTCTTATGCTGAGGAGCAAGTACACCAGACTCCCGCTTAGGGGACCATTAAAAGGAGTAAAGGAATGGCTTTAAGTGGTCCCGCTTAAAGAGCTGGTCCACTTATCCGAAGTCATGCAAATAGGAATGGATTGGGACTGATGAAAAGTTGTCTTCTTATCGAGTTGGTCCTTATATTCGACTGGTTCGTATGAGGGAGTCTACTGCATTAATAAAAAGCAGTTTGACAGTTGGATCTTAGACTATTTATCAATTTTTGCACTATTGCTGTATTTTTGCCCACTATACGCTGCTGAACGTGGACGCTTCGCAAGGAGGACAAAAGGCGGATCGCTGCATTTATTTCAAATGCTAAAAACACAAATGTGGAATTTGCCGACGCATCGACGCAATTTTAGTATCCCACACTCCTGCAAGTGATCATTCGACGAAGATGAACCACATCCGTCGAATGGATGCCCAGCGGCTGATCATGACTGTCGTCTTCAACGAAGTAGAGAGAAGATGCAAAGGGGATAGGTCGAAAATGGTCAACATGTACTTATGGATTATCCTCCTTCCCCCACAATTTCAAATATGCCTAAAATCCGTAAATATGATTCAATCCTCATGAAACTTCAGGCACACGTAGTTGAGGATGTTTTCTGCCCACATGCCAAAGTTAATGCAAATTAGACTAGTGCTTTTTGATTTAGAGACGACAACTTGCCTGAAATATGTTAATGTCCACAGCTTGATCTGAAGTCAAAGTCAAGCTCTATTTTGCGCCGTGACCGATAATTGTTTAATATCAATAATATATTCTGTCCTGCTGTAATCTGTTGTATGGTTGGAGTACCATTGCTACACACGCCCTGCATTGTCCTTAGTTACCTTTTGATAACGTATTATCATTGGAATCGACCATTGTACTGTATTTTCTTCACCTCGTTTGACCTCATGTCTCAGACTGCCTGTTGTGACAATTCGACTTGACCTGGTGATGGGGACATGTGGAAGACATCACGCATGCATTTGTCGCCATCTTGTTACCATATTTGTATGATGAATGCTGTGTTTACGATGCAATGGTAAGTTTGATTCGGTGATTATGTGGTTTGTATTCTTCTTACTTATAAGAGGAAACTAACGTTATCACCAGGAAGTGTGTAAATTGTGACGATTGCCACGAGGTGTGAAATATGTCAGTGTCATCGATTGTGGCGTCATTCTTCAGATGGCTTGATAATGTTTATCAAATTTATCGTCAGCAGATCACGTCAAAATCTATTCAAATTTGAACAAGGCAAACTGCAACGGGAATTCTTTAGTGGCTTAGAACTACCAAATAATTGCGAAATATGTTATGAAATGAAAATATCTACGAAAAATGCTTTGCATACGCAGGTGCGCAAACAGAAGCTATCAAAAATGACAATCCATTCAGTTCAGTTGATCTCTGTCAGCAATCAGTTGATGGTAATTGTGCCGGTCTTACCACCGGTAATAACTAACAAGTATGATACATGCGTTTCATGGAGAATACGCTTTTTAGCATTGCGAAAACATAGTTGATTTTATTTCAGGAAATTCACAAGCTCAAACAAACATGGAAGAGTACAAGTAAATAGACACACTCAAACACATGAGACATAGTTATGTAATTAAATCAGAATGGCTTTAATAGCCATCGGCACACTCCCCCCTTTGTTTGGGAAAAGAAATGTTCAAGCGAGGGGATGGCCAAAAGTTCGATAATCTTATCCCCAGATAGGTTCGAGAGGTGAACCAGAATCATGGAGAGCAAAAATGCCTTACCCCAACGAATCACCATTATGGAGTACACTCAGTCTCGTAATCGTTCAGATACCGCGGTCGGTTCCGCGTTCTCCTCGGCCGTTCTCCTTGGTTTTCTCCTCGATTGTTCGTGGGCATCGGATGGAGCACACTTCGTTCGCGTACTGCACCTCCACTTCTCCGGGGAGTAGTAGTAACAGGTAGCGACGAGCTACCAACGCCGATCGCACTGTTAGATGAACCGTCAGGCGAGAAACTCGGCTCAACCGCCTCGTATGCCGTTTCAAGATATCGATCTTCGGTATCTTGGCATTGCTTGTATCTCGGCTTCATATTCGATTGGTTAAGAACGGAAGTACGCCCTCCGGGATACTGGACACGATAAGAGGTGTCTCCTACAGTCTCTGTGACTTCACCAGGGTGCTCGTAATCTTCCCCGCTACCTCTTCGAGTGTAAACCTTCTGTCCTATATCGTAGTTTCTAGTGATGCCTTTCCTCCCCGCATAACGCTTGGAAAGACTCCGCGCCTTCACCTCTATCACTTCACATCGGGTGGACAAGTACGATCTCATCTCTCTTCCTAGCAATCGGCTAGCTGGTGTCTTCCCGGTAGACTCATTGAATGTGCTGCGGATATCGTACAAAGCTTTCTGTAGCCTACGCTCAAACGAAACCTGTGGACAAGACAACTTCATCTTAGCCAGTCTAGACTTCAAGGTTCGATGCATCCTTTCAACAGTGCCATTGGCCTGAGGATAATAAACCGACGAGAAGTGGTGAGAAACTCCTCAAGTTCTCAAAAATCCTTCGAATTCCGTGCTCCTAAAAGTTGCCCCGTTATCAGAGATAACTCTCTCGGGCATTCCGAACAACGCAAAGATCCTTCTCAGCTCCATAACAACCTGGCGGGAGCTACCATTTGGTATCTGGACCGCAAAAGGATACCTCGAAAACAAATCAATAACTGTCAGAAGCACATTCCCTTCGGTGGACTCACTAGGGCCAGTCAGATCAATAGCAACGGCCTTCCACGACTCCTCCTCCTTGTCAGCTACAGGGACCGGTCGAGACTTATCGGGAAACCCATTTCGTGAAGAAGCATCACATCGATCACAATACTCCTTGATGTCGTGAGCTAGCCCAGGCCAGTATACAATGGATCTAAGGGCGGCTTTCATTTTACTGATGCCAATGTGGCCCTGATGATACTCAACAAGCAGCTTATGACGAAGACTACTGGGCACGACCAAAGTATCTCCTTTGAAGATAAGAAATCTATCACCTATCCATTTGACAGACAGGCTGTCACGAAGTGCTGAAAAGTTTCCGAGTTGTTTCAAGTCGATCCCTCTCCACTGTTTGGAGATAGCCTTAGCTACCCGACATAACTCCGGATCCATCACTGACTTCTCAGCGACCTCTGAAAACTGTATCGGGATGACATCACTGATAAAACAGAGCGTTACTTCTTCTCTCTCGCTTTCCGTTGCCTCTGTGGAACTAACTGGATTTCGAGACAAGGCGTCAGCCAGCACGTTATCCTTTCCTTTAATGTGCTCGAAGGAAAACACATATGATTGCATGTTTATGATCCATCTCCTTAACCGCATAGACAGGGAGTCGACAGGTTTCTCGAAAAGACTCAATAGTGGCAAGTGGTCGGTTTGAACCTTGAAAGTACGTCCAATGAGAAAATTCCTAAACCTGTTAAGCGCAAACAAGACCCCAAGGCATTCCTTTTCGACTTGCGAATATCTCTTTTCTGTGTCTGTAAGACTACGCGAGGCAAACATGACTGTCTTCCCTTTCTGCAACAAGACTCCTCCCAAACCATGTCCATATGCGTCACTTTGTACAATAACCTCCTCATCAGGTCGAAAAAATCTACGTACATGTATATCCTTCACCGCTGCCTTTAATCTACCGAAAGCTATTTCATCCGTTTCCCGCCAGCTCCATGTTTCCTGAGACAAAGATTGCCATAACGGCTGTAGTAGAGTACTACAATGTGGAACGTTTGAGTGACATACGTAGGCTGCTAGGCCTAGAAAGGAACGCAACGAAGCGGCACTCTCAGGGGCAGGCGTGTCCAGCAGATCATCAATTAGCTTCCTCGAAACCATAACCCCCGACTGAGACCATGAATATCCGATAAATTCAACTGAAGATTGGTGGAAAGAACACTTAGCCTGATTTAGTTTGACGCCCATATCATCGATCCTAGTGAGAACTTTGTCGAGCATAGCTTCAGATTCATGCTTCGATTCGGCGAAAATAAGTACATCATCCAGATAACACACTGCATTCGGTATGTCTGACAAAACGTCCGACATGGACCTCTGGAAAATTTCGGGTGATGACGAGAGACCAAACGGCAGTTTGTTAAAACGAAAACGACCAAACGGAGTAGAGAATGTGAGAACCTCACGACTGTTCTTGGCGACCGGTATTTGCCAAAATCCGTTCCGACAATCAAGTTTAGAGAAAAAGGAAGCCTTCTGAACACGACTCATCAGCTCTTCAACCGTAGGCATCTGCAGCTCAGGCCTTTTCACATGTTTGTTGACGTACCTGAAATCGACACAAAGTCTCACGTTACCTGACTTCTTGTAGCCTACTACAATAGGTGAACACCAGTCGCTTGGTTCCTCAACCTCCTCAATGACACCTTCCCGCACCATCTTCTGCAATTCAGCCTGCACGGGCTCGCGTAGAGCAATAGGAAGTCTACGAGCAGGAAAAGATCGTGGCACAGCGTCATCTTTCAGAACGACCTGGCAAGCTCTAGACATAGGAACACAACTTGGACCCTCGAAAACGGAAGATACCACCATGACCTCGTTTTCAGTACGGATAATACCCAGACCCTGGCATAAAGCGAAACTCAGCAATGCTGGACCGTCCTCTTCACAAACATAAAACTCAGATGACATGCTCTTAGTCTTGTAGGTGACCTTCAAATGAACGGTACTTAAGCAATTCAACTGCTTTTTGCCGTAAGCCTTCAAGCTTTTGGAAACCGGGGTAAGAGTATAACCACGTGAGAGATCCTTCGAACTAATAACGTTAACGAAAGCACCTGTGTCTACCAACGCCTGAATTGGAGTCCCATCAATTGCAACTTCGCGAACCATATCGTAACCGCTGTTGGATACATGGAAAATATCGACCTCGGCATAACTTTCAACATGAGAAACCGAACGTTCGGTACAACATTTGGCATAGTGGCCTTTCCGATTACATTTTGAACACATTCTGCTTCGGGCAGCACAGTTGGGACTGTTGGCTAAATGCTCTGATGAACCACAACGGTAACAGGCCCGATTGGCACCTGACTGGTCTTTAACTTTTTCCTTATTTGCCTTAGTCTCCTTCGATTTACCGTGACTTTTGGACGCGTTATGTTTTGGGTTTCTATTGGACTCAACGGCATGAACATCAGCCTTAACAGGAAAATCGACCTTTGTCCGATCAGCGCGAGCAGTTTCCCAGGCTTCCGCCTTACGTAAGGCTAACTCAAAATCCAAAGTACGAGGATCCTCTGCCAAAAGCCTTTCTCCTAACCTGGAGTCCCGCACCCCAATAACAAAAACATCCCTGAGCAAACTAGCTTTATCACTAGTATATTCACAGTCCTGTACCATTCTCCGGAGTCTACACGCAAACTGTCCGGCGCTCTCACCTTCGCTCTGCGAGGCATGGATAAATTCTCTTCTACGGATGAGCAACGAGGAGCTAATTTTAAAATAGCTATCCATACGATCAACAATTTCAGTATAAGTATTCTTGGGTTCCGGTAACCCATCTAAGATGCTAAGTCCGTCTCTCCCCACACACATTTCAAGCAACGCCGGCTTGTCCTTATCGTCTACAGAATTGATAGAACAGAAATTACCAAATAACCTTTTGAAGAAACGCCAGTCCTCCGCGCTGGGATTAGCAGGCAAATCCGGCTGTCTAACAACTTTAGCCATTTTCACTAAGAGTATAAAGAGTCACTGATAAATAAGAATTATTTGGTGTAAATATCTTCAAGACAATAAGGTTAATATATTCTGGGTATTTTATTCTGACACCATAAATGTGCCGGTCTTACCACCGGTAATAACTAACAAGTATGATACATGCGTTTCACGGAGAATACGCTTTTTAGCATTGCGAAAACATAGTTGATTTTATTTCAGGAAATTCACAAGCTCAAACAAACATGGAAGAGTACAAGTAAATAGACACACTCAAACACATGAGACATAGTTATGTAATTAAATCAGAATGGCTTTAATAGCCATCGGCACAGTAATTACTGTTGCATTTTCAGCTTTCGTGTTTCAATTCCATTCAATGTACATTGAACAGTGAGTATACAAATTAAATGAAATAGATTTAACTAAATTGTTAATTGTACTTCTTTCTTGCTGTATCATATCAGAGATTAATTCATGCATTTACATAAGTTATCACTATCAATGAGTGCTGAACAAATTACCAGTGCTATAGAATCTAAATTTTCAGGAATGTAGAGCATTTCAAATGTAAACATGCTTATAGTGGTTCGTCTAATCATGATGCTACTCATTTCTTTATGTAAATGTATACCAGTGTATCAACGCGATTTTGAATTATGACTCTCAATGATCGTTTTCAGAAATTTTCAAATTGATATATAAGGGGTAATTGAATGCTTTTTTTTAGTTTTTTGATTATTGCAAGACATCATTCTCTCTAATTCTCAGCAAAAAATCGAATCAATTAGTTGCAATCATGTTTCTACAATCAAGCAATTACTTAGTTAAATTTGTGACATGTTCTAGTTCTAGTCATGCAGCATGATAATCTGATATGGGTGAGATACATGGCAAGACATCATCACTTTAGAGTGGATGTTATGTGAACGAAAGAAGCGATAAGTAAATTAAAGGGTTCCATCGTTTTTATTATCGTCTGCCGTTTTCATGTGCGCAATATAGTTAAAGATACATGGATGTGAGAGAATCTGAGAGTTTATTCATATTGAAGGTCGTTTGTGATGATGAAAAGTCGGCAGATATGTTTCAAACGATGTGTTAACATGTGTAATCATATGGTTAGTGCAGAAAGGTAAGCAGTAAGTCGAAAATTGATTTCACTGCATTGTCGAAATCATAGCGTTGGATGCAATAAAAGTCCGATGGTTGAATTTCCGCTCATGTGACTAAGACTGTCTTATAGTTGACACCTTAGACCGATGGCATTTTAGCACAGATGGTAGCTGCAGATTTCGTGCGATCAGGTGACCTACACTCCATGACGAAAATAGCTCTCTGAAATCACATCGCACTGAGCATGTCTTTCTTTCTACTTTCAACCTTAATTAGGAGAAGCTGGAAGAAATCGATCTTGTTGAGTGTAGACTGATATCAGTGACCGTCTCTGACATATCCTCGTCAGCGCATTTCCCAACAGAATCTTCAAATCCTTTCATTCAATGCATCCGATATTTCTGTAATTATTTCGCGCTGCAAAAACGAACGATATATTGCACTGCAGCTTATTTGTGTAAAACCCAAGACAGGAACGGTTTGCAATTGCTCATAAATGATGAAGACGGCGTTCAGTAACCTAATCAAGTTGATGATTGTTGTTTAAGATGAACGTTCGTTTGTACTGTTAAATAGAACTCGCAGAGTTTGGACCGGCCGGATTTTTTGTCGTCAAATTACCCGGTCTTAGCACAAGTCAGTCGGTCGCTCATTGACTTCACTGAAAATTGCATTCAGTCGAAACCGCAATGGAGGAATCATATCATCACTTAGTACAAGCATGGGCAACCTCGGGTGCACGGTCGAAATGATGGACCACAGAGCGATTGGCTATGGACCGCTAGTGATAATGTAGAAAGTTGGCCACTGGAACTATGTCAGCTTGAGAGCGATTTACGTCTTTCACTTTCAGAAGTCAATTTTAATACATTTATTTCAAGGATGGAAATAATCACATCTTGGTGGCGTTGAACCACCCTACCTCTGGCCATCCAGGCCATCGCTCCACCAGCTGAGCTATTGACCGTGAGCTTGAGTCCTTGAGCTTAGTGGTCTCCGTGGCACAGTGGTTAAGTGCTTGGCCTAGCGCTCTTCTGGTCAAGTGGTCGAACCCCGAAAGTGTCATTGGAAGTTGTCAGGAAGGGCATCCGAACTAAAAGTACCACAACGCTCCAGATTAAAGTCTGACTATAACAGCACCGCCCAAGCCCCAGTATGGGGAGTAGTGACGTTGAACCATTCTCTTTACACTACCAATGGCTTCATTCCCCAAGACAATCACAGTATTTAGCGTCAAATAGCAATTTAGAAGTGTTAACAAATCGTTAACAACTCTAAAAAAAGGCCGAGATATGTTGCTGATTTCTTTAATTCACCTATTTACATTTCACTGTATGTGGACATTGACACCTGATCCATAGACAGTGACTTTTGTGTAATACTTGAAAATAGCTCGACAATGGGCTGGTGGACCATGGGCAGTTAGCTCGGTTCCCTAAAGTCGCAAGAATCTGTCTGATTAACACCATATATTCACACCATATTAACACCATATTCTGTCAGTAGCACCATATATTCATAGGTTTTTCAAACATGGACTGGCCGGTCTTAGTCTTTGGAAGGGACAGATCGACTTCCCAACGTCTACATGATTGTCTGACCGATAAAGTCAAATTTTTGTGGAGCGTTGTGAAACTTTTCAACTGGATGCCCTTGCTACTGATTTCCATTGATACGTCGGGGCTCGACATCTATACCGAAAGAACGCTGGGCCAAGCACATAGCTATTGTGCCACTGAGACCACGGATGGAATGGATACAAGTGAATTACCTCTCCGTGTAGTTATGTAGTCGATTAGACGCGGTTAGTTCAAATTACAATATGTCACTATGAACCATTTTCTAGATTCATATTTCTTGAACATTCGACAGTCTTCTGATGTTAGATATTCTTTTCGTGATTGCTTAAGTTGCAACATGCAAGTCATCACAACTTGGACGGAGGAGATGGTATGAATGAATGAAATGATTCATGAAATAGTTTAACGTCACAAATCTGCTGACAGTCAGACTTTAATCTGGAACGTCGTGATCTTTTAGTCGGGATGCCCTTCGTGACGACCTCCTATGAGACATTCGGGGCTCGAACTCTGGACCGAAGGATGGCTAGGCCAAGCACTTAACCAATGTGCCACGGAAATCATCAAGGAGATGGGAGAGAAAAATATTCAGATGAAGTCGCTATGGTGTTAAGCGCAATGGTGTTCATTTGTCAAATCATAACAAAAAAAATTGAGGTAATTCAGTCAAATTTTAAAAATAGAAAATTCTAGTTATTGTCAGTAATAAGTGACAAAGATGTTCTTACTCTGATGTTTAGCGCTAGTAGGATAGAGTATTTTTGCAAACACTGTGTTCTCATCAACAATGTCGCTGCTCATTACACAACTATTGTGTTCACAATCCTACAATTCCAATCGTGATGTGCATCTAGAATATTTTCCTCCAATTTTATCATCAGACTGAAATGCTACTAGAACTCTGCTGTAACGCAATCTGTTTAGCAATTTCATATTTGTTTTCTGTGGAGGATGTACCCTTCGCATGGCCTCCTAATACCCTACTGTATGAAATGTCTTCCAGCGGAAAGCTGACGTTGCTATGGATTCTTGCACAAATACATAGAACCTAATGATATTTGGCAGGTTGAGATTCCCAATATTTGCACTACGATGAGCAGCATCCAAATAACACGCTGAACTCTGCAGAAGTCGTGCCAACGACCTCGCACGGTTTAAAACTTTGTTAGCTTCCTTGCAGCGCGCTCCCTTGTGAATGTGATCCACAGTGAGTTAGTTTGTACATTGAATGGCTTTTAATGCTCAGAGAGGGTGAATTCCTTCATTTTTGCAAATTCTTTGTTTACTCTCTTTGATGCATCTGCTGGTACATAGCACTTAGTACATTTAATATTGATATATTAACGGTAATAAGTAATAATGCCGAAAGGGAAAGTTCACAAGATGAACAGATATACTTTCTTTTTGTTGGTTCTATTAAAGAAAAGGCGGCTTTTCACACTGATTCTATGTTTGCACTGTTAATTAACTGTAATGTGAAGAGGGCTTTCATCTCATGTAATCCTTCTCTTGTGTTATTTCCGATGTCAAGAAGGCGCCCATGTGCTAAATTCCCTAGCGTTAGTTCTGATGTGAAGATGGTCGGAGCGGGGACTAGCTTTAGTTCTGGTGTGAGGAGGGCACCCATCTCTTTTGACATTTCTCAAGGATTAGTTCTTATATGAACAGAGTGGGGGGGGGATTCTGTTCTTCCCCTACCAATCCTGAAAGAGGTAACCATCTTCACTCGAAAGGAGCACCACCAGGCCATCAAAGTTTGGGCAGATTCTCTGTTAGCACGCCAATTAATGAGAAGCAACTGAATACACGCACGTAATGAGGACTTGATTAAAAATGCATGAATGAATTTCGAGTTTGATCGCTTTCGTTTCACTTAGAAAAGCAGCTATCTAGTTTGTGTGAAGGTTTGAAAAAAGTTCTGTGATTCCTCAAAAGAACTAATGATGCAATAGAGCACAAATATTCGGCCGAAACATTCGTCAGGTGCAATGTTCGCAACATTTCAGCATTCGCATCATTTTTCGCCTTGTTAACCTATGACAGGCTATGACAGATTTCAACGGTCTACCTTGGCTTGTGTGCGCCTTATGCGTTTCTGTCTGTCCACAACCACAGAACATCCTATAAAACTGTTTCTCTATCAAAAAATTGTCAGTATTGCGGAGCGTGTCCTTTTGTGATAGCCAGGCGACATTGTTTTGATACTTGAGTTTGTGCTGAATGATATTTCCGGTTATAGACGGCTGCTTTGAGTGAAATGATGATATTAAAGAGATTGCTATGCATCTCTTTTATATTACGTCACTGATCGTGAATTAAGACTCAAAATACTTTCAATAAATTAAATATATTTGGGTTCACTGGAACTATACTACCAGAATAGTATTAGTGTAAGAAATACTCCCTACTTTGTTGCCTATTTTTGTAGCCTTGCTTTATTTGCTTATGCATTTTGAACAACTCGGAATAAAGCATGGGAGGTGTGGACGAAGACGTGGAGTGAATGACAGTTAAGAAAGTTATAATGCTCTATGGTTATAACAAAAAATCTCAAGTTCTTCAAAATGAAAAGGAATGTGAATGGGGCATCATGCGGTGAGAGAAACAATTTTCCTTCATTTGCACTTCACGTACTGTCCAATCCACCACTTTCCTCTAAATATACCCGATTGCAATCTGACTCTTAAATTTCATAATACTTACTCATCATGGTTTGAAATTTAGCAATGTCAAGCGATTTTGTGTACATACCCAAAGATCATTCCGTTGATAACTTATTGGTTTATGATGACGTCATTTTTTGTACTTTTTAGGCTTTTCTCCATATTTCGAGATAAAAGGCAACGTTTCGAAATCTGAAAATTTAGGTAATTGTGCGGTGCTGATGAATCGTATAATATCAGCGATATCATGATATGTCAATGATGCAGTTTCATCCCACCCAAACGATGCTGAATCAAAACATTATTTATTGATCAACCGAAGAGCTGGAGCAAATGTTGTCAACTTCTAAAATTGAAAAACTTCCGATTTTCGACGCACTCAACTGTCCACCAATCGACATCGAGGTAGGTTAGTTCGACATCGACATCGAACTAACCTACCGGGTTAAGTTCGAAACTAGAGTCTGAGCCGAAGGGCAGAATTGCATCCGCGGGAGGTGTAGAAGGTTTCAGTTCGTTGTCCTAAGGAGAAGTAATAGTCTCTTCTGGTGATATTACTCTGGTCTTCGCTTGCCGGATCTCTCTAGTTTCCTTTCCGAGTTCGAAATGAATGCAAAATGCTCGCTAATTTCCGCGATGGTTGAAGTGAACATTGGAAAAACCATTGCTGATCATTCTATATCAAAATACAGTTCACCTCACCCTACCAGATTGTAGTATTAGGATAGAAATTTGTCTCGACGTGGAGCGCCAGGAGGTTTATTTTATATTTTTTCAGCAGAAACAGAGGAAGAGATTTCGAGCGAACTTCCTCATGTATTTGAAATAATGCAATTCTCCCAATATGAACTAGAAGATTCACTCCTCTTGTCAGCTAAAAATTATGAGCAGGTTTATGTATTTTAGCATCAATTATCAAATCCTCAAGTCAGGCACCCTCGGAAGATGCCGATCACTAGCAACAAACTTTTGATTTATGAAAGTTCTGACGTTCGAATACTACCATTATTGATAAGGTTCAAATGTAAATATTGCATTGCAATGTAAAGAGGTGCACTTTTAAGATTATTTTCGAGAATAATTTGATGTTGAGAATGAGTGTGAAGACAAGGCAACTAGGTTGTCTCAGCCATGTTTTTTTTTACCATGATTTATGGTTTGCTAGCAATATCACTATCACGGAGCGTTGCCCGCAGCACAATGGTTAAGTGCTTGATCTAGAGGTCGAGTCCCGATAGTGTCATTGGCAGTCGGCAGGAAGGGCATCCGGACTAAAAGTATCACACCGTCCAGGACCCCAATGGGGAGTAGTAGCTTCTTTTATTATCATAAATAGCTTACATAGACAGATGTATACAATTTCTTTATCGGTATGTGGAACCGATCTATTTCATGACATCAACGCAATATTTAAGGAGTCTAATTGAAGAAGTTGAAATTTCCCTTCGATTTGTAACACTGATGCTGAAGATTAATTCCTGCTTTCCAATTCGATGTCATTAGGGACTCAATAATTAGATATTTACCTGATTGTGTGGTTATTAAAATTCTTAGGAACCACAGCCGCCGTTGACATTACAATCTTCAGAAGAGATCGATGGAGACATACATCTAGTGGTCTCCATGGGTAAAGCGAAGTCATGCATTCAGAAGTAGCCTATACCCGAATCTAAGTATCCCCCACTGGAGATGTGGACGGTGCTGACATGGTTAGACATTGCTAATAGTCCGGCAGCCAGAGCGAGTTTCTGCAGAGAACGAGGCCGAAGATGAGACTTTCACAGAATGATGTACACCCAATGCCCACTACGAATCTGTGCGTCTGCCGAGTTCTACCTGGTTCCTCTTCTTGCCAGACAAGATCAAAGAAAACACATGTAAATCCAATGGGACGCAGATAGCAGCTTTTGGTTAAAATGAAAATTTCTATATTTTCTCTGATTAAGTACTAAGTCTAAAGCCATAATTTTTGACAAGGAATGACTTCAGGTCATTTCTTATCATGTTCTGTCCAAAACATTTGTCTACAAAACTAACCATGTCAGATTTGATGAAACACATTCAGATTTGATATGCCTCCGAATTTCGGCAGACACACGCATTTTGAGCAATTTAATCCACATTGAACCACATTCTCGCATACATTTCCTATCAGAAACATGATAAACAACACATGCACATAGTAGGAAATGACCTAATGACATTCCATGTCAAAAATTATGGTTCTAGACTAAGTATTTTAACTTAATAAGCGAAAACATACGAGTAGAACAGTTTATTTCTACCAAGACCTGCAATCTGCGCACCATTGGATTAACATGTGTTTTTCTTTGATCCTATCTCATAAGAAGAGGAACTAACTGCAACTCGGTAGACACGCGTATTCGTGAAAGTCTCATTTTCGGCCTCTTTCCCTACAGAAACTCCGTCTGGCTGCCGGGCTATGAAGCGTTGTAATACAATTTAACCAGATAATATTTCTTGCGATTTACAGTGACATTCTCGGGAATCCCGATCGTGCAGTCATTAGCTCGATGGACCAAACTTTGAGATTTTGCAAGCTGTAATTACGGATGCACCGTATGCTTGAAATTTTCTCAAGCTGTTAAGTTGCACGAAGCAACTATTCAAGTTACATGGCCTATTATTTACTAAAATGTGAAAGATAATTAAGTTACTTACTTCCTAAATACTTTTTCTAAGATTAGAATGTAGTAAACGTTGCACTATACTGTAGAAATCTGGGAATATGCCCACAATAGTTATTCCTCAAATAAATCTACAATGATTACAGATCATCTGTCTTCACAATATGTGCAAATAATTACAGGAAAACTTCTCAGGCTCGGAGTCTATGAAGCCTTGAAACTTTTTTCTGCTTGAAACAAATCATTCGGGTCTCATCATTACAATGGTTATTTGACATGATAAAATGAATGCTTATTTTATTTACGATGGGGTTGTGTGACAGTTAATTGCTATGCGCTTATCTTCTAGAAGCAAAGCACGCAAAAAGGGGTGAGTGGGTGAGCCATCAATTGTCTTTTCGGAGCGACTGTTCTCCGAATTCGGCGACATCAAGTCAACGACCGTAAATGACCGCGCATGCTCCCAAACCGAGGAGAATAGTACGTGTGTGAAATTAGCGGAACCACTTTTACATTTAAACTGAAACTTCTCAATAACGACTACAAATTTGTGGGATCTGAGCCCAGATTCGTGATCAGGAGGCTGAAATTGATATAGCTGTTGTTTCGAATAGAATCACGCTGTAATAAAAAATGGCTCCGTTGGGTAGCTCCGCTAACTTCACACACGTACATAAATATGTTGCGATCCTATCAATTGTAGCTGCATTGTTGTGAAAAATGAGGCATATATCTGTGATCAACGCGACAAATTAGATCAGGTAGCGGCAAATTAAAATTGATTTACGGCGTCTATCAGCGAAGCTAAGAAGTTAGTTTTGCTTACTTCAGAACGGAACCACTTTTATCTGTAAACTTGAATTTCTCAAACTCGAATTGTGGAATCTGAGCCCAGATTCGTGATTAAGAGACTGATATTGGTAAAGTAGAAGTTGTTTCGAAAAGAATCTCGCTGTAATAAATAATGGTTCCGCTGAGTGGTTCCGCCAACTTCACACACGTGAGAACAGTTGCTTTTTCTGCATCATAATACGAAAGCAGATCGTGTTGAACAGTTTGTCTGACTTTTCTGTCATTCTCAATTTATTTTCTCTGATTGCATTAACATTAGTCAGATAAATAATAGTCGCTTACCACCAGAAAGATCGTATGATTGACATGCTTGACACATGCGATTTGTCCCATGACATTGTAGAATAACAGCATACATTTCTAGACATTGATATATTGGCCGAATACCTAAAAAATGCCATTATTCGGCTGAATATTCGCCGGCCGAATAACAGTTGTATCCTAAGGTGTAACCACAGAGTTGCTCGGCTCTCACATAACGTAACAATTTTTAACATGACAATTTTGATGAAGAGCATTTCGTGACACGTACATGTAGACCTAAACATGCTTTACTAACTACAATGAGAATGATTGAATGCATCTGATGTATCAGTTGTGGAGGGTTTTTGTAAAACTATGAATATGAGAGTACACGTCGTATGTGATGTACATGTTGAATTTGAAACATTCAAATACTATGATCTCAACTTGTTTAAGGAACGGGCAATCAATGTGAGAAATATATCCAACGCAACGGAGCTTTGGTATCGAATTCGTCGTAAGTACTAAACATTTTTTCTTTGTTCACATCAAGGGAAGACAGCTTTTCATGATGTGCTTAAATGACATCTTCTTTATATTTTGTGTATAATTTTATTATGCTCTTTGTTTGTTGAATAGCTTGCTTCGTTTTCAGATGAAGTTTTCAATCGATTCAAAAGATTATGTATATTTAGATCTTTAGGATAAGGCGATATGTGCATCTATCTTCAGAAATGTCCATTTGAATAACGCTCTACTGACATAGTGTGTAAACATAGCATTACTTTACGATGAATACAAATCCAAGAGAAAAGCAAGAAACTTTGTATTAACGGGCTGACGTAAAGCTTGTTTCCCTTTTTGTGTCGCAATTATACACGCATGCTCAACTTATAGTCACGTGCGTTGATTTATAATGAGCAACAGAGGATTGTTTCATTTGGATGTATTTTCGACTTACATATTCGTTTAACAAGGCGAATCAATCGTGCTCTAGACATGTGTAAATGGCTAAGAATAGAAAACTTTCTGTGTAATAATAGAATGTCAAGAATTAATATGTTGAGTGCATGTCGATTTCATACCTGTCAGTTGAATGTAGAACATTCAAATTTCTAATGTTCCGGTTGCATTCAATTCATTTCCGACACACTAGTAAAAGTGATTTCACTAATGAATTATGAGGCACGATTCCAAGCCTCCAATAAAAATTGAGTATGAAAATTATGAATACATCCGCAATGTTGTACAAATATATCACTTACTTCCTTTCACCTTTTTTTCTAGTTGATCGGTCCGTAAAAGTACAATGCCGCCGCTGACAATGAATGGTATGTGGAACGATAATCAGAATGATTAAATGACAATATAGTTCCCACTTTTTATTCTGTATGAGTATATAATGTTTCATTGAGTCTCTGGAACATTATGGTGATTAGTGATTACATCTAGTTATTCCCATATGCTATAAAGCATAACCCATAATAATGTATCAGCAAAATTTCTAAATGTCTTCTTCCGCAATGAAAAGCCTGAATTTTGAAATTGAGGTTTTATTAAATTTTATAAGGTTTATAATTTTTATACTTAACTGTTATGTTAAACGTATGTCGATTTCATTTCATTGGTAAATAAGATTCTCAATCAATCAATTATCAGCTTCTTTTTTTGTCAGTATTGCCTTGAAACTGTGTATTTGTAAAATAACAAGCAGATATTCGTATTTGCTCTGTAATGTATACGAAAGAGCTCATTGGTCAGTTCGTTCAATAAGTCACTTCGGTCTAAAGAAATCTTTGTTCTGAGATGAGGAGATTCTTGCATTAAAGCCTCTCCGTTGCGTGTGTTTCCGGATTTTTCAACCTTTTTCTCATCCCTTTTATTGGCATTATATTGTACTGAAAACATAAAGTTCAATCGATATAACCAGCTAATGGAAACATATTATACTTTTCAATACCTTTTTGAGTAGTTTTTGTTTATGCTTTTGAGTCCCACTGAGAAGTAATCAGAACCATATTCTGGAATATTTACACTCTTTATCATTCCATCGTGATAGCTAAACTTCTGTTTAACTTCAGTTGCACAATGTGTCACTGTCATTAAGCTAGTTAATTTCAAATTGATTGAAATTTAATGATTAATGCCTTTTTTGTATTATAAGGCAGAAAATATAGTTATACTTTTTGTAAGCTCTATGCATGTTCATATATTAGTTCGCATTTACTATGACTAAGTAAGCTGTGTAAGTTTAGCTTTATTCTTACAATTTATCTAAGAAATATAATGCATCGATATTTTTAACTCCTGTATTGGATGTTTTTTAGATTCTAAAAATGTCATGATAGTATGATCTTCACACGAATAAGATGATTGATAAGAAAGTTAACTTTTAGTCATTCTCGCGTCTTACCGGAATAGAACGATAGAATCAATAGCTGTGAACGAAAGTGTGAAGTGACTTTGTAGTAAGGTGTATGAATACAATGTCTAAAAGCATCACAAATTAAGACACTTCATAAAATTACAGATCACAATGGTGACAACAAATTGATGCCGAAATGATTTTCTCCAATGATTTGCTTCACCATGCGATGAAGAAACTTTTGCAGCGCGCTTTATACTTACTCACGATTCATCTATTGATTGAATATTGTGAAAAAGCGCTGCTGGTTGAAATATATTATACTCCGCTGGTCACAACAAATCAGATGGAACAGCTTTCCCATTTCCTTCCGTTCAAGTAAGGAAATCATTATCAAATTGATCCATTTAATGTAAAGTCAACATTACCTTCTTTCGTTGAAATTTCCCTCCATATTTACATCTAATGTAAACAGTTTAAAGCGTTTAATCACGTGCGTTGTATGTAAATACATATCTGTTTCACCTCTTATTGTTTGCTTGTGCTATGTCTGCTTCATTCCACATTCTTTGTCAACGCTGGAATTTTAGATACTCTGCAGGGTATTCCACTGTTCGAGATTGTAATATACACTCGATTGTAAAATATGATGTCATTCGATGCATGCAGTTAGCTCACCTGATGATGTCTGCCTTGCTTTCCGGGTAAGTCCTGTCTGGCAGTCGGCTTCCATCCCTGAATCTCGATTCGTGTTGAGCAACTGCAGGCCTCACATACCTATTTTTCCTACTATTCCTATGTTCTCGGTAGGGACCTACGAAGGTTCGAGATTCGATTCGATTCAAAATTGTGATTCGAGAAAAATTCAAATCAGTCCGCGTGGGTTGAGGAAGAAATGTTTCAATTGTTTTCTTTTGATTTTTACTCTGGTCTCGTTTGTTGCTACTTGAACGTGACATTCTAATATGTCTGAGATGTTGGATTCTCACTGACAGTGGTTAAAAACGTCGGTTGTTAAATAACAGGCGAACGTGCTACATGTTGATCAGAGGGTTTCAGGCTCGGTCGGTCTTTTTGACTGTCTGAGACCCATATACAAATTACTGAATTAAATTAGAATTTTAAATGCCCATACGCTCGTAAACTTAGGCTCATAGCCTTGCTATGGCTATAGGATGGACTTTTCAGACTGTATTTCATCAGGAACTCTTAGGCCACTAACACTGAACTATGTTACATATCCTAAAATAGGAACTAGTACTAAAAGTAGACCATGACATAAGGAAGCAAAACTCAAACAGTATATCTAGTCAAAAGCAATGTTTTATGCATCAGTATGTCATCTGATTTTTGACAGCACTTAATCATCAGCAGACATCTTTTAATGAAGTCCTTCAAAAGGGAAAAAAATACGGACTCGGAATTTCCTATGTGCCAATCGTGGTAAGCTTTTCGTACTTTACACCGATGACTTTGAATATAGGTGCATCAGGTTAAGGGGAGCATTTCATATAGACCGTTCAAATAGGCCTATCAGCCGAAAGAAATCAGGTCAGCGCACCAAATTTCGTTCATCGGTTAAAAGTAATGAAATTTGTCAATTTTTATAGATAGACTAATTTGATACGCTGACCAGAGTAGATTTGCTTATCTGTTGAGATTTGATCTATGATTTGCAGAGACAAAAATGATCCTCTTATTCTGAATCACATGCGTCTTAGAGAGAAAATTAATCGTACGCATGGTGCGGAAGTAATGTGAGTCAAAGCACAAAATATGGCTTATCGTTGACTTATAGCCTAGTCTTTAAATTGCATTTTACCATGCAGCTACTGGATTTCCCTTCTTTGCTGATTTTCCATTTCTAAGCTAGCATGTCCACGACTACAATCCAAGCGTAAACGCTTTGTAATGCTCAAAGTCTCTTGTACGTAGAGGTCTACAAAAGTTATTTGATAAATTGTTTCTGATTGGACCTGAATAAAACATGGGAAGCTATTGTCATCAATCACTTGTTGCACAAATTTCATTGTTGTTTTCTGAAAACAACGATAGTAATGATAGAATCTACTGATTTTTAGTTCATGAAAATTTTGTGATTTCCCGGGTTCAGGATTTTTAGAGGAGCGATTGATTGAGGTTGCATCTCCAGTCATATGTGAGATTCGAAACACTTTTTTGCAAACCTATTCCATATCATCAAGGTACCTACTTGGCTAAACAATGTCAATGGGAAGTCACGCGTCAAATCGTCATCCATTAGGGCCTATCTCGCTCAAGATCTAGCGTCAATTTGTCATTTGAAGAAGATTGCAGTCAAGAGGTGCAGCAGATTTTCGTTAACACAGAAATTTTAATTTGACTGTTTAATTCTTCATCAGTGCCAAAGTGTCTTTCATTAGCCATGTAAATTACATGACAATTGTCAAATTTGCTAGGCCTATTTTCTAAATGGCTAGCGGTCAGGGTTTGTCAATTATTGATTGCAATTCAATTGGACAAAGAAATTAATTAATTGAAATTGGAAAATATATCAATCAATTAATTGGAATTGGAATCGTGAGCCAATTAATTAATTGGCATTGGAAAATTCATCAATCAATTAATTAATTGGAATTGTGAACGAATCAATTAACTGAAATTCGAATCCAAAATTCGAGCAGTTTCTGTAACTTGATAAGATTATCTATTAATTTACCGTAGTTTATTCAACGAAGATAATGGATGAATTATCTGGCTTAAAGTGATTAGTCAGACCAATCAGACAAGCGGATAATTTCCTCAGATTCTCTCGCACAAACCCTGCATGATATGGCATATAGTCTATGCAGGCTTTCGTGATTCTGTCCAAAAAGTTGTTTTCATTAGGACGATTGAATGGAGAAATTTTGCCTGCATTTTCGGGATGCGTGGTCTACTCTGGTTGAAGCAAACATGAATTTGTGACTACTCATGAATCGTAGCGTTGTTGCTGCCTTCCATAGCTAGAAAAACAAGGCTGAAATGATTACTGTAATTGTGAATTATGAGATGTAAAAGACTGGAGGCGAAATTGGAAAAGCAATATAGGCTTCTAGCAGATACAATTAATTGATTGGAATTTGGATATGCAGTAATTGATCAATAGAATTGGAAAAGTAATCAATCAATCAATTGATTGCATCCAATTAATTGAAAATTAATTGAGGTCAATTAATTTTTGACAATCCCTGCTAGCGGTATAACAAGCAAGGCAAACCGCACACAGGAATAAGCTTAAGTAGGCCTATGCAATTTTTTTAAGACTCGAATCGAGATTCACGAATCACGACCGGATTCGATTCGACTCAAAATTTGCCGATTCGCAGATCCCTTGTTTTCGGTGAAGATTTCCTATTTTCAGAGTTTCTCGCATTTTTTCAGAATTTGTCAAATTTATGTAACTTCATTGGTGATGAGTTAGTGAATTACGTAGGCAAGAAAATAATTTTTAAAAAAAGAATTGCGTAGCATTTGTTATCATGAAAATTATGCGGATGTGATCTAACATATCTATATAATATGATGTTATTCATTTTAGATTCGTGGAATCATGATAAGTGAAATATTACAGAACTGCATGAAAGTACACTGGTCTTATCTCGTGGTGCTGTGAGTGATACAATTGTAGTGGGTTTTGTGAGGAAGGAATTCAATGCATACCGTGGATATGGATGACAAAAAGGTGAAAGACGAAATGATTTAGGGCGGGTGATATGATGCTATATAGTGAATATCACTTATTCCCTTGCATGTGGTCGAATCATTGAAGCTTTGATTGTATAGAAAAATTAAGGAGACCCTAACCATATATTTATCCAGAAAATGAAAGCAACAGACAATCAAGAACCATATTTCTTCCAATCTTTCTCTTCTCAGGAGTTTGTTTCAGCATCCGGTATAGTAGAAGCTATGAATCTAGGATGCTTAATAATGCCGTTTACTTCTTTGCAAGCACTTGGTGTTTGAGTTTTACATAATTAGTGCTACTAATGCTACACTTTAGGCAATATCTTCATTTTGATTGTATGCACCTCCATTTGCATACCTAGGGCATGTTAAAAAATTACCGGGTAGATTCCAATTTATAGCATGAGCCTTTTAGTATTGCAAATTGAGTTATCATTAGTTTTGATCGTCAGTTTCACTTTCTAATCCTATCTAATTCTAATTCTTTCTAAATTCTACACGACAGTGATGATTCGTTTTTGTTATATATAGTTTTATCTTACTTTTGCTTTTTTGTTTTACGTCTACTATCATTCATTCTTCGTAGGAGAGGACGGAAACCCACGTTTTCTTATATTGTACACACTTTCATCGACAAGCAAACACAGTGCTTCTGCATCGATTTCCTCTTCTCACCTTGACTGACTGCCAACATGCAAATCAAAACATTGCTAGATTAGCTTCTTATTAGAATGATTAATCAGAAATGTTTTAGCTACAAGTAAGTCGTATTATACTGTAGGACAGTTACATGCACATCAAAGCAATTAATTAGACTGACTTGCGGATAATGTTATATCGCTTCTGTTCCATACATGTGCAATACACATCCTTCTTGACAGAATGTCGTATAGCATTGTGAGAAGATATTATGTAAACCTCATAACTCGAAGCAAGAACCTCGATCATAGCGAACTGCCAGCGTGTCTTCTTGTACATAGAAGCCTTTGTCTTTGGATTCTGAAGTTCGCGGGAGCCGTGATAAGTCGAACTAATATATTCATTATTTCTCTCTTTTTGGAGCACTACTGTAGATTTTCCTGTCGTCAATTTTTCTCCGAAAACTTCAACTTCGGTAAACTTTCAAAGAATGGTTTGTTGAATTCACAACAAATATTTCCCCCTGTTTTCTGAGTTGTATTGACCAGATTCTCTTTAAGATTCACGTTTAATGGTCGCATGATGTATACCACAGACATGACGTGTGCGGTTAATGATACATCGCAACCAGCTCGTGCAGCGTTGCTTCATTCAAAGTTTCAAATAGTCAATCTTGCATAGACCTACTGGCAGCCATGGTATTAAATGATTTTAAATCATGCTATATGATAATTGGTCTTACTTATGACTACTTATAATTAGATCACTTGGCTATGGTGATGTTCGTTTTCGATTATGTGCTCAACTCACTCAATTTTAAGTTGAAGAAATTTTAAGAAAATGTCAACATCAAAAAGGTTTTATAATATCATTCATACGTATAAAAATTAAAATCCCTCATTGCACGAGATATCGAAAAAGGCCTTTGTGTTGGCTAAGTTTGTGATTCTAACTATATTTTCCTATTCATGAAAGCTGTCCTTTTTGTATATATGTTTACAGTAAACCGCTATTAAGTTATTAAACCGCAAAATAATTGAGCCATTTTTTTAACATATGCGTCAATCGTCACTTCTCCATAGTGCTGCACAATCTTGAGTCTGCACAATTCTTGGGTCTCATTAAAAGCTGAGATAATTAGCACGCTTGTCATGAAGACAAGATTCAGATCTTAAGTAGAAATAGAAGTTGAGTCTGTTAAAAATAGAATTTAATGAAAAAGCGTGTGGAATATGGGTAATGTATGTGAAGGAAGTGTCACTGCTTTAGTAGTGCGTGTTCTATTCTATATGATAGTCCGTGGCAAGGAATAATCGCATTGATGCAATACACAGTCAGTGATTTTCATCACTTGCTGGCTACAAAATTAGATCGATTGCAGATTCGAATAAGAAGCATAACATGGTTCGGCTCGAGAATTTTCGCATTTGCTCTAATGAAGCGGGGTGACTGACTGCAGTGTGAGACTGTGGGCAGAATATGAGACAGTGCTGAGTCACGGTTATCAGAATACGTTCATTCGTGTGAAAGTGCTGATTTGAGACTGTCTATCTTTACCTCAGTTATGTTTAGAAGGTTAATCTCATTTGAGCTTTACGATTCTGGTTTACATCTTGCCAAAACACACCTTTAAATTAGAAGATCATGCTTATACTTTAAAAGCTCTACGGGAATGGAGACAGTGAAGATAAAAAAATAATTGAATTTCTGCCAATCAATTACAAATTACAATCGCAAATTATAGATTTAGCAAATTGCACGCATTATTACAATAAATTGTAAAAAGATAGTATCTCCTCCTTTATGTTTTCTCATTTTCATGCTCCTGTTTCTCTTTTATGTGGGCTGGATGATGTGAAAGTCTCCATGCAGGTTCGTTCTTCTATGTTGTTCGCTCGCAGATACTTTCAGCCCATCAAAGTCTTCATATATGAGTTAAGCCTTCCACGTAGAGTGCGAAAGAT
Source organism: Prostheceraeus crozeri (assembly GCA_907163375.1). NCBI lineage: Eukaryota > Metazoa > Platyhelminthes > Polycladida > Euryleptidae > Prostheceraeus > Prostheceraeus crozeri. The sequence goes on along the minus strand of CAJQUW010014678.1, from coordinate 122,814 downwards.
CTTGGTCGGAGATCTGATTTGCAGGAGTTTTTGAGTAGTCAAAATTTATAGATATTGATTATTATTATTTTAATTGTTTATTAATTATTTAAGCAAGTGCCGTAGAAGGCCGTAGAAGGCTCTTGTCTACATGAAATAGGAGGCTGAGAAGAGTCTAGAATTTTTGTTGCCATTTTCATATTTGTTTCAACTGATTTCAGTCACATCTCAGTGATTATCTTCAGGTCTATTCTTCATAAATCTGAAGTTGAAGATAATCAGTGTGTTGTGACTGAATTATTGTAATAAGTATAAAAGCAACATCAAAAAATCCAGACTCTTCTCAGCCTCCTATTTCACATAAACAAGAGCCGTCTACGATGTTCAGCACTTGTTTAATTAATTGATGAATAATGAATAATAATTAATATCTCTAAAAACTGACTCTTTCCAACTCAAAAACTTGTTTAATTGTTTCCTTATATTTTTATAGAAGTAAGGATAATGCAGATTCCTGCTATACAAAGCACAATATATTTTGAAATATGCCGATCAGTGTTGCGATTCGCGCGCGTTTTTTTGACAATTTGCGCGTGTAAGCGTGTTTTCTCCATTTTTATCCATTTTGCGCGTTTTTTAAGTTTTCGACTTCTATTTTTAATTTTTGATAATAGAAAACTTTGGTTCTAAAATATCAAAATCAAGATATCAAACTTTCAAATTACATGCAGTTTCTAGATAAGCCACATGTATAGCCTATCAAAGATCATTTAGGTTCATTAACATTTCACTCAATGGATAGCCCATAGGCCCACTGCTCGTATGCATCTACCACTTAAGGCACGTGTGTATTTGACTTGTCCTGAAAAATACCAAAGCTCTTACTATCTGATCTGCAAATTTAAGCTTTGTAAAAATTCGTTTCATCAAATATTAGCGATCATAGTTGCCATTTTGGCTTATTTGTAAGGAAATACATGTGCGCGTGTTTTTCGACCTTGCGCGTTTTTTTACCCTACGCCAAGAATCGCAACACTGATGCTGATTCATTGGGTTTTTTTACATTCTGCGTTAATTAAGTTGAGTCAGAGTTCAAATCAGTTATAAAGTACATTCATTACACACCTAAAGGAATATAACTTTGTCTAGTCATGCCATCTCCCTTAATGTTGTCGCGCACTGTTGTTCATTCAATGACTTACAACGAGGACAAAAAGCTTTTTGTGTGTTTCAATCAATTCCTATTTTATCCATGGCCACATGAAGTCGTGTTGATGCAGTAATTTTATCTAGTTTTGCAGCATTTGTGTTATGAGGATGTCCGGGAGTTTTTTGGCACAGCACCTAGATAATGAAGGAGCACACTGTATAGTGATGTCGAAGTACCAACACGCGATTGTTTTCGATTCATTCATTTTAAACTTAACTATCAGGTAATGGGCAAGCTTATGTTTGTGTACTTTTCTTAATTTATCAGTGCCTGTTGGAAATATTTTGTAATTTTATTCACAACATCGATGATTACGTGATTACTTAAAAGAACTTCTTCCATTCTCGCTTAGCTTTGTTTTCAGAAGTGGGAGACAAAAAGAACTAGGAAATTTTCCGTTTCCCCTCCGTATAACAGTCATCTACATAAAAGAAAATGTCGACTTGTTTCATATCACATAATACTAAGTTGAGTTATACTACGTTGTATTGGAGTAATTTTCATAAATACTCTTAATTAAGAGCTTTTTTCTGATGGGCTAATATTCGAATGCCCCTTTTATCTTCTTGAAAACACATGGATTAGATTTTCTTTTGACAATGACACTTTCAAGTTTCACCTTTCATGTGTGCTCTAAGGATAACCGCATTGTACACTGCTACTACATAGCTGAAGACGGTTACTATAATAAATATCATTGACTTGAGTCGCCATTGATAATTCATTCAACACTTGTTGACACATAATAGTTGTTATACATTCATGAGAATTGCATTGCATTTATTGCACAGTTGAAGCATTGTAAGCAAGGTAGGAGTAAATTGAATGTTGCGGAAGATGGGTATCGTTTTCTAATCGTCTTCTTGCAATAACTGCGAAGTAAAATTTTAAACTTTCAAAATATCACAAATTTTTCAATCCATGAGAATGATCGAACTTATGGGTGATTATGATAAAACATTATCAACCATCAATTGTTAATCTTTCCCTTTCTCTGAAACGCCATGGGAGATTGCTTCCTTTGTAACTTCGACGCTGTCTACATTGATTAATGAGAATCACATAAAACTAAATTTTATAAATCCAGTGTGCCAATTTTCTGTGAATGATTTTTATAACAATTTAAATACTGACACGTGTGAATGCGATCGCAACTTTTCTTCTGTTTTCTTTGAGGAGAATCCTTGAATATGTTTAAGAATCTATAAATGTGTGGAGACTTAGTTTTTGATACATGCGGCATGGCTTGTGTCTGCCATGTCTTCTTTTTGAGAGATAAATGGCATGGAGAGATAGTAACTTAGTAAATCTAAATGTATTAAACCTTGTGTGATTATCCTTATCTATCGCAGACATATCTCCCTTTGCCTATGCCATAATGTTTGATTTGTACAAAGTGAGCATCCTGTCATTCTGAGAACCGAGAGAATAATGAAGCCATGATGCAAAAGGATAATAATGTTTTCAAGTAATAGTTCATCTAATTTTTGTGACGCACATTTTGCTGTTAGTCCGTAAGTTGTGATCTAATTGAAGCTTAACAAAATGGTTTAATCAAAATCCTCAGATATAACGGAGCCTAACTCAAAACAGTATTACGTGACATGACGTAAATGGACAATTTTTCTTGATGTAGACGGATTGTACTTGCAAGGAGGGGGAAAAGAAAAATTCCCTGTCACTGGTCTTATAACGCCTCTATTCAGAAGAAGAAAATTTAGCTAGGAAGAAAAAGGACATTCCCACTGCTTCTTGCTTACATGTCGGACTGAAATTGTGCAACAACATTCGATTTTTTAACATGAATGGACGACAACCGTTTTGAAGACATAGTGATTCTAAATACATTACGAAAAGCGACACTGCACTGCACTATGACAGTGCGACTATCGACTATGCAGCATTCCTAACTTTGTAGCCATCGTGTATAAGTTCTGACGTTTTGAATATGCTCCTGAGCAGAAAAAGTTTCAAGGAATAGGTCAATGAGTAGATATCGCTATGGGAACTGAGCCTCAATGATATTCTACATGAAAATGTCGGTGACATCTAACTGAGCCGCGTAATGAATTCAGTGTATCACTGAGCCTCGGATTTCCTTGTCTATTAATGGTACTGCCCGCTGTTCCTTGCTGACAGATACCGCTGGTTGACGATGACGAACAATCGGGATTGAGTTTCATTTATAGAATATTACCATCAAAACAATTCAAATAACTCATAATCCCACGTGTACTGACTCGACGGAGAGCTATGAAAGAAGTTTTTGGGAAATGGATACCACACTGCAGCTACCACAGTAGTCCAACGCTTTTATGTCACCATCTTCCAGCCTCTTTTTAAGTCGGCGGAGACGCGATGTCGCCTTGGCATACTCGTGCCGTTGTTTCGGGGGAGACAATCCTGCTCTGAGCATCCGAATGTTTGCCTCTTCTGCAACTTGCACGTCTTGCAGGCATTCAATGAAGCGGAAGATGTTCTGATGACGTTGAAAGATCTGTAAAAAATACATGCATGACACCAAATATGGGTATCAATTCAAGTTCATTCTGTCAAACAATAGACCTATGCATAAATTGCAGTATAAGCAATAGATTTCCATTACATCAATTGATTAATTAATCAAGTAAGTTACAATATATTTAGTCAATATGCCTTGCGCTTCATATTCTCGTTCATAGAATCCTACCGAAATGTCAAAGAATACATGCTTCAATACAGCATGGGAAATATAATTAAATTATGATATGATATATTAATGGAAGCCGACAATATTAACAGCACAGTAAGTATATTAAGATTAAGTTGTAGTAGCAGCTCAGCATTCAGTAAGGTGATAATGTGAACATGTGTCTTAACTGAACAGATATATTTAGCCTGTTGGACAAATAGGAAAATTGAAGAAGCAGAAAAGCTTTCAGTTTTTTGAAAGAACACTTAAATAAACTTAGAAATTAGAAAAATTATTACTCTATGATTAACAGTTATCGACAAGAAATTTTCAGCATTCTGTAATACATTAGAGTACTTGATCATGTCAGAAACTCCATTTACAATAATAGTACATAGACTTAGTAACTACAATAGTAGGCCTACATGTAAGTTGTATTTAACTGCAATTATACTTACTTGACGAAACTCAGCGCTCCAGTGCATTGTAGGTTCTGATACCGCTTTCATACACACGCAAGTTCCGTCCATATACAGGCAAGGTAATGTCGACATGATCCGCAGACAAGGAACTGTGAAGAATGCCAGGATACGGTCGTCAATTTGGAAAAGATCGTGTCCGGATTTGGTTTTCCTACACTCATCCTCCAGAAAGATGCCACGAAGAGCTACAGGCTGTTTTGGAAGTCTAGCACTGCGCTCGCGATGCATCGACCCACGAAGAGATTTGAACGCAGGTTGGAGAGCATCTTTCACCTCGTCGTCCGATTGTAATGAAAAAGCTTCCGCATACAATCGCTTCATTAATGTAGTCGGTTGTTGGCGAGACTTTGAATTGCACTTTTCTCTCCTCATGATATCAATCTCGACAATTTCGTCAGCGTGGTCAAGGGTGTAGGTCGTAGACATTAGGGAGAAAGAATCATCACTGACGACGCCACGGACCTTGTAGGCCTTAACACGGCAATTATATGCAACAGTGCCGTTTTTTATGCGCTTTATTCTTTTTGAAAAGAAAATCATCAAAAAAGACAAGTTTCGAGCCCTTCCGACTTTCAATATATTCAAAGTTCATTTTTGCTGCGACAGACATGACGAATGAAGCTGGGACCAATGATAAAAGTATATATGTGAGATGGGAATTTGTGGCAAATTATCATCTTTATCATGACTTGAATATTTTCTGACATTTTATTCAAGCGCAACTGATCCAATAATATCTGTCAAATGTCTAATAAAACCTGGTCTGGAATTACTGTCAAGCAATTGACTAATGCTGGTCACTTTACAGTATCAGCTTTCAACATTTCAAATTAAGAAATAGGCCTGCTCATTTGACAATTATCTTGACAGGTGGTCAGGCGACCAATTTCCCACTGTTTTTGACGGACGCGGTTTCGTGAAACAACGTGAAGCGGTCTCATGAGAACGTGAATCTTTCGTTTAGAGGCATTTTGCTTACGTAATCAGCAGTGGCGGCGCGAGGACGTTTCGTGCCCGGGGCGGGTCATTTATCAGTGCCCCCCTCCCCAATGAACCCCATTCCCAGTCAATTCTAATAAAATTATGAAGATTTAGCTACACCGATTCTTTCCTTCTTAGGGGAACGTGTGCCTACTATATTTAAGCTTATAAATTAATTCATAAACATTCATATTTTGAGATTTAGATCATTAAAATGTAAAATGAACAACCTCTTAATCACTCGCTGTGACATTAGCCTAATTATGAAACTGGTAAAGTACATGTACTAATATGAAAAGCAAAATCAGAATATTACCAGAGAATATATTCGAGAGAAAACAGTATAATCATACGTAGACCAACGCACAGTAAGATAAGGCTAAATCTGAACTCTGCGCGCCTTGCATTTAGCAAAAACATCAATGCATTCATCAATATCACAATTATTCAAACGAAGACGTTCAATAGAAATAAGAGACAAATTATTTAGTCTTGCTTGAGTCATGGTCGATCGTAAGTGGGATTTTATAATTTTCAATTTAGAAAAGGATCGTTCACATGTTGCGTTGCTAACGCAGACTGTTAGACAAATTCGCAAAAGGACAAACAGATTAGGTACCGATTCCTGAAACTGATGTTTTACGATGAAAGAGAGGAGGTTGTGTGACGTATCGTTGCTCTGATCGTTAAAATCGTCTTCTGAACAAGAATGAAGCAGATACTTTAAACAAACCAGTTCCGGCTTAATGCCATCAAGATCCACTTCCTTCTCATAAATGCGCAGTTGATCCAAATCGAAATCAGTGGCTTTCAGGACTTGTGACCTTCTTAAAATAGAAAAACGCTTTGCCAGTGTACGATGTCTTTCAAATCTTGTGTCAAATTCGGATTTCACTCTATCAAGACATTGGAAAAGTATTCTTCTGATTTCATCTTTGAATGACATTTCTTCATCGGCAGTGTCGTCAAACTGTTGCTTGCGTCTTCTCTTCTTCGTTGGAATATATATATCATTATCCTCTGCAACACTCTCTGCGTTCGAAATTGCATTGGTGATGAGGAAATCGCGTTTGTCGCTGAGATATTCACTTAAGCTTGACAACTTCGCTACTGCTTCATCAAGAGTGAGAGTGCTGCGTTGGAGGTAAAGCTGGACTACTTTGATTTCCGTCAAAATTGGAGACCACAAATTCATATAACAGACGAAAGGAAAAGTTGACATAGAATTAAACAATATACCGGCGTCACCATCGGTTGAAGATAGATCCTCCAGACAGTCACAAATATCAGAATAGTTGATCTTAAAGACGTCAATTGCTTCGTGGTAAGAACTCCAGCGGGTATCCACAACACGCTTCACAACCCGAGGCAAAACTTGCTTCATTTCTTCCCATCGTTTTGTGGAATTGGCAAAGAATGTATATACTTTCTGAATTGTTGCAAAGAAGGTTACTGAGTTGGGAGTTACCTGAGCAGCATGAACTCCAACCAAGTTCAAACAGTGGTTCGAGCAAGGTATGAATTCAGCTTTGGGAAATCTAGTTTTGATTCGTTGTTGAACTCCATTACGGTAACCGCTCATAACAGCAGCATTATCATAACCCTGGCCAACACAGCAATGCATGTCTATACCCTGTTTTTCCATGGCATCGTAGATAAGTTCCGAAACATCTTCTGCCGTCCTACCTTCCTCTACGATGAAACCGACAAACGATTCAACTACTTTGATCTCTCTGTCAACAATTTTCACGTACCTTAGTACTTGGCTCATCTGGTCTTTGTGACTTATGTCAAGCGTTGAGTCGAACAAGATTGAGAAATTTTTGCACTCCATTACATCCTGGTGAATAGCATTTCGGATATGTTGGGCAAGAATGCCAACAATTTCGTTCTGAATTTCATGAGAGAAGTACGACACTTTGGACACCTTGTTCATGACATTCATGACGTGCTCTTTTAGTACGGAATCGTAGTTAGAAATCAGTTTGACCAATGATAAGAAATTTCCTGGGTTGGTTTCATCATCATGAAGACTTTCCCGATGGCCTCTGAGTGGGAGATTCTGTTGCGCCAAGAAGATAATCATGTCGAATAGTCTCTGGAGAATACTTCGCCATTTCTTTCGGCTTTCAGAAGCTGTTCCTGGTTTAAGCGATCAATAGCTTTATCGGATGTCAAGCGTTTTTACAAGATCTCTGTATTTTATGGAATTTGTGAGATGCTTGGTCGACGACTCGTGTTAGTGGCACGAAAATACATGTAATTACATGCAACGCACACACCAACTACACCGAAAAATCAACGCTAATTTATGAAATAGACAGAATTAAACAGCGTTAAATGATAAATGTAGATGTAGGTAAATGCAAATCTGAGTTCTCAGATTGAATTTTAAATGAAATATTTGATTCGAAAATCATATCAACATTTTTCAAGATTTAGATTTCCCCGAGCGAGCCTCTGACCGTGCCCCTTTAATCTCGGTGCCCGGGGCGGACCGCCCCCCCTAGCGCCGCCACTGGTAATCAGAACAAAGACGCTGCTCAGATAGACGCATTTTGGTGCATACCCACAGGCATATGGCAGTCACTCATAGCTATCGTAGATGCTGGACATTATATGTATCGGTGGAATGATATATTATTTCGGGACCTGCGAATCGGCAAATTTTGAGTGGAATCGAATCATTGAAAATTTGTATAGGCCTACTTTAGTTTTTTTTTATTTATGTCTTGCTTAGCCGAGAGATATTGTAGATCTCGTGGATTCTTAACGTGAGCAACGGAAAAGTCATTCAAGCACCGATAGGCAGTTGTTAATTGATATCAAAAGACGCTACATGACATTTTTCGGATCTGCTATGAGAAAGGTATAAGAAACCTTGCAACCACCGGAATGGTAGGCGGCAAAACTAAATGCACCATTTGTGAATGCGATATCAAGAGTGCAATTCTGTCAGCCATTAATTAACGCTATCCAAGCAGCAAAATATAGAAATAAATGAAGAATGTTGGCTATGTCATGATCCTCATGCTCCGGGGGACCATTGGCCAAAAAGTAGCAGAATCAATACGAAAATGTATAAGCATATCAAAAGCGTTTTTGGATACCTATTGAGAGATGCATTTATGCCATGGCAGTTAATAAAATAAACAGTCAAATTAGCGTCCATTATTCTTAAATAAATGTAGTTTGCTCTGCTGTATAACTCGCCTATTTCAAATGGCTTATTGACGCTAGATTATGAGTTAGATGGTGGATGTTTTGGCCTGATATGCGACTTCACAATGGCCTTGCTTTGCCAGAAAGTTAGTTTGATGATGGAAACTAGGCTTGTAACCTCAGGCTTGTAGAAGTCTTTTGAATCTCATCTGTGACTGGAAACGTAGCCACCATCAATCGCTTCTATACCCAGATCCAGACCTCGGGGAAGCTCCAATTTTCCAAGATTCTATCATTTCCATCCTAATGTTCAGAAAGCAATAATGGAATTTCTCATGGAATTTTTCAGGCATAATTCACAACAATATATAATAGGCTAAAATCTGCCGACTTCCAAACTCGTAATTCAATGTCATACTTGTGCAAATGAACAGGATTTTATAATTTTGATAGCTATAGTGTAAACTACTTGTATAAGCTTGCACTAGCCCGGGCCTGGAAATTGAAAATCCTAGAAGCTTTGGTTCATGATTTAAAGCGTTTTCAACAACCCGAGCTTGCATCCACCAATGCTGTGTAGTATGCAGCTGCCTCGACTAATTCTTGTTTAGCCTTCAAAGAGAATCCAGCATCAAAAGCTCATTAAAACTTCACGATAAAAAAAAAGTACCGATCGACGACAAGAGGTCACTAATCAAATGAATACAATTGGAGACATCTTTGGCCAGCCGAAGCGAACCGATTCGAATTTTTCCCGAATCGCGATTTCGAATCGAATCGAATCTCGAAGCTTCGCAAGTCCCTTATATTATTACCAGATAGACAACAGAACCACCAACATCTCATCGGCATTAATGACAGCGCGTAAATCCTATCGCGATATCCTACGGCGCAAGTGAGAAGATCTGTAGTGCTACAAGAATCAGTGTGAATGTCTGTCTGTCGTGTCTTCTGGTTGCACACAGCTCAGGAGTTCAGCTGGAAGACTGCAGTCTATGAAATCCCTGGTCTGCAGAACGGTGTCCCGTTGTTTTGTACCATTATGGCAGATCCGTTCGATTCGTCGGTCCGTCACAAGACCTGTCCTCCTATAGTGCACTACCTGCTGAATTGCTGTAGCTCCATCCTTTCCGGCCTTCCCCAAATGCTCGTTAGCCGTCTTCAGTCTGTGCTCAACTCAGCTGTCCGTCTCATCAATTGTGTGAGATCTGCCGAGCACATCACTCCTGGAGTCCTACGGATACATGAGCGGATTGACTATGGGTTTGCTGCTCTGGTCTACCACTCTCAATGACACTGCTCAATGGTACATCAGACTAGATATCATAACTAACCATTTGCACATTATTGTGAATTAAGCTCGATTGTCAATAATGGACTTTGCATGCCGATGTGCGGAAATTCCCACAATGATTTCTGTGGGATGGGGTTGAAGTGAGATTGAAAGTGTCGCCCGGTAACCTTGATTACGCTTCTACTGACTTCTATCATTCTACGAGTATTATGATTGTAGCACTGATGTAGAGGGGAAACATTGTAGATATTTGTAAATTACAATTCATCTGTGTAGCTTCTCAAGCTGAAGTTCAATTATTTCTATTCTAATTTTCTTTCCAGATGGCCATGTCCCACTAGAAGTCATGTGACGGTTTCCAGCATAACCAGAATAAGTTCAACAATGACTTTAAAGTACAACAATCTGATTTGCATGTAAGTAGAACAGTTCGTATCCGTTGATTATGTAAATCACATTTTTATACGGAAATGGCAGCACTGCTGTTACTTGCTGAGAATGAGGAAATATGATCAGCAAGATATCTGAGTGAATTTGTAGGTTGCTGTTGGATCTGCGTGCTTGTCAGTATGATTGAATCATTATTTCATAACTCATTGTCTGAAACATGAGCCCGAAGTAGTCCATGTAATTCGACCATCTAATAATCCATAGTGATATTCAATACAATCAGAACTTTCACTGAAAGCTATTCGATCACTTAGAGTGTTTGAGGGATCACCACTTTGGTCCTACCACAACATTCAATGTATTCTGGTATAGGCACATCCCACAACCTAATATGTGATGTACATGATTTCCTAAGTGTATTAAGGAAATTGGCTCTCTTTTTTATGAGAAGGGCTTTACAGTGAGGCGCGAAAATACTCACCTAGCTGGAACTCCTTTCTGATCAGCAATTAATTAATGTTTCAACCTTTTAAAGGCCAACGTTCGCACAACCTAAATAATATCTTTCCGCTTGACCTGCACGAAGGTAATGTACAAAGTTTCCTGATATTGAGTTCATTTCATCAAATTTGTTGTCTTATCATCAACTTCTATGGAGAAAAATAGCTACATGATAGGTTCTGGCCCATTTTTCGATGTAATCGATTAATAAATTTTGATACTCCTGTGAGTATTTTAAAAGTAGGTTGTTAATAAATAGTCATTTTATCATTCACTATCAACAAATACGCTTAATTGTTGAAATATCTACGAAGCAGGACTGTATTATGGTGATACATCGATAAAGCATTTTCTCTAAACTTTCAAGTTTGCGTAGAGGACTGACCCATTCGCTTTACAGTATTACTAATTGACTGCGTCATATTTGCAAATCTACAATTCTACATGTATGTATTATATACATGTTATTCCCATTCCCATTATAATGAACTCATCTTTAGAATATTACAACTAACATCATATAGCGACTGATAAAGTGACTCTTCTAAATAACTTCAGTGACTTATCAGATGTATTGTTAGTTAATAGAAATTTTGTGCACTTTTCTGCATGGTGTGCCGCCGATTTTTTAAACATCATTAATAAAATCAGTGAGACAGCATCAAATGGTCTAATTTTTCTAAAATGCCTAAATTGATCAACTGTAACTGATAGTCTGATATTTAATGCTAAAACAGAAAATTGGACTCAAATTTGTCGTTCAAAGAAGCAACATTGTGAAGACAGCATTAACCTTTCACATTAGCCGGGCCTATTGTTTTTCCGAGAATATACAGGGTTAATTTATTCATTTTATTTTATTTAAAAACGGTAACTGTCGACGTTTTCGAGGGAAATATGAAACCTTATTCAAGGTATGATATTGATAATGATTGACATTGCTGAACAGATTTCGGCTGTTCAACTTGTGTGGTTTGTATTAGTTCATTTTTATCAGAACGTCGAAATGTCGCTCGATAACAGAACGAAAGTTGTAGCGATTAGTGTCTAAAATGTTAAATTGAGTCTTATACAAACATCATAATCATCTTGAACTGAAGAAAAAGGTTGAAAGTCGTATCACTAAAGTTTAAAAATCAAAGCAAATGTAAACGGACACTTGATGCTGTAATATTTCATTTTATTACTCGTACATCCAATATTGCATTGAAATATTGATATCCGAAGAAATGCAATGCATTGCAGATCTTGTAATTATTGATAGATTTATTAATAGAGTCGACTTGTTTTTATATATTCCTGGATGCTTATCGCCAACTCGAACTCCGAACTGGGCAATGTATTTTATAGCATCTTGATCAAGGAATGCATTCCATCGACGATATACATGTAGTCAGTGAGAATATCCTTCAGTCCATTCTTTTCTCGGGTAATCAACATGCTTCACAACAAATCGACATTATCTAGTGTCATCTGGTCATGAGTCTATACAGCTTTTGTACCTATATTCAAATATGAGATTCTGTGCTTCCAGGTGACTGCCCTGTGACGTGCGCGCATTTCATAAAGTTCAGTTAGTGCATCCCCAGATGGAGTTAGATCCCATCCGCAACCACGCAGATGCAGTTGGATCGGCATTCTTGTCCAACCTTGACCATGCCCTTCTCTGTGTATAACTGCTTCAGCACTTCGCCCAGTAAATCCATGTTTCCTCCCAACCATCCATTTTTAAAACACTATTTACTCGACGGGATGCGACTCCTTTTTCTGCATCATGAAGCTGGAATTACAACTTTATCTTGCAATACATTCGTACTTACTTACATCGAGACTTACTTACATCCGTGGTCTCTCCAATTGGCTGCAGACCGGAGAATCTAAAGCCATTCGATCTACGAACAATCGAGAAAAATGGAGAGCGATGATCGCCAACCTCCGTATCGGATAAGGCACCGGGAGTGAGTGAGTTAGTGATCTTGCAAGTCTTTCTTCAATATAGCCAATCGATAGAATGCACATCCAGATGCAGTGAATGTGCTGGTATAATCTAGACGTTTACTGAAAAGGATAGAAATGTCAAGTCACTCATTCACAAAGATGCAAATACATGCACAATCAATGAAATTTTTTTAATCATGAAGCCAGTTGGTCTACTAGTTGCAATGTGTCACTCGTTAAACATGGCATAAATATTCTTGACAAGACAGGCAATGTTGTAATTTCTGTTCTGAATGAATTAGTCTTCTTAGTGACACATTTGCAACTAAATGCGAAGAATATTTTCCATTTCTTTTGCGTGGTTTCGCCTTTCACTAATGGAATTCGTACTACACTTGCAGTCGTATGTCTTATTTTCGGATTTGTTGTAGATAATTCAATGGATTCGACTGTCAATGCGTTGCAGCTGAGTGTTGTCGCTTTATTGGTTCTAACCGATGCTTTTGGGTGCTTCTATTTCAGTATAGTTTGACTCTGATTAGTTTGCTTTAGTCTATGTCAGTATCCTCCCAGCAGTGAGGATCAGAAGAGAGAGAGAGAGAGAGAGAGAGAGAGATGAAAAGCATTCCCATTAACTGATGAATCTAAAATATGCCGGGATGTAATACGTTTGAAAATTGAATATGAATACTTCCTTCATTGAGTTGCATAGCTGTCACGATGAGTTGATCGCAATTGCAAAGCTGCTTGTCGTGTTAAACTGCCATGACAAGTTCGAAGCTACGATGAGACAAAAGCTCATTACTAGGATAAAGTAACTTTATTACGCAGTAGACTGCTACAAAGTGCATCCGCAGCGTCCGCGTAGGAGGTTAGATAGAGGCGCTGATCCTAATCACGCAGCTATCCCTAAATCAGACCCTTTCCATCGCTCTATCTAACTTCAATCACTGAGGGGTTATTACTCCTATCAGAGAGCACGAGAGTATTTCATTATTCATGCTGAAAGAACTATGTGGAGGAAACTGCCCTGCTTCCTTCCGATGTCACCATGTAAATGATGGTTGAGAAAGATAAACTGAATATTTGTACATTTGATTAGGTTGTCAGTAGTTTATGGATGGTAAAGCAGCAATGGATGAACTAGAATGCGACAAACATTTATCGAAACCGATAGGAATTTTCAAAAGTAATTTGGATCAAACGGTCATACCGTTTCAAATTACAGTTGCCACTGCAGTTCACACGGACCGTAATCCTGTGTATTCGATAAAATAAATAACAAAAAAGTCTACACTCATTTATGCAGTCTTGCTTCATTGAATCACTTTATTTTATTGATTTATCAATGCATAATTCAAGCAGTTATTTCACATTTATCATATCTCAAAAAGTTATTTTACAGTCATAAGCAAAATTTTCATAAGCTGATACATAGATGTATCATAACAAATTCATCATGATGAAAAAAGGTGCGAAAGTAATCAAAGCTATCGTCTGACATACTCTCTAACCAGCTCTGTTGATTGCGCTTTCTTGTGAAGCTTCAATCAACGTCACAATTCCACAATAGGGCTTGCACGATGAAGGCATAGCCCGTTCCCTACCTCCAATGCCATTCTCGACGGGGCTCTACCACATGATCAAAGGATATCAAAGCCATGCAGTTGCCACGGAAACCAACGTGGTATAAGTCTACATTGAAGATGATAATAAAATTGGTCAGCTATTTAAACAGCTATTATCAGGATTTCCGGATTTTGTGGATGTGATCCCTACAATAACATGTAACAAAATATTGTCTGCAAAGTCATGAGATCACTCCTTTTCTTAGCATTCTTTTTTCTTTCTTTCAAGACAAAAATTATTAGGCATTTACATGATAAATAATTGTCACGTTCAAGCATGTACCTGTTCATCATTAGTTTCTTTCTAAATATGTGGATATTACTTCAACATGTACAGTACATGTATGTATAAGAGATATAATCCTGCTTGTTTACCAAATGATTGCCACTGATGGTGGATGGATGCGAACATATTTCAAACGCAGATGGCATGTATGCTAGCTTCATTCTAGTTTGCTGGAATGAGAACATTATCATTTTACTATCGTTCCTAGGTCTAACATGGTTATGTAACATATCTACATTAGATTTCATGAAAAAGCGGTCACCCAGTTTTTGTCAAAATTCAATCGATTGTTGTGTCCTCTGTCGAAGTCGCACGTCAACGCGCCATATATCATTCGGAAGCTTGTGTTCACGGTACATTAATATGATTCCGCAATGTCAAATTTTACAAGATCTCTCAATCAGGCAATCATATTCTTTCATCAGAAAAAGATGTGCACATTGCTAGGAATCATAAAAGCTTTCATTTGATGCATTGCTCTTCCAAAATGTTGCATAAATGAAACAATTGAAGTATCTATTGCTGTATTACAAATCGTAAAGTAATTCTTGTGAATGTGAATACAGAGAACGGAATGCAGTTAAATGGGACGACATATTTTCGGTGACCGGGAGTTGGGGGGACAAGGGTTGCGGTCGGAGTTTCTAACTGGCGCTTAGTGGGGAAGCGTAAAGATCCTACCCCCATTTAACTATGTGCCACGAATGTTTTCTTAGATTAATTTGCAAGTCACAAAGTGCAATTTATGATAGAGCGTTTACATAATATGTCGTAGAATGTTATCCCTTCATGGTTTCTGATGTTGGAAGTAGATATTCTCCATTCAAAGAATGCGTTGTGGAGGACTTTCAGGTCTTCGATTGTTGACTTCGACCATGAGCTTTTGTGTTAGTGATTTCTCTCACAGCATAGTTCTTCTGATGCAGGCCGCTGAAGCGTCAGTTATCCAGTGGTCACTATCCACCATCGTTTGCAATGTCCGCATTGAGATTGAAGATAAATATTGTGATGCAATTCGCCTTTCGAAGGAAAATTGAGGGCGAGAGAGAAGTTCATATTCCTCCCGTTGTTGGCAAATAAGAGTTATGAGCGGGTATGTTTGGGGGAGATAACGAGACTGTATGTCTTGGAAAATAACGCAAATATTTTCATCTGAACAGAATGAAAACTTTTGCATGAAAGAGGAAGAAAGAGATTGGAAAATTTGTGTAATCCTCGCGAGGGAACGGCTTGGGATATTTATTATGTGAAGGGAGTGGATAATTTCCTGGTTCGAGTTTGAAAATTTTGTTCGATGTTTACTCGATTACTCAAAACGGAATTGTCGATTAAATTGCTATAGCAACGCCTCGACTTACGATATAGGCCAAATGCAGAGGCTCTGCATTTGTAGCAATCCCAAAATCTTACTGCTGAAATAAGGACGAACATGAACTCAAAATGGAGCAAAATTTCCAATGCATTTTGTAGTCTTTTGCGTGGCCCATGCATGACAATGCATCGAATTATTCTGAAATACTGAGGAGTCACGTTTGTTTGCGTTTGCACTGTCAGTCTACTTTAAAATTGAAATATAAAACATGAAATTATAAGATTAAGAGACTTGTACTTATACCTAGCATAAACCGGCTTTGGAATACACAAATTGGTGCAATGATGCAACCACCCACATTTTTAACCGGTGCTTCATTTGATATGATGCATTTTGAATGGTTCTGTCAGCTCAATTTCATGCGTAAGATGTCACTGTTAACACTATTTTTGTCATATTTTTCGTTTAGGTATGTCACTGAAACATTGCCTTAACACGATGTCATGTGACAGATAACTTCATATCCCACTTCAAGATCAAATATGCAGATCAGTTCTTGTTCGAAGCCAACTGAACTTTTTAACGCATTTCATAAATGCGATCTACAGACTACAATTAATTCTGGAAGATAGATATCCAGTCAAGGAGTCAAACGATTGATCATTTAATCGCATGATATAGATCGATGCTCAAATTTCTCACAAATTATATTAAAACCACACTTCATATCTTCTGCTGTCATCTATGAGACGCTTCTCTGAGTATTTGATGCGATCCGAAAATGTCTGGTATTGTAGGGTGGTACCGACCTTGAAATGTTGGTTCAAGAAGACGAAATAATTCCTTCCAAATACTTGCATGTGTCCTGAGCACTTTCGTATGCTACGTTTTTTAATGTGATCTAGTAAAGTTGGCTTTACAAGATATCGAGCAGTATAAAAATTGCATAATAGGTGACGAGGAGTCGCTATGAGATGAAAATATGAAAAGCATCATGTTTCCGATTGTAATCATAAGTTAAATAAATGTAAAGTACTTGCATGTCGACATCTCTCATATACAGTTGCTGGAGTTTTGACCTTGCGATATTCTGGCCGTGTGATTAAAATTGAAAATTAGTTCTAATTGACCGGTTTAGGTGGAAGGATTAGGATAAGTGAGTTGGCTAAGTGTCGTGCGGCTAAAGGAAGTGCAGGAGGTTCAGGTTCGAGTCTGTCGTCCTCGGGAGGTGCTACCGCTCTCACTAAGGGTTGCTAACTCTCTCGCGCTGAGAGTTGAGAACTATTGATGGCCGCCCCACCCCTAGCTTCGCAATGCGGCTTTGTTCCTTTGGTGGAGCAGGTATGAGTAAAAAAGGTAGGGCATTTAACAACAATGAAATTAAATAAACGATAGATCTAATTGCCATGCAAAAGATGTGCGGCTAGTAGGATTCGAACTTACGACCAAGGTTAACTAGCGCTGTGTTCTAACCAACTGAGCTTCGAGCCATTTATGCAACTGTGTCAATTGGCACAGCCCTCACCACCACACATCAGTTGTCAAGGCAACTATAATCAATGAATAAATAGCTCGTCACAATTGTGACCGCCGAAATTAAGGCAGGTAGCGGGGATCGATTGTCCACCAAAGCATCTTAAACCATGTCATTCGTCAAGAAAAGCCTCTACTCATAAAGAAATGCCTACATTAGTGCGGAAATGGATTGACTAGCTGAGAAAGGCATATTCTCGTAAAGAAATGCACATAATCATAATTAAATTCTTGAAACTTGAATCGGTTCATCCTGGAAGAAAGTTTCCATTTCTAATTTAACTCTTCACAGAACATAGCGTAGTATGCAAATATACATGGTCCCTGTCGAGGAATCTAATCGTCTATAAGATTGTGACGGTTGATTTAAACTCGAAAATATAAGCTTTCCTGATTTACTTACTATTTATAAAATGGCCATGTGCGTTGAGAAATTTGTTCATACATCAAGCAACTACGGAAGAGAGGAAGGCTAAAAAATGAATTCATTCAACTTTTAAAAACCAATAGGCATTATATTCAACTGCTGGATTGTGGCATGCTGGAGGCGGTCAGAAAAACAGGGACGCTTTCAAGAAATTTTATCCACATTGAAAGGTAAAAACATGTACAGACTAAAATCAGTATCTATAAGCGCGGACAAGCTTTCTCCGCACAGCATCATCAATAGCTCCAAGGACTCCTTTCTTCCATCTGATGATGCTTCTGTGCAGAGAAAACCTTTTTAGAGAGATCTAGCTTTAACTTCGCATATTTTTTTTTTCAATACGGATGGCATTTCAATAGAATGTCCTTGCTTTTTGTGACTCTCTGTCACCCATCATCTATTCAAGCAGTAGACATTAAAGTTCGAAAATAAGCAGAAATTAGCTCAATCAACGATGGAAGCATTTCTATCATGTATGTATTGATATTATTACCACAATCTACAGAATATTCTCAATGCATCGCCCAATTATCACTACCCTCTTTCCGCTGTATATGATTTATTGTAAACGCACGTGTTGTTTTTTATGGTTCATCAAGTGAGATATACATCTGGCTCACGATCATCATTTTTCTGCCTCAGCACGTACATGTATATGGTGATGTGAATATATTACATTTTGTAATAATTCACAAGGCGTCATTTTAAGTAATACTGTGTGTCCAATAGTCAGTCTACTTTATCGTTTTAGTTAACGTCAAAATGACCAAAGATGGAACAGACACTTTCAACTGAACTATAATAACCGATGCATTATTGAAGGGAATACAGAAAGTTAACTCTTCATGGAAATCATATCGACGTTTCTGTTTCCAAAAAAGTTGATGTTGGCAAGCACATCCTTCTGAGTATCCCAAATAACTGCTGCTACAGATTGTGTATTGTCCTCTAATCAGTCAGCCTACTTTTTATTGGGTTTCAAGCACATTTATAGACACACAGCATCTGTTTACGAAGTAACTGAAATCATGATGGCCAGTTTCGTTTGGCACAAAACTGTATTCACATCTAACTACATCTTCACATCTAAGTTTTGCCGATCTCATTTTCTCATCATTGAATATGAGATGGAGAAAGTTACTTCCGCAATAAATGTGTGAACTTAATAAGTTGTGACTTTATGGACGAATGTCTTCCTGTTCCTTCTATCAAGTAACTCACCAATTGACTTAAGTTAGTTTAGCAGCTGTGGATGTTAATAGGTTAATGAATTCATACATGATTATGTATGCTTCCATTTCATCTCATCTTTGTCCAACAAGACGTCCAACATGGAGCTGGGTGTGAGTTGTCGTTCTAGAGAATGTCCATCAACGTTTCTTTCTGACAATTGAAATACGTCTTGCTTCATCGTTGTGTAGGCTACATCACAATTCAAGCGATGTTAATGCAGCATTAAACAATTGATGCATGTGACTAACAGTTACTTCAAGATCAGATCGAGGTCTCACTATCAACAGTTGGGGAAAATGTTCTGAACAAAGCGAAGGTTTTGGATTTCAAGAGTGACATCGAATTTCATGGGTGACATTGTGACTTCAAATGAAGAAAAGTAGAATTAAAAAGAAAACAGGCATTTTTCTGAGACCAATAGTGAGCGTGTGAAATCGATAGAGACAATAGAAATTCAAAAGTTTCATAGCCTAACTTGCCGAATTCGATTACAATTGAACTAATTCCTGATGGTGAATAAGACTAACCAAGTGACGATGATGTTACTGTTTTGTTGCGGTGGGAAGATTGCACCTATAATTACATTTTGGCATATTTCAAATTATTTTGCAGGTAATTGATTATCTTCACTTCAGTTTCAGTCAAATAGCAGGTATTTCAATCTTAGTCAGCGACTAGAGCAATTGAATGATATCATAATGCCCCTATTGTGATAATTAGGGAGAGGCAAACACGCTGTAAAAAATGCTGAAGTATTCGCCCTAAATATTCCCCAAAAATATACGAAATATGCTCTTCACTTCATGTTCCATAGCTTCCTGACTTCGTTGCGGTGGTGTTGACAGCATTCCTGATTGCTTTCAGCTAGAAATCTGTCTCTTACCGGTTGAAAACAATACAAAGCACAAATGAACAATAATGAGATCGCATTCACAAAGGCAAAGTGTCAGCCTTGCTAGAACTAGGGTTTTCTTTGCGAGCTACAAGCAAGCGACTAAATGTCCCTTACACAAATGTGCATCGATGGCATAATGATGATTTTCGACTCTGTCGTAAAGAGGGCTCTGGCCGTCCACGCAAAACATCCAAACGTAGAGACCGCCTAATTTTGAGATTTGTTAAAGTTGATCCAAGTCTCTCGTTAACTGAGATGGCTGCACTAGACTCGTATATTTCTAAGTCCACTATTCGTAGAAGACTTATTGAGTCGAATTTCAAGAGCTGTAAGAGGCCCTCTCAGATCGAATTATCAGGTCAGCATACAAAAAGACGTCTCAGATGGGCAATGAGTCATTGTCACTGGCGAAATCAATGGGATCGGGTTGTCTGGTCTGATGAGGCATCAGTCCGTCTGAAGGATAGTGATGGTCGATTGAGATTATGGATAAAATCTGACCAGGAAATTCTGAGACATTTACATCGTCCCCGGGTACAAGGTGGTGCGACTCTACTGATTTGGGCTGGCATTTGGACCAATGGCCGCTCTGAACTTCACATACAGCAAGGAACCATGAATTCTGAACGCTATGTGAATGTTTTACGAATGAACATTGGCCAAATGACAGATCAACTTGGTGATCCATCGACTTGGTTATTTATGGATGATAATGCTACGTGTCACAGGAGTAGTAGAGTCAACTTATGCAAGTCTCAATTAGGGCTTAGGACATTATCTTGGCCAGCTCGTTCTCCTGATCTGAATCCCATAGAAAATGTATGGAGTATTCTAAAACGCAACGTTCGTCGTTCACTGCTACCTACAGATGGTGTATCACAACTTACGTCACTGTTAAAAAGAGAGTGGAGAAATTTAGATCAGTCAAAAATCAGCGATATCATCGAATCAATGCCTAGACGAATTGGTAATGTCATTGACAATAAGGGTAGGGCCACAAAATATTAGCTTCTTAAGAACCGTTACTGTATCACAGCTTATCAGATTATATAGGGACATTTAAATATATTAGGGACATGAAATAACATGAAAAATGCTTTCTGTATCATACTTATGTTTTATTTAGTCAAATTTTAGGATGATCCACTTTTTATGAAACGGACTGTATTTTTCGCACGCTGACTAACTTTCTTCGTATTGACAATGTTTAGGTGGCATGAATATATGAAATGATGCTCACACCCTGAATCATCAGTATTTCAAATATCAGGTCAATTTGGTTAGTGGTTCAAAAGTTAGAGGCATTAGTGTGCAAAACTTGCATTTTCTCCCGTTGAGGTAATGTGTTTGCATGGCCTACAAATGGCAGATCTGACTCTCTGAATGATTCAGTGATGAGTCCATCTCCCTCTAGTTGTCCTCTAGCTCAAACGAATCAGCAGCTGATATGGAAGAACCAGTCCACATCACAGTAAATACTTCAATAGTCACAACTCACAAGAGATATCTCACTCATCCTATCGATGTTAATATTGGCAATACTCAATAGTATGCGCGAATATGCTACTATGCTTATTATATGTATTTATATACGTTTACAGCGAATAATGGTGAAATATGCTGTTATATGTTAAATGCATATTTGCCTCTCCTTAGTGATAATTAATTTTCACATTTTCTACTTTTTACATAGCATTGAAGTGCATCGATAAGACGTTTTAGAAGCTCCTGAAGGTTTTGTAAGCCATAAACAGCATTTATCAGGAGAATGACGACAAATCTAGTTCGACAGCGACAAGAGCGATTTTTTAGCTATAATTTGAAGGCCATAGCAGACATTTTCATTTCAGAACCAATACCAGCAATCATTATCGAACACAATGGCCGGCATTGAACTGAATTTGCCGCTAGAAATTGAATATGCTGCTGTCGAGCTGACTTGATGGTTCTTATTCGGGCACGTGCTATTGTCCGATAAAACCTGTATTACATTTTTTTATTTATTTTAAATTAGATTTTTCAGGAAATTGCATCAGGCAAATACAAATTCACCACATTTATTTCATTTCTTTTTTGCTCCAGTGTCGATTAATGAAAAGTCATCGATTTAATAAAACAAAAGAGCAAGAGTAATCCAAAATCCACATACAGTTTATTATGATTAGGTGCATAATCGGACTGTTTTCAACAATGTTAAAAATCAATCAGATGACTACAAGAAACATCGCTGATTCGATAATCAGGAGAATTCGCTAATCTGGGACCTGAGTGTCTTAGAGATTTTACTGTACTCCGCTGCCTACAGCAAGACATTTCTGCCTTGAAAATCCAGATAGATTGCAATATATGTTCGACGTGATCAGCACCCAAATGTCATTCATATATAGTAATAGATGGGATCAATGTGGATTTTGTTGACAAAGTTTGAACTAGCAAATCCGTTATTATTATGTCTCCTTATTTATCAACTTATAATCTACTGATAGATTAGGGACATGATGACTTTTTGGATACTATATTGAAAGTTTATGCGATACTTAGCACAATAGAAAATAGCTAGAAGGTATTATCTCATGATTGCTGCTTAGTCCAATAATTCTCGCTTTGTAATCTATACATCACAAGATGTGGCGAAACGTGCTTAGCGCACTACAAGCCCATCCCTCCAATGCATCGCTGTATTCACTGTATATAATCACTCTAATATTTATATTATGTAATTCAACCCGAGACACGCTTGTTCCGTTGATAAAACTACACAATTTCACTTATGGGATGTTCAGTATTTACGTTAGCGGTTTTATTTAATTTTGAATTCTCTCACTTTCGTAATTAGTGTCGTTATTATCCATCGATTACGTAATGGCTGGACTTACTTTCCCTTCTTTTTTCTATTATTATTCTTATTAATATAAAACTTTAGAAGAATTCGCAGCGAAACTGAAGAGTGCAAAACATATCGATGAGTATGTCTAATGATTTCCTTTCATTTCTTATTCTTGCCAATATGAACTTACTTTTATAATTCATCTAGAGTCTAGACCGATGACAATGAGAGAGATGTCAATGAATGATGTTTAGTTCGAAAGCTATGTGCCTCTCAACTTCGTTTTCTAACTGTCACTAGTTTCATCTGACAACCAAAAGCGTATTAATCAAGATAAAACGAAACTGAAGATCTGAATTTTTATATCCCGTATGAATCAGTGGAAGAGGAAGATTCTAACAGAAGGGATACAGTCATCCGCGTCCTCTGAATATCTTAATATCATATCTCTGAAAAGTATTTCATTTTTGGAATTGACAAGCTTGACTGCGCTTGGTCGGGAGTGCAGCTGTATTTTGAATGTCAATTCTATTTAGACAACAGAAAGGGAGAAACATTCATTTTTGTGGTATCAAAACATCATGAGATTAGTGCATCCATTTCTAGAAAGACAATACATATTGATATAGCAGACTATTGATCTAATGAAAGCAATCAATATTGTTTCTAGCGATTTCAACATTAAATTAGTTAACTTTTTTAAACGAATAGCCGAATGTTTGTTTTATCTAACATTGTCAAAAGTTGCACAGCGCAGAAAGTCAGGCATAACACATAACTCACGTCTATACACGTGCGATGAAAATTGAAGAAAATGTTCAGTTATTTACGCAGAATATAACAAATATGTAGTCCGGGAAGATATTCACTGTGAGGATCACTCTAGCAGAAATGGCAGATAATTGTAGTACTCTAGGACAATGAAAGCATGCTGATACTTGATAAAACTAATTTTGCAAGGAATCAAGAGCTCATCTACAAGAGGGGATAAAAAAATAGTTCGTTAGAAGAATTTTAATTTCAAGAGAATTATATTTTAGTGGCATTAAGTTACAGGACTGCAAGACGACTTTACAATGATAGTAAAAGCTAAGACATCATTTGACTAAAAGGATGAAATTTCATAAAAGTGATTCTTAACTTCTGTATATTCTTAAGAATATAAATTAGCTGCGACACAACTAATCAATCAATTGCAATTGGTGACTTCATCAACTAATTACTTGCAAATTATCACAACTAGCTTTGAATGCAGAGTACTGATTATTGAATTGATTATTTTGCTGTCTAATGGATTTGAAAATTCTTTCCATAAGTTTAAGTACATGTATTGACTGCACTTTCATGTCAGGAAACGAACTAAATTATGCAATAGCTTTTAGCGAAAATAATTTTTTACACATTAGAATTTTTTCCATTAATAAATGTTTAGCACTTTCACTGCTGTGGATGCAGCGGTCCCCGCAAAGATAGATGTCTGTCACTATGTGGCTTGATTTTCCAAGCTCGATTGTGAATGACATCGTGCGTGCGACTATCCATGGAATTCCATAGACTATCTAGTCTGCTATGTTTGTTCATGCACTAAATGTGGCGGGGACCCCTTCGTTTCCGCACAGGTCATTGTGATTGACTTCAACGAGATTCCTCCCTGCATCCGCACAGGACTTGTAGTTGACCCGGACTTGTAGTAGGGGAACCCGGATCTGCACACGGAAGCACTTGCATTAGATTTTTCCGCGATAGAGGAGTTCATTGCATAAGCTGCCATAAAACATGAACACATTTTCTGATTCGTTGCCCACAGTACAGGTGTCAAGTCAACCGTATGAGACATAAAGAATAGATGGCAGCAGCATCCGTGTGGATGCAGATTTCCAAAAGAAAAGAAAATGTGTGATGAAGAGCGCGACTTTTTGAATGTCCATGAACGAAATGTATCCTTATACCCAAGCTGGGTGCCGTGTCATAGATGTAGTAAAGCAAATTTTATAATATCTCGATCAGCACAACATTCTGCATATCAGACTGATGAATCCTCAAGCCTCTGGCCCGCAGCCGTGGAAGAAGAGACAATAAACGAGAAGCAAGTAAAAATAGGTGACAGGCTCAAACAAACCTTCATGATCATAAGATCAATTATAAAAGCTAGCTTTAAGATTAGTTGGTGCCATCCCTCCATCATGCTGTCAAACTTTTGATATTACTATGACCGTCCCGAGGTGACTCCGAGATATAGTAAGAAATAAGGGTTTCCTACTAATACTGAACATCAAATAAATGATGGTTTAGCGTCACTAGTCCTCCATGTTTGGTTTTGGACAGTGCTGACATAGTCGGACTTTTATCTGGAGCGTTGTGATCTTTTGGCCCTTCCTGCCGACTTCCTACAACATTGTCGGTGCTCGACCACTGGACCGAAGGATCGCTAGGCCACTCACTTAGCCACTGTGCCACGGAGACCACTTCGCAATGAATATTGCTGTACATAATTTTTCTACAAGATTCTCGTGCCATTGATATTATGTAATAATGATGAAGATTGCCCTGCATTTTATTATTGCTTATCCTTTATAACTGGGCACCTTTTATGTGATGTGTTATTGAAATTCCTATTATTACGATTGCTTAAATGCTGATAATGTGTAATAATGGAAAGCAAATTTAGTGACAAGCTTTAACTTCGGAAAATTGATGAATTTTTTGAAATCTCTTTTTGTCCGGATAACAATTGTGTCAGCTGCACATGGATTTCATTCTATTGTGCATTCTAACAAAGGATGTACGTAGCAACACCAGCAATAGACAAGTACATCTAATGTCAGTAGCTTTCAGTCGACCTCGGAGAATCGATTGCGCAATTTAGTACCTCTGGCTTTTCGCGAGGTCGAAAGGATGTTTCTATACGCACTGCTCCTGGCACCACCATGAAAAATGGCTTAACAGCTGGGAATCGAACCCAGTCCTTGAAATGCTAATGCGGCACGAAGATCACCAAGACTAGCGAAGCATGGCTCAAAGCAGGCATAGTTCAAAGCGCTATTCCCACCTGGCAAGCCATTTTTCATGGTGCTGTCAGTAACAGGGCTCATAGAAATATCTCTTCGATCTCGTGAAAAGCCAGTGGTACTGAATTGCGTATGTATAATGTACCTGTATTGCATAACCCTTCATCAGGGATGAGACTGGTCCGAATGTTTTAATGCAAATTTCGTGTGAAAATCGTGAGTATCGTGAGATTTTTTGATCGATGTTGGTGATACTAATTTTGCATTTTATGTACAATGCAATTGTTTTTCAATTTTTCATGCTAGTGTATTCTAATCCCTTCTGCTTCGTGTATAAAATGCTTTTTTGTGCTGACAATCATTCCTTGAAAAGCGCACTTTAAATATGCAATCAAATCACTTGACATGTATAGTCATAATTGATGAAAAATAGATTGAATCAGTGGTGTAATATTAACTCACTCTGAGAATTCTGAGCTGAATGTTTACTGTCTCTTTTGTCTGTCTGATTTTGTCATATTGTCTGCGCTGATTCCAATCGATCGAAGCAGAATGTACACAAACATATCTTATATCTTCTCTATATTTTGCGCTCACTTCGCGACAAAAATCTGACGTCACGAGCCTATTTCAGGAATGACAATTATGCTTCAGTTTGCTTTCAAACAAATCGTGATCACAGAGTAGGATTTTCATCTTTTGTTGCAATATTTTTGATAATTTCATTTTCATTTCGGTATTTCCAGTCGAATTGTACGATAATCCTGACATTCGGGTATGAATAGAAGATAGTTTGCCAACTAGCAAAACATTTTCATTAACATTCATGCTGCAATTGTATGATTCTGTTAAGATCAACTTCAACTGATGATTCATTATTGTTTGTTCGTGGATTGAATTTAATATCGTAACCATTCCATTACAATTTGTATTTAGCTGATTTCAGGTTTCATTTCAAATTCATATCAATTTATTTCTAAAGCTATCTTTCCATTAAATGATTTTGAAGCTAATCGGCTGGTGACCATTACCGAGTCAACTATGATCGAGTTTTGACCTTGTAGTGTATACAAATGCCATCACAAAATATGTACGACGATTGAATTGTAGCTTTCAGCGACCAAATACGAATACAAGCTCTTCTTCTTTTAATCTGAATGTGCAATGTCTAGCCTGAATTTCAGTACGACAAGCATGGTAGATATTACAATCGTTGATTATAATAGATCTCTCCGTGATCTGATTGAGTGAAGTGATTTACATTTCAGGGTGTCAGCTTCCGTGAATTTTGAAGAATCAAAAAGTCGCCTAAATCCGGACATTAATTGTGCTAATGCAATAATCTTTCGATTCTATCTAGGACAGGTGCATTTAGTGTTATTTTTCATATGTCTTTTCTTGTATCATTGACAGAGATTTCTGTCATTATTTTTTTTCATTTTTTAAATTTTCCTTTTTTTGCTCAAAGACAAATGCATAATTCCGCCTATGACGATAAAATCAAACCACCTCATACAAGTGCGCTAAGACACCCATTGTCTCATGTATATAGAATGTGGAAACACTTGCCAAAGTACTGTGATGTGCTCCCACTGCTGATGTTAAAAGGAGGAACTGATATTCATTTGATTTATGATTTTTTGTCATCTTGGTGTAAATAGATGTTCAAATTTTGACTTCCTTCGTTCGTCAGTAATAAGTCATGAATGATAATAATGTTTTATTTTGTGGAATATTTTCTGCTAATTTGTATTGATATGAAATCATTAATTAAGTATTATGTCAGTGAAAGATGAGTGAAAATGTAAAAATATTCACTTCATGAATGAATAATGAAAGCGTGGGCTACGAAAATAATCTTCCCCAGCACCTGGCAACCCTATGGATTCGTTGCAGTAGCAAACTTATCCTTATAAAGACATGTGAAATTTTCAATTATTTCGTTTTTAAATACGAATTGTATTAATTAATCAAAAAGCAAAGTTCCTGACGCGTTTCGCCTACTGTGACGAAACACGTCGTGAATCTTACTTTTTGTTTAATCAATACAATTCGTGTTTAATATCAATGGGAGACAAATTTTCACTTATTTCTGGGTAAAAATGAATACACGACAACAAAGGATTTAAGTATTTCTTAGATAGGTGCAGTTATGATATTCCCCATGGAAGAAAATCTGCAGATGTGTATAACCGGAACTGAAGCATTTCCATATTTTTTGTCCTTAGTAATAGTCCAGACATTGGAAGACCGTACATATCCGACTCACTGTATCTGTTTTCATACATTTCAGCTCCAGAATAGGTATAGAAATCTCATTATTGATTGTCTATTAGAGACTAATTTTTTTTGCAACATTGTACATCTTATTAGTCGTGAGAGCTTTCGCTGCTATCTGGCTTTCACATACTGTCACTGACCAAATAAACAAAATGTGCGCTTCTGAGAATCGATGACAATTGATTGACGAAATTGCTTTCTATTTCGATGCACGATACCGTTCATCTCGTTATCGACTTTTTTCACCGGAGCGTTAATCGTGTTATTAATTCTTAGAATTGAGGAATTTTTATAATTCATGATATAAATATGAGTAAAAAGCTCAACATAGTTGCAATTAGATTGAATACCAGACCTTAATTTCTTCTCTTATACGACTTATTTTGATTTTTTTAGATATTAAAGTCTCTCATTTACTAGCGTACTTACTGTCCGGTTTAATATCATCGGTTTTTTAGGCTTAGGGGTCGATTCATTGGTCGGTTTGCGTTTCACCACGCCTCACGAGTCGGCGGTCGAGTCGTAAGTCTCGGAGGTCTTTCTCTACGTGGATCCACTTCTTCTGGCCTCCACAGATGTTTGGACCTGGGGCTTCCTGCCATGTGATCTTCTTGAGCCACAAACAGTCTAGCATTCGCTTAAAGTGACCAAACCATCTGAGTTCACATCTTCAGCACACATCTGAGATTCAGAATTCCTAGGAATCGTCTCAGATCTGTCACTGATCTTCATTCACTCTATTTTGTCGAGTATATCCACCTTCTCATTGAGTTTTCGCTTTTCTCGAGTCTGTTGATTTCACGGCCCAAGTTTCCGATGCATATAGCAGCACACTCTTAAAGCATGTTCGGTAAGTGTAACCTCTTCGGCGGAGAGAGATGCTTCGGCAGGTGAGATAGGGAGAGAAGTTCGTGGAAAGCTTTCCAAGCAGCCTTGACTTGCGCAGTTGTGGCGTCAAGGCAAAACTCGCCTCTCCTTTTTGATGATTGATGTGATATTAACATTTTAAGTGCCTAACATAAAAATATCTGGATTCATTTGTTACACAGAAAATCGTTCCTGATTTTCTGAAATGTTATTGTAGATGATGCTGCCATAATTAGAAACATAGTGAAAGGTCAAAATTCCACGTCACTTCTTTTAATCCTGGTTCCACCAGCACCTTCAAAATTCGTATCTAGTGACGTGAAGTGAACCCTTATCACAGAATGTAGATATTTGTGATAGAAACCCATTGTGTTTTCTCATTATTGTGATCACCGTCATGTTGTAGAGTTATTGACGCAGTTGGTATTCCGCATTTACATTACTTATCTGAACTGACGATTCATTGCTTATCATGTCGCTCTTTCTATAAAAATGCAGCTAGCTTTCTTCATTCTGTATCAACTCCAACGTCTGAGCTCAGATATTGGCAATATTTGATACTGGCGATACTTTCTGTGTTAGGGGCTTTAAATGTATCAACTAAGGAATTTTCTTCATTCCTTTGGAAATTTCGTGTCATAGGTTGACAGCAATTAATTAAATGTTATCAATTTTATAAAAAATTTCGTTTAATCATGATATTAAGCACTATATATTGAAGGAATATATCGAATGATTAGCACTTACAGGTTACAAAACAACTAGACTATAACCCATGGTCAAGGTCACCATCAAGAAATATCAGAAACTCATTTGAAATTTCATAACAATTTTTAATTCTCTCTTTGAGCAAAATTGATATAATGCACAAAGTTATTAGATGTTAGTATTAATACATAATATTTAATGAGCTATTTGAAATTGCAACGAAATGAATCGCATGAAGAAACGCAAAAGTGCAAACAAAATCTACCTCACATTTTGTTTCTCGGTGCCATTTGTGTCAAATTATCTCAATAAATGATCAAAGAAGAAAATCAATACTCGCTTTCATCATTTATCTATCTAAAGCATTTCTACAATCTCCAAAAATTTTGAAGAGAAACTAGAGCAGAGACTTCAGAAAACCGAAAATCTAGTTTTGTCCTCAGGAAAATTATTTCAAAAATTTTCAGATCTTCATTCTTCTTGTCGCTATTCGCTTGATACTTGAAATACCGACGAAACATTTATGGATATATGAAAGACAATGAGAGAAGATGTGAAGTCTAATGAGAGAAATTTGACCATCAATAACTAGCGAGTGTCGATTTTACTCCTAACCAAACAAAGACGCAGAGTCGAATTTCTTTATCCGGCTCTCGGAAAAGTTGGACCACAACGCTGTGGAGCAGAGTCAGACTTGCTGTGATTCACAGACTACATTTGAACCAGACTTGAGTTCTGTTTCTGCGAAGGACAACCAATTTCATGTCTCGCTTCATTCTTTGCAGATGGATCTTTTTTATAAGAACATCTCATAGCTTCTCTCATTGCAGTGTTTTCCTTGTCAAAATATTGGAGGCTGCAACTCGGTTTTGCCAAATAGAGCCGTTGCTTTTGCATAAAATTACTTTTGAAGTATTAACACGGTCAAAGGTCATTGAGAAGTGTAGATAGTAAGATAATTACAAAAGAGAAGTACGTGTATAGGCGAGTGTATTATTAAATATTTTGAAATCAAGCGTATGCGTTGTGAGTTAATCAAAGGTTAATATTTGCACTAAAGCTTACATAGAGGTAAATAAAATTATGCTTAAATAGAGTTCTAAATTTCAACGAGTAAATAATTGCACAATTTCCAACAATATATTAGTTATATTCCTTGTTTCATTGCCCCTTTCAATCTACATGCTTATTAGATGTAAAATTGGATGGAACCAAGTGTTCATCAAAAATTTTAATACAGACCTCTACAAAAGAGTTTGAGAACCCCTGTTGTAAAGGATCTAACGTGAGTTTCAGTCGAGATCCCTGCATGACTTGAATACTCTTCGCTCTATGTATGCCTACAAGGAGCATTTTTCAAAGACAATGCTCATCTTTATAAGGGAACACACCCACAGTCGTTTCCTTCCACATCCGCAGAACACGTCAACTGTTGAAAAGGTAACTCTATCCTCATCTTTTCAAACAAACGAATGAGCTGTTCATATCAATTTTCTTTACTCAGCATTTGAGACAAAATGCAAGTTTTAAGAACTAAGTTTAACGTAAAGAGACTCTGATTTCCTAATTGAAACCATGTGTTTGATAGATAGTATAACATCGTGCGCATATTATGGTGCCCTAGATGCAATTTTTTGGGTCTCAAAAGTGATTCAAACTTGTGAAAGATGTAACCGTCGACGGTCCGGTTCGATCTGGAAATTTCCAGAAGTTTTGCATCTTTGCCTTACCAATAATAAAAATATTGGTAAAGAATTTGGCTGATCGTCTTCCTTCAGAAAAATGAAAGTTTTTACTATTTATGTCTCTTTTTTCATAATTTGAATCTGAAATTCGAATATACTCAGGCTACAAAAAGACAAAATCAAATTTGGCTTCAATGATATTCTGAACGTGAAACGCAAAAACCCCATGCAAGAAAATCTTTTATTTCCAAATTCGTCTATCAAAATTTGAAATCTTTTATAAACGACTTCGAAACAAATCAACCCTCAGACAAGGAATTATGATTTTTGAAGAAGAGCATAGAAGCATGCTGAATCATTTGATGTTGTTCTAGAGGTTGAATATTTTAGATTCCCAATTTTTTGACATTCCGGCGCACCGTGATTAACAATATTGAAAACCATGATCCTAAACAACAAATGTGTTTGGAATTTTGAATGTGAAATATATGAAAAGCGAACTTGAAAATGAAATGAAATTGAGTGCGAAACAGCATATTTATGAATTACTTTTGAAAACGGCATGCAATAATTGAGAAGTCATTATTTCGGATTTCTCCATCCGTTTAATTCCACACTCCACAGTACAGTAAAATACACGAGCTTTCGATGGCTCTCGGTGCACCGTAAAAAATATTCAGCATATTAAGCATGCAATAGTTTAAAACGCAGCAACTATTGTGATGATTTTGTAAGCTTCGTCAGTTGGCATTAATTTGAATTTGGTTAGCACATGGAATGATGGGCGAGTTGTAATTATCTTCTATTTATTTTCTGCCTAAATGATGGAAATGATGAGCAAGGTCTATTGATAGTTATTCATTTTTCAAGAAACAACAGTGCCATTCTCTTTAATGGAGGATGCGATAATGTGACATTCACATCGATTGCCAGTGGGTAATTAGGATAAGAGGGGGACCTGACGCCATCGTCACCAACTAAAGATAAAATATAATTAGAATTAAAACAATCACTGTGTACATAAGTCACATCAAGGCTAGAGGAGCTTATTTCTAATGAAATCATTGATGTTGCTGATACATTGATTTCTATGTTCTTGTCTACCATCAATCCTCGAATCCAAAGAAAAATTCTTCAGATACGACAGTAAGACAAAATCATAAAAGAAAGATTCAGAGAAATTTCTAAAAGGCGTAAATAGATTATAACAAATAATTTCAATAATTTTGTAAATTATGAGACATGAGACATATTCACAAGGTAATATTTGTTGACAAGAAGACAAGTAGAAGTAATAGCAATAACTTAAGTAACGATGGATTGATAGTAACAAGTAGAAATGAAGAGACAAGACTTTTTAATTGCATAGCCTCCTGTATCCTGGTATCAAAAGAATTTTATGAAGTGAACTGCGTGTATTTTTTACTGTTTCTTCTTGAGTTATATGTTCGCTTTGATGATAGAATAATGAAATGGCGCATTTAAAATCGGTTGAAGTAATTGGTTATGAATGGCTGGTAATCTAAGAGTGACGATATAATTATGGAGATAATGTCAAGAAAACATGAATGACTTCGATAAAACAAAATAATAAAGATGATGATAATTAAAAATAAATAATTTTTAAAATTTATACTTGTAGCTAAGAGACATGCAACGGAGAGAGCTAAAGGGAGAGAAAGAAGAAGTTGGAACGAAGCATCTCTTACTAAATCTTTTTCCCATGATCCAATAAGTTAGAGGACAATTCCTGTCAGTTATGATGGAATTTTTTTAATTTTCCAAACCGATAGGCTTTTTAGAGCTGAATTTCTGAAAGGTTTGTCATACAATAGAATTCATTGTAACGTTATATACGAAAATGACCATCCATTTTCTGCGCAATTCATCAACGATGTGACTTTCTTTTGCCTATTTTCTATAAAATTTCCAAACGCGAGTCGACCCCTCTTCTTCATTGTCTTGCAGTTCCGTTTTGATGTCACACTCATTCCTGAGTTACCTGCCTTTGTATTTCTTTCTTCAGTACAACTTAACATCATCGATCAAAACCTTCGTTTATTGCTTAACTTGAGATGAGGTCAACTGTGAGATGTCGCTTGTTCAATTCTGCTCCCGGATTTGAAAGTTGAAATAGTAAGGCTGAGGAAACGTAGCTTCCTTTCTTGGCTGATTAAGAGATCGTCTTTTATCGAAGCATTTCTCTCCGGACTGATTCTTTAACTTAAACTTCAAGTCTGATGGCAATCTGTCTTTACATGACGATAGAATGAAATATGAGACGAAGAAAATATTATGAAGACAGAAGTTGATCTGAGAAACATAAACTCGAAGTTTGCCATGTTACCTGAAACTGATTGACAGAGTCTGAGAGATAAGAAAACCATTTAACGAAAAAGACCGCCATAATTGAAGTAATTACAGTCGAAAGCTTCATCTTTGGATTCATTAGCTCTATGCAAATTTCTTTGCTAAAACAAAGCAATTTGATAAATGCCTTTGGTACATTTTCTACTCTTCCATTATGTTAGTGATTCACTCATGATTCATAGATTTGCTTATGGGATAACTGGTCAACCACTGTTGAACTTCACAAGCGATGCGCTCATTCTTGGTGGTTGTGCTCATGTCAAGGACTGCTTGGTCTGCATATATCACAAAAAGTGTTATTTACTTTAAATTCGTTGAGTATTGCCGTTTTCCAAACCTTGCCAACCAAAACACGGGTGTTTTTGGGTCAACGCAAAGTGGAACCAAGATTCAACTGTACAAATATTTGATGTGCAGTTAATTAATTCTTCACGATACCATGAAACGATAGTGCTTCAACACGACACAACATGAATGCGAAATATGCCAAACAATACAACAAACACGAGCATGAAAAATCACGAATGTCTTAATACGATAATGACGGCATGTGTTTCATTGAAAAAGCACTTCATTGATTCGCGATGGTTGTGTGACTTAATTTTATATATAAGGTCACCAAAACTTTAGCTGGTATGGTAGCACTAGTGCCTGGAATTCAACCTCTCAAAGCGGCCATCATTACTTTTCGCCATATTTTGCATTGTAAATGGCAATGCTATAGTCAGAGACGCTTTGAGAATGCACAAGTACAAGGGACAACCCCATAAATCCCATTCCAGAGACTGATAATCCTCGAGTTGGCAGTGGCAGTTACAGTTTCATTCATTTGTTTGTACCTATGCTAATTCGCATCGTCAGAGAACGGACCTCAGCAGCACCAACTTCATTAAAGATAAAATGAGAAACTTCGATCTAAGAACGCCATCCTTTGTTGCGGTATTTCTTCCATGTAAACAGTTCATTTTCATCATCAACCAAAACGTCTGAAGAATTCTTCATACCCATGAAATAAAAAGAATCAAAGTCCGCTCTAGTGAATACTGAATCAAATTCCGATGCTTTATTACAAGTATTGCATGAATGATTTAATGGACCACTTTCTAGCATGGAATCAAAACATGAACCACGTTCTTTTGTTTGAGAAAATCTTTACATTTCAGTTATCATGAAGACATTGAAATCCTTACTTTGATCTATAGTGAGCTAGTCAACATTTCTTCCGATATTTTGCTTATTGAATAAACAGGAGTCCGCTCTCGATTCAAGGCAGTCAACCTTTGATTCATGATAGTTTATTCAAACCTGAATGTCTGTTGTTCCATGGCTTGTGTATGTAGCTGATCGGTGCTCGGAGGCACAGTTGCTGCTAAGCTGACTGTAAAATTTAATCGCATATCCTTCTCATGGTCGGTCATGTGCACAAAATATGCAATAGTGTCTTGAGCGAAATACTCGTAAGCTAGGTACTATCCCTATTTACAGGACCCGCATTTCACTTTTTTACTTTTTTGCGCATTCTATCTTATATTTCGTTGGAAATGCTGACAGATCTATTAATGCTCTATTGAGCATACCTTCGAGATATTCTCGAACCAGATACTAGTGAAGTCGAGTTTAGATAGTAGGGCCTTTATTTAGTCTAAATGCTATCTATGGGCTTTTTTTGTAATTTTTGTGCCTAACAGTGTAACAAAGAGTGCCGAATCCTCCTGTAATTTCGTGCCCACGAACCGATAAGTGTGGACAATCATTCAATCGATGACTTTTTGTTTGCTTTTGTAGTAGAGTTTGCAATTCCGAACCTCAGGATCTTCAAATCTCGCGAAATCGCAAAGTCAGTGTCCGCCGATCACAAAATCAGTATAATATTAACTTGACTGGAAAATTCAATGGCTCATAAACTGAACTATATGCGAAGTTCATGCTCATGTTCTTTGTTTATACACTCATTCCAAAATTATGAATGAGACAATTGTGAAAATCGATTTCTTATTCTGAAATGAAATGTCGTAGAGAAAAACGAATTCAGATAAAGCACTTTAATGTCTGAGGCGCATCGTAATGGATGCCATTGATTTGATTCAATTATCAATAATTTCGATCCAATTAGGAAATACTATTTTTACTACACGTAGTATGATAGATGTATAAAATATTTCGTCAATAGTAGAATTGGTCATAATGATACACAATTTAGGTACTTATGGGTTAAGCTGAGCGAGCTAGAAAAGCGAAGACGAAAATTAAAATCTAGGAAAAAACAACACAGTCTTGGTATTTATGGGTTATCCCCCCACGTTTTCAAATTTCTCTAAATTCCGTAAAAATGAATCAATCTTCACAAAACTTTAGGTCCACGTAAGTGAGGATATTTTCTACCCACATGCCAAAATTTGTGCAAATCGGACAAGTACTTTTTGAATTAGGAGCGATAACTTGAAGTGCAGCGATGTCTACAGCTTGATTTGACTTCTTCTAACCTCATCGTTTGAGCAGAAAGCACTTGAGGTCAACAAAGTCATTTCCCGACAACTCGTGAAGTGATGATGACCAGGCCACATCCCTTACAGAAAAATGTTTAACTTAAAACGGTGTGGCAAGGTAGTGGTCGTGGTAAGATTTCAAATAGCAGTGGATGTGACGAAGAGGGAGAGAGAATAATGCACACACGAGTAACAATAATACGTCGAACAGACGAAATCAGTTCAGGCTGTTGACATCGCTACACTTCACGTTATCGTCTCTAATGCAAAAACTACTTGTTCGATCTGCACAAATTTTTGTAAGTAGCTAGAAAATATACTTAAGTACGTCTACCTGAAGTTTGGTGACGATTGATTCATTTTTGCAGATTTTAGACAAATTTGAAAACCTGGGGGGGGGGGAGATAACCCATAAGTACCATAATTTATCGCAACGTTTCATTAAGTGACCTAATATCATCACATGTGTATTTAAAGTCACACTTATCATTTTTCGGGCCGTCGGTATGTGACGAAGATGCATGAAAGATATTTAAAAATTTTCCTCAATTCTATGATGATTTGTCATAATGATGTATAATTTATCGTAATGTTTCGTTCATTAGGTTGCCGAACATCACATATCTAAAGTCACACTTCGTATTTCAGGCCGTCGGTAATTGACGAAGTTTACGACACTGGACTGCATTTTGAATTGAGCTGTACACAAGGAATAGATTGAACTTGTGAATCACGATTTTATCTGTAGAAGGCTAACAATGAGAAAGTGCTCTTCAACCAAAGTTGGTAAGTATGATGCATTGATTGACTCTTGAAAAGGATTCATGCATGTGTTCATCAATTGCTGAGACTGTTCATAAAATCATGTTGGCATTTTTCTTTTTTGCGTCACTGGAGTAAGGATAATTTATGAAAGATGGGTAGACTTAAGCAAATTCTGAACGAAGGTAATTATCATTGTTATGTGCTTTCTCTGAGCACAGATAAATTCCGAATTGTCATACGCCAAGATTTAATTACACTTACTACTTCATCGTTTGAATGTCAGACAATGTCTGAACTTTGGAGTTTAGTGTCAAGCAAACTGTAATTTCATTCCATGGCATTTCCGCAATTCCAAATTAGGAAGTAGAACATCTTTCTCGGTGCGATGATGCAGAGGGTTCATGGTTCCAGTCTGCCCGCCTGCCAATACTCACCAGAAAACTACCTAACCTGTCAAGTGTTGCCAATGTGTGAAACCTGTCTTAATACCGGCGTGGAACAGGGGAAATTTTCAACAAAAAATATATCAGAATTTATCGAGAAGCAAGTAGGATTCTTGACATTTTTTAGTTTCATTCAAATTCGAAAGCTCACATAATGAATACTCACATTCATCAATTTGTTTCATCTGAAAAGTGAGAAACTCTGTCTTACTTACTTCCCCGTTTTTCGTCTTTGTCCATGTTGAACGGGGTCAGACGGTTGCTGCCTTCTGATGACGTGCCTCCACTCCTGCCGATCGTAAACCATTGATGAATTCAGGACCAGAGCTTGAACATAATCGGAGACGACTTGCGACCATGCTTTCCTTGATCTTCCTCTCGGCCTTCTGCCTTCTACCTCAAACCTCCAACTGGGAAGATCTTTTCGTCCAGTCATTCTCATCTCTTCTCAGAATGTGGCGATACCACCGGAGTCTTCTTCGTAGAACATCGGAAATACACTCCAGGTTCATCTTCTTTCTTAGGTCTTCACTCCTGTGTCCACCGGCACATTCTACTCACCATTGCCTTTTCTGTTCATTCAATCTTCATGATGAGATCACCTTTCACTTTGTCTGGCAGAAGTAATGGTCTAAATATGATAAGAACATGAATATATTGAATATCATGACTTTTCATGACTTCTGCTCATTTTTACTCATCTTAGTGCTTATACTTTTCCTGTCACGTCAGATTTATTGACTGCATTCCGACTGCATTTCTGATAGTTTTCCATATGTTCCATATTTTCATTTTCAACATTGCATGATAAAGCAAGAAACGAAATTTCGATCACAAGAAAAGTTCTTCTTGTAGACGAATGACTTTGAATATATCGAATTGATAGTACAGGGTGCGGCATAAAGATCTCCCCGATTTGCCATAGCTATGAAACGAAAAAGAAGACAGATGCAAGAATTCTTTTATATTCCAAAAGTAGTTCATATAATGCCATTATCATATTTTCTATGCAAAACGTGTCTTCTCTTATTTGCGATTCCGATAGTCTAGGTTAACAAAAGACACTGCTGAAGTGACTCATCTCCGCTCTCTTATTGGCGTTCACGTGCCGTATAACAGCATTCTTGGAATTGCATTGTCATAGCGTGGAGTGGAAAGCATCGTGCCTTTGTTGTCGAGGGACATATCAAGAACGGTGAATCCGTGATAACGACGCAGCGCGCGTTCCGTATGCGTTTTGATCTCGGTCGCCTTTGGGTTTCAAATTTTAGACTCACTAGCTCAAGTTTAAAAAGACAAAGTCCCGGCCGACCAAGGACCGCAACAGGGGTAGAGAATGTTACACTTGTGAGAGCTTCGATACAGCACTCTCCCAGGCGTTCAGCACGGAGACATGCGGCTGCCCTAGGCATGTCAGATCGAAGTGTCCGCAGAATTTTGCATCAGCAACTCAACATGCATCCCTACAAAATGATGGTCGTGCAGGAGTTGAATGAGACAGACTATGAAACCAGAACAACTTTGTGTGGAGACATTCTCAGGGAGGTTCCCCCTACAGCCGTTATGATCTGCAGCGATGAAGCGCATTTCCATTTATCGGGGATAGTTAATAAACAGAACTTTCGCTACTGGTCTGACACCAATCCTCAGGAACTTCATCAGCGACCGCTCCACAGTCCGAAAGTTACTGTTTGGTGTGCCGTAGGAAATTTCGGAGTTTGGGGTCCTTATTTTTTTTGAAGAGGGTGGTGTTACAGTAACGGTAACGTCTGATCGTTATTGTAAAATGCTAGAGTATTTTCTCCGTCCGAAAGTCACCGATTTACTCAATGATCAGGAGGACTTGTGGTTCCAACAGGATGGTGCTACATCGCATACCTCACGCCGGTCACTCACCATCCTCCAAAATTTGTTCCCGAGTCGTTTGATCTCTTTACGAGGTGATATTGGCTGGCCTCCACGTTCGCCAGATTTGTCCCCTTGCGAATTTTTTTCTTGTGGGGACACATCAAATCAAAAGTCTACAAACACCGACCAAGAAACTTGCAAGACTTAAAGACAGCAATTACACAGGAAATTGCTAACATTCCAATCGACATGGTTCGTAGTGTGATGGACAACTTTCGCGAGAGGCTTCGCTACTGCATCGACAAT
Source organism: Prostheceraeus crozeri (assembly GCA_907163375.1). Lineage (NCBI taxonomy): Eukaryota > Metazoa > Platyhelminthes > Polycladida > Euryleptidae > Prostheceraeus > Prostheceraeus crozeri. The sequence goes on along the minus strand of CAJQUW010014678.1, from coordinate 83,299 downwards.
GACGGCCGGCACTTAAGCGATGTAATTTTCAAAACCTAAATTGACATAATTTCATACATTAACTGTTCTGGAATAGAAAATTTTTCATAGTTTTGTCGTTGTTTTCTGAACATACAAATTCGGTGAAATCAAAAAATAAAATGGCAACAACGGGGCTTCAAAACGTAAAATATCATAATTGCATAACATGTACTTTTCTAGGATACAAATATTTTTCATATCATTATCTTCGTTTACTTTTCAATACCATATAAAATCGGTGAGATCTTTTTGCCGCACCCTGCATATTTATGTGAAATATGTCTTGTTCATCTAATCTATCCTTAATTCAATACTATGTTATTTTTCTTCTTCTGTGTCTGTTTATGAAAAGCATTCATGAAAGTGGGACATTTTCTGTTACTTGAGTGGTTTTTATTTGATCTCAAGTGTGACTTATCAACGGAACTGTGATTTCTTTCTCCACTATATGATATTTTCATCATTCCAAATGATAGTGCTGCAATATGAATCGGCGACGGACAAGAATTTGATATCAGAAAACAATTTCTAAAGTTTCGGCGCCGAACCATCACTTATAACGATCTCCAAGTTCTATCTCGTCTGAAATTGTGGCACACAAGTAACGTTTAGGAACAGTTTATGATGAGCTTCATTCTCCCAAAATCTTTCTTCAGTCTCTTTGTCTCACCGCCCCTTTCAATTCGGAGTCACGCTAAGGCGAAGTGCAGAATCGAATCGATGTTTCGTGACTATAATGACACTTCCCGAATTGAAATATGAGGCTGCAGCCATTAAAGTTGGTTTAGAATTGAGTGAAAATCGACCGATAGTGACAAAAACAATGAAGTGATGAGTGAAGTTTCTTCAGAAGTAAGACCAAACGTGCGATCAATTATGCTGTGACTAATTTCCTCAAAGAAGGGAAATACTTCGGATGTACAACAACTTTTGAGATTTTCTTCTATTAAAAACAAATTTATTTCCAATAATCAAAAAATCTATTCATGAAGTTACATATGAACCTCCTACATCAATCACAGCTTGGCAGTGATCCAGAAGTCGATGTACCTCATTGTGGAGGTCATCTTCGTTGAGTGACCGTGCCCACTGCAACGTGGCCTCTTTGACTTGGAGGTGGTCCACAAAAATTCGATTTTCCATGTCCCTCTTCAACCAAGTGAACAGAAACCTGTCACAGAGGTTGAAGTCTGGACTGTAGGGTGGTTGGAAAAGAAGAGTGACATCTCGCTTCTCCATGTACTCACGTACCACAGCCGAAGTGTGGGGACGAGCATTGTCCCACTGCCAAAGCAGCTCGTTGAGTCGGATAGGCTTTGAACGAAGGGACCGCCACAAGTCACCAGTGTGACGAACAAAGTCAATAATGCGCTGAGAATCAATGGTCTCTCGAGGGACAGTTGTGTCGAAGCAAAAGCGCTTGTTTGGTGTGAAGGCAGCAAGAAGAAGTGTTCTCTCGTTCGAAATGCTGGATTTGACCACCTGAGGTCGATCCTGCATCTTCCTCAACCAGCATTTGTTGCGGGACTTCCGACACACTCCTTAGAAACGCATCCACGTTTCATCTTGCACAGCCAGTTTATTGAACATGGTGTTTAGGCCTTCACGATGGAAAACTTTACGGAAGTTCTTCGCACAATTCACACGAAGTTCTTTGTGTTCATCTGAAAGCTCATGTGGAACCCAAACAGAAGTCACACAACGAAGTGAGAGATCTTCGGTCAAGATTTTGTGCGCAGATGATTTGGGGACATCAAGCCATTCGGATCTCTCTTGTCGATATTTTGGGGTCATCTTCGACTAACTCACGTACGGCATTCACCACTTCCGGTACTCGCACCGACGAAGGACGACCACTTCTGGCTGCATCTCCAAAAGTGAGACTCTGGCCTTGATGGTCCACTGATGGTTGAAAGTTAACCCACCGAAAAACAATTGCTCGGCTAGGGGCGTCTTCTCCAAAAACCTGTTGGAGCTCCTCAAATATTCTTTGACCACTTATGCCTAATCTCCCTCGGGTGTAAGCATAAAATCGGTAGTGCTCTTTGTTGGCAGACATGTGTGGAAGAGAAAACAATTTCAGTCTTTAACGTTGAATCTGACGACGCGTTGCACAAAGACAAGAAACTTCTGCTCGGATAGCACTGAATGCTTAAAGCGAGCGTAATTTGGCTCGAAACGATATCGGAAAATCGATAGTAGGCTAGTGCATAAATACTACGTTTTTGTTGGTTGCTAATGCTCATGCAAAGAGAACTACACGCATAGTCTCAAAACTTATTGGACACCCGAAGTATTATCTACTCAGGTGACTGAAGCAAACACTTATTAGAGTTGAATCGGATGAAATTTTTTGAATAACTTACTTGAATATCACAAATTTGTTAAGTATATCGCGTTTATGCTACAAAGGGTTGAACCAAATAAACTTGTCAGTATATACTTCGTATAATTCAGAAATTGATAGTTCGAGATTTTATGTACATATCTATGTAACTTCGCCTATGTTTGAGGTTCGAAATGGAGGAGCTCCAGATTTTTCTTCTCATTATTCCATCATCTCTCTCTCTCTCTCTCTCTCTCTCTCTCTCTCTCTCTCTGACCATTTCTGATGTTTGATCATGACACCTGTAGGTCTGCAGATCCAAAATTTTCATCTCAGTTCACGGATTGACCAGCTTTCACAAAGCTTGGTGGAACACATTGACTGATGCATTGTGTCAGCATTTTCGTGATGATGTTGCTAAGAAATGTCCGTCCACCATAGGCATTTATTGATATCTATCAACCGAGATACGTGTAGATTCCTGCTTCGAGCACATGTCTGTATACTACCCGAAATTGGCGACTCACCGGTATGTAATCTTCCTCCTCACTCGCTTCAATAGCCCTGCTGTCCAGACGAAAGAATAGGGAAAATACAGAGAAAAAAACAGCTCAATTCATTTATGTGTCAATTAAGCATTAGCCAGGTGCGGCTATTTTCAAGCAGATTTAATTTAGTCTTTTAATTAATTAGTGACATTTACAGGTGAAAGTCGAAGCAAGCAATATTGTACTACATAATGGCACTTATAAGCGCATGCGCTTGTAAGCGGATCAAATCATATGTTAATATTCCTTAAAAATTGCGATTTTCTTTAACAAGGCATTTTTGAGGAATGCGAGATATATTTGGAAGATATCGTGGTATTATTGTGCTGTTGCGCACAAATGAACACAATCAAATACTGCACATCAAAAGCAGCACATTTATAGTATAATACAAGAATACGAGCATTATGCGCATCTCTCGAAGATGGAATACGTGGCTTTTTCAATAACCATTGCGTTGTGAACCAACGGGCTTCTTCTGATGTAGGATTTCTGTAGCCAGGGGCGTCATACAGACATAGGTCGTCTGAAGAAAGAAGCCTGTGGTTTTCCTTATAAGCGGCACAATGGACGTATGTCGCAGATTTTCCTTTGGCTTGGATTTTTGTCGATATTTCATCTCTTTTATCAAAGTGATTGACTAACAGCTGATATTGTTCGGTAAAAGTCACTACCAAAGAGTTTTGTCATTCCGAGACGCCTTAAATCCCATCGATATGTGATGTGACTTTTTACATTCAGAGGGATTGAAAAATGAGAAGTTATCCGCTCTGCGTCCGGGAGATCTTGGTTCGAACCCTTGTCGTTGCAGGCCATAGACTTTTAAATGTATACACTCCGCATTCTTGCTAGCACTCAGCACTGAAAGACTGGGAGTGGGATTGCATAAAGCTTTCATTGACTATTTTTGATGAAACGCTTGTGCCACTACAAAGACATCCAATTGTCATCATCTAATAGAGCTACCTATATGAGAGATGTGTAGAATACCATTAGAGTGAGGTAACCAGATCAGCACAGAAACAGCAAAAGCGAAAAGTATGATTACAATATTTTAATATTGTTGCTCATGCACCAGAATTTCGACCGCATTTTGCTCTCATCTACATCTTTTTTAACACGAACCCGAGGGTCATTGGCGTTTACATAGAAAGTTGCACGATTATGATTTATCTCCCATTTTGTATTGGCTTCTATATTTGTACAACAGCTCGATGTTTCAATCAATCAAATTTGTCGGATAAAATACTTGAAAATAGGCAGATTTCGCTGCTTACATTCAATAGTCGGTTGACATTTATCGTCGTTTGAACTGCATCGGATAAGTGATAATGTTAGGTATCGGTCAAACAGGTGCCGGCTCAGCACTCTATCATGGTCCATCATTGGTCATGTCCATTCATTGATAATTATGAATAATTCGTCAATTTTGATCTGAATAGGTTTTCTAAGTTTCTAGTTGAAGATGTGACTGAAATTGATTCGTATGCACTTCACTCTGCATCATTGACGGAATATAGGTCTTTTCTGTAAGATATTTCTTCACCATCTATTCATCTATGATGAAATGTTATCTTTTTCAGGCAGATGTGAAAAGTAGTAAATCCCCTTTAATTGGCCATTCTCAGTGATATCATTGGCTTCAGTATTACCAGAGATGGATTTATTTGCATGTGGGTTAGTCCGACATAATTCTATCCCTGCCATTGTACACAATCACAGAATTAGATTGTTTAATCGAATCACTTTACTAGAAGTGCAAACTGATTCAAACAGATGGCACATGCAGGAACTTGATAAGTGGGCAAAAAGAAATTTTTAATACCTTGCAGAGATAGGAAAAATTGTCGTGCGTCGCTTGCGGATTGCTCTGAATTCCTTCAAAATGCTCAGATCGCCACGACTCCTTCAGATTCGAGGAATTCAGATCATTATGCAAAAGTTTTCTCGATAATGTTAGGCCATCCGATCATTTTAAAAAAAGTTAGCAGGCGCATGAAAAAACGTTCACAAACTTCTCTACAGAGCTTGACACCGTCTGTCTCTTTGCTGTGTGATACGGTTGATAACAGTCATTGAAACTTTGCATAATTTGGCGTGTTTAATGTTGAACTGTCTGCTCATTGTTCGATTGCTATGGTATTTAGTCAGGAGATTGTGCCATTTCAATAACGTTACATGTTCCAATGCTTCCCTTCTAGTGAAACGGAAGAAGAGACGACCTGTCTAATTCTGTGTATGCAATAGTAGCAAGCGATAGAAACTGACATAGATATTCGTCTGTCTTTGTCTTGTGTGATTGGCCAGGTGCGTGCGTTGCAGACGTAGCTTTTGTCAGTGAACACGCAATCCTCAAGTCAAGTGAAAAGTACTTATCTTTGCATCAATTTTTCTCCGTGATAAATTTGGCGAGTGGAAATATTATTCACACCCCTCGACTCTTCACGATCTAATTTTGCTGACTGTATACGTTTAATTGGTGTCAATCTTCTGGTTCATCAAAATTCAGACATGAATTTGCACTACTTTCAATGGAAAATTGATCTTCTTGCCCCTCGAGACTAGTTCTGGACGCGACCATCAGTACTGGGGAACGTCATCTCTAGACCCAAACACGCAGACAAGCAATGTGTCGCCGTGAATACTGCTGCCACAGCAAGCTCTCGAAAGATTGCATTTCTACCACAATTTTACCGAGATGTTATGTTTTATTTTTCTTTGTCGTTTATAACTCATGTTTCTCCAAATGATATTTCATGTGATTATTATTATATATTCAGGATGTGTCTGATTGTAAGATGCACTATTATAAGACTGCTATATCACTCAGACACTGTGATATCGCTCCCAGTATGCACTGTGATGAGACTTATGTAAAATATGCTTATACTACTCATAAAAGTCATCAGTAGTGACGGTAGTGGTATCTTCGCAAATGAAATTCAAAGTGTATTTTTCCACCAAAAAAGTCAGCAATCTGTTATTATAGAATATGTTTCTGTGTTTACCCATTTTTCTTGACTTGATACATTTTCCGAATGTTTATCAGTGAAATTGAGCTCTGAATGTTCATTTATTAAATTTAGTGTCCTATTTGAATAGTTTTCATGAAATCTGGCATAGCTGAGTATTTGAACATTAAAATGCTCTCAGAGTACAAAATGATTATTCCACAAGAAACAGCGCACGCAAATTATAAATTAATGAAAATGAAGCAAAGTTCCCTGTCATGCTCAGCATGCAGTATGATGCAAATGACCGGAGCCAACACTGGCTCATACTCATCAGTATTTGTTGTCTGGTGTTGGTTCCTTTCTTCATTGCAGCACATGAAGTAAGCAATCCTAAAATGTAAATTTCACGAAAACCGTTAATAGATTGAACTTCGATACCCTTTATTGAAGCATTTTCTCCAATCCACTGAATATGGTCAATTGAGTACATGATGCCGATACAAAACAGTCATCATTGACGTCACTCAATGAAACAGAAATTCACCTCAAAATAGAAAACAATAGCATTGTAACGTCAGTACTTCTCACATCACAATGCCTACTCAGTATTGTTATAGTGACAGTCCAGCATTATTCCATTCCAAATGCAGTGACATCACTGACCCATGCCGCTTCAATTTTCAACATTCCGGTCGATGTGGCCGCAGAGCAATATGGAATGCAAGATGTTATTTTCTCTCATGCGCTTCATCCAGAAATTTTCATCTGGTATTTATGACTGATGCTCATCAATTTGGGGAAATTTCCAGTATTTCTTGTGTCTACTGGATTTACGTTTCTCTGCACTTCCTACCCTGCCATTTTCTGAAATATGCTTTAGGGATGCTTGCGGATCACATTCTTTTACATTCTCTTTCTACCGTGCAGTCAATCGCAGCTACTCGTACTTAGCTTTATTTCTTTTCCTGCCACGGCCGCATCTGGTCTTATCTAGGCGGCATGCGTATGGAAATCAATTCGCATTAGGAAGCTCTATTTGATACTTTGCCGCTTTAGAAGTTGATATGCATGTAGTTTTCTCTCTCTATATATATATATCTAATCTGGTTCATGTGCAACACAAGGCACTCGTGCTGTCACTACGCCAATGCAGGTTCGTAATGTAGCTTAGTGCCTGAGAAAAGAAAAAAAAATTATGAACTAGGGAGCCTTCATGAAATTGATATCATGTACAGGGTGAGTCAAAAGTAACCGGGCCGTCAATGCTAGTGCAATGCACGTCAACGCTGAATCACAAGTAGTCAGAAACTCAATGCATTCTTGATGTGAGTTAGCGCTCTAAGTCAGCAACCTATTGACATTGATCATTGGGTCGATTAATAGACACAATAAGCTTATTTCTTTCTACGGAGTCAATACATATCAATACGTTTCACCTGTCATTATTACATCTTTTCTAATTGTCAGAATTTCACAGTTGCATTTATGCCGTGACGTAAATGGCTGAGACAAAAAACCAGACTGACTATTGAAGACGCCTTTTTATCATTAGAACCTTCTACAAAAGCGCGCTACAATAAGAGCGAGATATGTCGCCAATTCCAAAATAAATTTGATCGAACTGTTAGAAGACACCATAGCGTATCTTACTGAGCGCTTAGAGTTAATAGCATCATGGAAAGATCTTCCGAGATCACCAGACGGACGTCCTCTTACAGTCTGCGAAAATCCACAAGATTGGCTTCACAGGAGCTTATCATCTCTCAAGCTTCAATTGTGAGAATTTTACACAATCCTCATGTGGAAGCATATCGTCCACACTTGCTCCACTCATAAAAGGAAGATGACTATAACCGTCGCCTTGAGTTCTCACAGACTTTTCTGCAGCGCCGTGATATGGATGCAATGTTCCCATCAAGGAACATTGTTAAGGCAGGCTTTAAGTTGAACGGGCAAATTAGCCGTCACATTTCAGTTTGCTGGAAATGCTAACATCCTTATCGAATTGTTGAGGAGGAAGTTAACGCTATTTACTGGTGTCGCAGTTTGGGGGTGGAATCTGTACTTTAGCTTTGAGAGGACCGTTCTTTTATTGGACTGTGACTGGTGACTGCTATGTAGTGGTCAATGCTCAGCAACGATTTTCTACCACATGCTTGATAAATTAGCCACAAATTGAAGAGATGTGGTTCCAACAAGACAGATCATCCACACACTGCAGCACCCCTGCACGTAATTAGCTTCTTGTCTCTTTCCAAGCAGTCCTGTCGAGTATCTCAGAATTCATTTATGGTGACTATTACTGACCTTATGGTCATTATGGTGCCTTACTGCTGTTGTCATCTTATTGAATAAATTCAAAATTATTGCACTATAATTTAGGAATTTAGCATATATTTGATACTTGTCCGCGTTTTGGTTGATTTATGCCTATATTGATTCCAGCTTTGCTGTCCTAGCCCGTCAGAGGTCGTTGACTATAGCATTTCCGGCTTCAGTTTCGATTGTCATCGAAATAATGCTTTCATTTTGGTTTTATTAGTTTGAGGTTTTATGTTTTAATGTTTTTTATTCCAACATTTTTCATCATTTCTTTTCAATCGATCAGTGCATTAAATGTGCATTAAACTGTTTTTATGTGTGAAACTATGCACCTGTAACACGTGGCTGACGATGACATCTTTTTCGCAAATTAACTAAGTTGTGCGTTTATATCATGCTACTTCTATTTGCTAATTAAATTTGTCAGCTTGAATAAGCAAATCTCACATCGCTTGTCACTATTTGCTATTTCTTTAACCTCAAACTTTAATGCAATTACAGTGGAAATACAATTGGCATTACAGCCCTGTGGACACAGAGATTAATTCGGGTTATAATACTAATAATTAAATTCTTCTTCAGATAGGTATTATTCCTATTTTGAACCAGTCAAACATTGTCTCGGCCAAAAATTTATTTTTTGGTGGTCTCTGTTATAGATTTCTACAATTTTGGCTGTAATAATGGGGAAATCAAAGCTATAGCCCAAAAGGGATGAATGGTAAGAAAACTGGAGAGAGTCAATGGCCCGAATAGTAATGGAGATATCTGACTCGCTCGTCATTTGGAAATGTAGTTATCACTATTTCTGTTTAAATAAATATTATTTGCTCTGTATGGTCGTATGTATCATCGATCGTCTCAACAACAGCGCCTCTGTCATCGGTCTCCGAATCAGCTCCTCGAAAGCCAAAGTTCTCTATTTCTTTGAATATATTGTCTTGGCTATTTTTCATTATTTGATTGTAGTTGGAAAGAGCCAATATAGAATGATGGTGGTTTTATTTTCTGTTTCTTACTTACAATTTCTTTTTACAAGTTTTCTTTTTACAGTTTCTTTTTACAATTCAGTTAACATCCGTTAACTATCTTCTGGTTAAAAGGAAGGAAATACGGTCTAGTATAAAATTTAAAATTCACACCGACGTCTGTCATAATAACATAATATTGAATACAAAAGGGGGAAGGGCTATGGAACAGGTAGTATTGGGTTACATAGTACCAATAGTATCTTAATGATGACCTGACTAGATATGAAAACAAAGAACATAGAAATGGACTAGCAATACAAAGGCTTGAGTTATAAGTACATGCACATATCATACAAGTATAAAAAATACAAAGCTATAAAACGATTGGAAGAAGGTAAGAGGTGTGAATTAGAAATATGATACTGTTATAATGTAATAACATTGTCATGTTTTATTATCTTTACATAATAGAAAATATTTTTAATCAAAAAGAAAATCTGCATAATTGTTGAGTTCGATTTTGCTGTTAATTGTTGGTTTCATTTTTCTAATATAATATGCTTCACGAAGTCTTAGGTTTGATGTATCACTATCGTGGGAAAGAATGGTTGTGGAAAAGTTGTAACTGTGACATTTCTGAAGATGGTTATACATGGAAGACTTGCTGTTTGTTTTATGCTCACGGCAACGGATATGTAATGGTCTTATGGTGCTTCCAATGTAGAAGTTATCACACTTATCACACTTTAGCTGATAAATTACACATTTCTGATTACAGATGTTGTTGTTGTTAATTGGGCAATTTCTTAAATGACAATCTTGGTTTGATTTAGGCTGTTTCAATACACTTCTAAGAGTTCTTGATCTTCTTGTTAATCTTACGTTCAAGTTTTCTCGACGAAAAACATTTTGTAGTTGTTTATCCACTTTTTCAGAAATAAATGGAAAATTGAAGTAAAAATAGTGTCTTTCTTTCTCCTTTCTGTTATTTGGTTTATGTGTTTTACGATAATTGTTGGTGTTGCGAATGATATTTTCGGGATACATGTTTAGTCTTAGAATGTCATTGAAATTGTCTATGTGTCTGTTGTGAGTTAGAATATTGGAACATCGTTCTGCGGTTCTTGTTTTTTTCTTGTTTTTTCGTTTCTAATGAAGTTAATTTTGTTAGTGTATGGTACATGTGAGTGATAATTCACAAACAGATCTTTTCTAGCAGACACATAGACACATAGACAATTTCAATGACATTCTAAGACTAAACATGTATCCCGAAAATATCATTCGCAACACCAACAATTATCGTAAAACACATAAGCCAAATAACAGAAAGGAGAAAGAAAGACACTATTTTTACTTCAATTTTCCATTTATTTCTGAAAAAGTGGATAAACAACTACAAAATGTTTTCGCCGAGAAAACTTGAACGTAAGATTAACAAGAAGATCAAGAACTCTTAGAAGTGTATTGAAACAGCCTAAATCAAACCAAGATTGTCATTTAAGAAATTGCCCAATTAACAACAACAACATCTGTAATCAGAAATGTGTAATTTATCAGCTAAAGTGTGATAAGTGTGATAACTTCTACATTGGAAGCACCATAAGACCATTACATATCCGTTGCCGTGAGCATAAAACAAACAGCAAGTCTTCCATGTATAACCATCTTCAGAAATGTCACAGTTACAACTTTTCCACAACCATTCTTTCCCACGATAGTGATACATCAAACCTAAGACTTCGTGAAGCATATTATATTAGAAAAATGAAACCAACAATTAACAGCAAAATCGAACTCAACAATTATGCAGATTTTCTTTTTGATTAAAAATATTTTCTATTATGTAAAGATAATAAAACATGACAATGTATTACATTATAACAGTATCAAATTTCTAATTCACACCTCTTACCTTCTTCCAATCGTTTTATAGCTTTGTATTTTTTATACTTGTATGATATGTGCATGTACTTAATAACTCAAGCCTTTGTATTGCTAGTCCATTTCTATGTTCTTTGTTTTCATATCTAGTCACGTCATTATTAAGATACTATTGGTACTATGTAACCCAATACTACCTGTTCCATAGCCCTTCCCCCTTTTGTATTCAATATTATGTTATTATGACATAGACGTCGGTGTGAATTTTAAATTTTATACTAGACCGTATTTCCTTCCTTTTAACCAGAAGATAGTTAACGGATGTTAACTGAAATTAATTGTAAGTAAGAAACAGAAAATAAAATCACCATCATTCTATATTGGCTCTTTCCAACTACAATCAAATAAATTCTCTATTTCTGCATCATTAGACTGCCTCCAATACTAACATTTCCAAGTGGAGACATTATTGAAGTCTGCGAAGAAGTCAACTACCTTAGCGTGAATGTTAAAAATCCCCAACGTCTTCTAGAAGGACGCAGCTCAAGCCCTCAGACCACTACTTGACTCCTTCGCCTCAAACGCAACTAAAATCAGACTCTCTAAAGCTGCAGTGGTATCCGTCTTCCTGCGGACTAGAGGCTGTGCCTCTAACGCCGTCATTGGAGAAGGGTTTAGCCATGGATTCCTTGGTTAAGCCATAGACAAGTTATCAGCTGCGCACTGGGTACGCCTATCAAATCGTGACCATATGGACTTAGTCCATGTCCCAGCACTTAGCAGGACCTCAGGACAAAGACTCCTGCGTCCAATTGGCCAAGCATGACGTAATGAGGATCATCCAATATCTTTGCGACTCCTCCTCATGCTACCTTCTTAATTCCTCCCACTGCTCAAGCTCTTGCGCTTCTACAAGACTTTCAAAGCGATGTGTCTGGGACAAACATTAAATACAATTTCCAGTTACATAATAATAATTTCAATGTAATTGTAGTTTTTTTAATGCTGTTTAACGCTCAGTGACTTTACGAGATACATTTAGTTGAGCAACGAAATGTGGAATATAATATCGATAATTATGCTCTATATGACGGAAAGGTGAAACTTATCATACAATGCATTTCGACATGGAGTGCAAAGAAATAATGCATGAAATAAAGAGTTGAAACTGAGATAAGGAAAAGGTAGAAGTTCTGTCAGGCTTCTCCTCTGGCTTCAAAATACGGAGTGAATTCAGGTGTACACATGACTTTATCTTCCTTATAACGCCTCCCGGAGACTCCTGAGGTTGTAAGGCGTAATGGAAAGAGAATGAAGCCGAAGAGGTTCGAAGCAGGAAAACGAATCTTTATTTCCGTGTTCGACTCACGTTTCTCACTGCTGCTTCGATATAAACTTTGTGAAATGATGATATTTTTCGACCTGCAAACCTACGTCCTCATTGACGACAATTCAGCGATCTCAAAATGAAAATCATAAATCAGAATGAATTTCAAATTATCGCCATTGGCATATCCTATTTGAACCGTTTTTCATTGGAAATTTGGCGTGAGAGAAGCGGATCAAGGCTTCTAAGCTAAGCAGTGAATTTTTTTCAGTCATTTTGTGATTTCCCTGGCATATTGGTTGTGTCCTTGGCTTTGCGATCTTGTCGTGGTGTGCTCGAGTCCCGAGAGGCATTGGAGATGGATAGGAAAGGCATCCAAACAGGGTTTATCACGACTCTCCAGCAGAGTTTTAATTATGTCAGCAGCACTAAAGCCCGCCGTGGGGGATTAGATGTTAATTACAACCGGGGGTGGGATCGAATATAGTAGTGGTCGAAACTACAGCTGATTGGAGTAGGAGAAGAGCATGATTGGAGAGGAGATATTTAATAAGACTAATGGAGGAGAGCAGAGGCGGCTGGGTAGTGAAACACAGGTGGTCACCGAGGAGTTGAAAGGGAGCAGAATAAGAGGGTCGGAATTGAACTTAGCAGATAAAATCCACCGTTTCAGATGCCTAATTTACCTTGATGGTCTTTGAATTTTTCTTGAAGTTAAAAGCTTCATTCCTTTGTAAAATTTCACTTAATTAATATTTCATTTTCGCCATTTTGATAGTGTTCAGTGTACAATGTACATCGATCATACATTAAATACAGTTAATTTATTCCTCATTTCAGTGCCTATGCAGCGGCACACGCAGCAAGAGCTTTTGAGCCGGTCAACCTTGACATCAGCTTCTAATGAGTCGGAAACCGATCGACGGATCCTATTCTTGCAATGCAAGTTTATGCCAAACGTAAGTAAGATGTCTTGATTCATCTATCTTGCAGGTATGCCTTGTCCGTGAACTGTTTGTAATTGTATGGTTCTTCTTTTTTCATGGGCTGACTGATTTGCTACTACACGTCTTCAAAACTGCCTGCTCTTGAGCTGGAGGTGGATGATTCGACTTGCCCACTGCAATTCACTTGCAGTCCAGTTGGAACTTAATGGACTATCTATAAATATTTCAATCCATAATCTATAACAGTATCAGGTCGTAAACAGAAAATTTTGCTTTTTAACGACATTAAAATGCAAATTAATACACTACATCTTGCTTATACTAGGAAGCACAGAAAGCAAGTGCCTTTCTCCCATGTGGCTTCCACTCTTGTTACTTGGGACTGACTGTTGAGTGAGGGCCAAGAGTGTACCTATTTTTAAAGTCCTGGATTTGACCCGACCAAGGCTTGAATCCATGTCTCCACTCTGTCACGAGGTCACTGAAACGTTCAAAATCAATTCAAATTTAAAAGTTTATGTGAAATCATTAGAGTGGGAGTCGGATTGTATAAAAAACGGGTCGGGACATGAAATTTGGAAACACGAACGGCCTGGTTTGTTCGGCTTGCAATCATGTCTACCATGACAAACGCTAATATCATCAGGCAGCATTGATGGTTAGGCAATAGTGTTATTGTGTGGTAGGACATGAGCTTCTCTGACAGAAATGCGAAGGCCTAACATTCTCTCCAAAATGACTCAGGCACTGGATATAAAGACCTGTGTGTGTTCGGCACAGAGCAAACAATGAAAAAGGATTTCTCCGATATTTGATATAATTTTCGAAGTATTTTGTTGGAGGAATAGGTTACTGACAACATGATAATTTTTGCGGGTGCGTGTCATAGTTACCATTTGAAAAGCAGACACTCGTCTGTATACTTCGAATTATATTTGTGAATATGTTCAAAATTGAATTTAGTTGATAGCTATGTTTTTGAGTTTATGAATACGCACATGCCTTAATTATGAACAGTAGAGCATCTTTATTGAATCTTGAAGAGGATCAATTGATTATTGAAGCATAATTTTCAGCAATGTTCAATTGGCTGCTAGCTCAAAATATAGCAAGCCGTGGCCTGGCCGGAACTTATAAATCCCTGGTTGAAAAATTGCACTGGGTCAACACTGGGCCTTGGCTAATGCGTCCAGGGCAAATAATCCGGCCCAGTATCTGGAAATGATAGATTTCAAGATTTTGTGTCATTCAAAGTTTAATAACTCTATTTCTTTATACGTCAAATGTTAATCAGTTTTTATTTGAGCCGCAAACGTATTACGTTGAAGTTTGAATTCACAAGCACTTTTATCTGTGCAATGTTAGTCGACAAGTGTGATATATGATGATTTCAATGGCGATCATTAATTTATGATTACACAATGAAGTCTACATGAAGTCTACAAAACTAGTTTAATGTGATTACGAGTTTCTCTTTGGTTACGACCCTACGATGACCTTGAAGTATTAAAGGGTCATGATGATCACGACTAATCAAACACCAAATATGCATTGCATGATTCATGTACAAGATTAATTTGATGTTGGCAGATGATTTTGAGAATGTAATTTAATCGGAACCTAATGCATGATGGTTCAATTATTCACCGGCTAGATGAGGGTTTAAAAGATAGGTAATTGACTTACTTATTATCACTCAGAGCGTTAATTAAAGCAAAAAATTGATCAAATTTCTCTTTCAACTTTTACATGACTCATTTTGGAAACAATTGCCGACTGAACACAAAGTTAGCTGAACCACAACTCCCTGTATCAAATAGTCAAGGATCTTAATTCTTCACCTGTAAGTATATTAATGATGGGCGATTTTCGATGACGAACTTCAGTTCTAGGCATTTTTAATTTCAATTGCTACGATTTAAGCAATTATTTGAGCTGTTTTTATAACATTTTAACCTAAGTTCGACAAAGTCAGTAACCAATCAAATTTTTTGTGTATAACTTATTTTCTATATATTCCATGCAGATTTCCGTCCAAGATTAGGTAGTAGCTGTAAATGTCAGCGTCAAGAATGGTTAACACACCTTTCTTGCATCGACAGAACACATGGGTTATCTGAATTCATTTCTAGTTTTCTCTTTCTCTGCTATCTTGTGGAGTAGGTTTGAGCTTGCGATGATTAGTTAATTATACCTAATTGATACCTAATCATACAAAAATCGCAAATTTATATATAAACAATTATTGCTGAACTCAGAAGTATCAACATCACGATGCCAACGTACACTGTCTCAAGGTAGTGACCAACGTTGTACTTTTTTAGGACGAACAGTGAGATAATGCACAAATTTACAATCAGCCATCGCAATGGCACGAAGTATGTGCTGCACATTCACTTCGCTTGTGAACATGAGAATGAAATAATATTAACGTCTAAATTCTTCTGTTCATGCGTGTTCGATTTACCTCCATACAACTATTCCTTCGAGTATCATGATTTTTCGCTGCGCTGTCGCTTTATTGGAATTAAATTATTAGCCCAACTATAAGAATTCCGAAATGTGCGAAAATAAAATTCTAGTTTTTCTAATTTTTCCATTGAACACATGTAAAGCGATTGTGCAACAAAAACATGATAACATGACTGCATAGCAAGCCGACGCAGTATATATCAAGTTGTTCTACCCGAGATATTCAGTTTAGGAGCCAATGCAGTTCGCACTTATTAGCTAATGTAATTAATAATCATGAGCTTTTTGATTCTTTATAATTGATTACCTAATTAATAAACTGCTGAATGTACCGGACCAGTAATAATGGTATTAATTTAGGATCAGTATGGATTCGTCCGTCTGAAAAGTCCCAACATTAGATAAACTTCCCTAGAGAAATGGTTTTTTCTGTTGCACTTTTCTCTACGCAGACTTTACAAATGGCAAATAGATAATCATTGTGAAGAAAAGTCGGCAGCGTTGGAGAGATGAAGTAAGAATCTAGACTTAAGATTCTACTTCTTCAATAGCTGGATCATATTGTTGACCAATGCGTCCATGAACTTGCTTAGATAAGATTGATAACCTGGGGAGCTCATTTTCCTTGCGCTACTTTCAAAGTTCATTAAGCAAAAATATCATTCAAAATCTTGACTTCATTGAAAACAGTGCATCACTGTCAGGGCTTCTAGAATTGTTCAGTTCAGTTCAGTAATATTTGATAAAAACTAAGTTTATGGTTTTCAAAACGCAGGCTGTTTCGACTTCAATCGGACAGTCAAGAGGCCTTCCAAACAACTTTTTGCAGTGAAAGTGTCTTTTATGGAACAGGGAAACTCAATTAACACTAAACAAGATAAAAGTTATCTTCATGTTTCCGTTGTTTATCAATTCAACTTTAGGTTTAAGAAGGTGGAAGTGAAACTACTTATAAACGTAGAAGCTGGAAGATGTATTGATAGATAGGAATTATGACTCTTAGGATTCTAACAGCCAACTTTTTCTTCCCTTTTATTTTCTTTGTAAATTTTTAATTTACAATTTTAAATTTTGTAAATTTTCTCGGTAAATTTTCTTTGTAAATTGAGTTATATCGATTACTGAAACTAATGGTTGTGATAATTTTGTCAATGAAATCAACCTCATAATTCAAATCGATTCAATTCCCAAGTTAGAATAGTGCTATCTGATGAAGTCTAGTCTTATACAAGCGCCCACTGAGGTAGTGACCATGAGCGAACCTTGAAGGCCGATTGAAATAAAGCTGTCCTTATTGAAGATTGGTGATTAAAACCAATTTGTACTTGCATAAAACCAAATGAGCTTCGCCTATTAATTTGCTGTCTACTTTAAGGCCAGGTCCGCTCGCGGTCTGTGATCATGCAGCCTATTTCGCTGTTGATAGCACGCATGCTGAACTACAATTCTGCTGAATAATAATGATGACGTGTTTCAGTTCAGACTCGTTATCCTCATAATCTCTTGCTCGAGACTGTCAGATTTGATTCTCTTGCCTTGTGATTGCCCATGCCATAAAATATTATCAACATCAACTAGGCAACTGATACTGCTATACAAATCTCGCGCAGTGCGTGTGTATCTACAAATGCTCATTTGAATGAAAAATGCCATATATTTCCAGAGAATGAGTTGAGTGTAGATCTTCCGCAGTGAAAGGCCACCATTTTCAACATCAACAACACATAACATGACTACGTGATTTGCATCAAAATGTTCCTCAGCATACAATGATTATATCCATGAAGAATAACCACTACACACACTCTGGAAGAAATTTCAAATGCTTTGAAATTCAAGCTTTGATTTGTGGATTTTGCTAAGAGTCTTGATTACTTACAACCACACGTAATTCGTTTTATTGTTGATTAATTACCCACGATCTGAACTGAAGCGTGGACTTTCTGCCCGCCTACGGTGTCGTTAATGGCGAGTTTCAATGCAAGTTTTCAAGTCAAGACATTTGCATTCTGTGTGTTTTCTTCTCTCAGTCCTCCAATATTTCATCAGTCAAGAATGGTCAAGAACTCATTGCTCATTTATGAATTTGTCTTCGTTGATATTTTTACTTCTGATTCACACGCAGATTGAGATTATATATGGGTTTCATTGTTTGCCTTCAGAGTGGAGCTCACCATGACAACCAGCTTCAAACTGATAAACAGAACCACGAGTGCAGTTTGCTCGACAACATCAGCTTGTGATTGACAGGGTTGGTAATCGAATACTGTATTCCAGACACACGCACTAGACGGTTACATTACTCTACTCGCTGCTATTTGTGTCTCATTTGGACTCAAACTTTGACACATTGACAGTGCTGAATATGTAGCCGACGATCAAAAATAAATAAATAAACTGCCTTTATACAAGGACTTAGCCTTGCACCTTTCTTCTATGTGACCGAGTTAAATTTAAATTTGCCCTCTGTCATTCTTTTGTACTGACTGTTTAGCAAGAATGCAGAGTGATCTTATTTTACGAACATCTAGGTTTGTACCAAGGACTCTTGGAAGTGCTGCAAACACTCTACCACAGGACCACTGCGGCGGACAAACATTTTTACATAATCACTGTACATTTATGAGATGGAAAGTTTTGTAGACGATCTGTTTATGCGCCTATTATGCAATATTTCGCAGACAACCTTCAGCCAGAGATGTAGCCGTCTGCATATTTCCGGACCGCATCAGCCCTGACCGGCACCAGTTTACATCGATGTTGTGTGCATCATCATGCAATGTGACATGCGTCATTTTCTTGCAATATGAACCCCTGAAAGATCGGTTTTCAGTGTAATATGTGCAGTAATCGGTGTGGTCACAATTTGCATCAAATAAGCACATGAATAGCCTTAATAACTGTCAAAGATTGACTTCTCAAACCACATTGGTTCCTAAACCAAACTTCTCGGCTGATCAACTGAACAAGCCCAGTAACCAATTAGCTATAGGCCTGCAACTAAATTTGATCATATTGCCTAAAAGATTAATGCAATCTTTGTGTTGTGCTAATTCTGAAATTTGCTGCATATTGAATAAATCTTCATGATTTCGGTTGGAATGCCAAACAAAAAAATAAAATTACCAAACAGCAAAATTTCCCAGTTTTAATTGTTTCGGAGGTCTACATACCGCGTTCTCCTGGGAGATTCATAGTCAATCCAAAGCTCTCATGATAAGAAAGGTTATTCAGTTTAATTGTTAATCAATTTATGATTTGCGTACATCTGTGGGCGTGAAATGAATTTTCTGGAGGCAGACATTCCTCCGCATTTGTTACTGTCATCCGTAATCAAAAATAAGCGACCAACTTTATTTATAAACTTATTACTCGCAAGTCCTAGGGATATCGCATCACTTGAAGAAGCTGTGTATTCTATTCGTGACTGTTTTTTTGATTCATTTATAAATTCTTGATGCATGCAATTAGTTGATGGACAAATTCCGATTCTATAATGTTGCTTATTACTGTGTGTCATTATCTACTCTATCTTTCTTATCTTGTCTCTTTTTCTGTCATACTTTCTGCTTTATGTATTTTGCTGCTTAAGCCTACATTCATAAATACTCTACTTCTACGTTCCACTTGATAATATCTCATTTCCATTAAGGTGTAGTGAGGCACGCCTCTAATGAACTCATGTGTTTCCTTCTTATGCGCAAATAGATTCAATGCATAGATGTCAGCGAAAATGCTGGAATGAATGACGATATGATTTTCAATTCTTATGTGTATCAACTATACGAAACACATTTTATTTACGTATTAAGATGAAATTTTAATCTGAATTGCTCTCTCTCTCTCTCCTTTCATGAACTCTATAATTGTAAATTCAACTTGATATTTTACATACGTGACATATTTTGTCGATCAGACCACATAACTGTTCAAAATTTGGTTTACGACTTCAGTTTGCGTAGGTTCACATCACACAATAGGTATATCGCATTACTTTAATTCGATTATGTGATTCTAATTCCAATTGAAAATGTCGTTCAGCCCCTCCTCACCCCTTCTCACTTTCGAAACGAAACATAAATGTCTCAGCACTGTGTTAGAATCATGCATGTTCTTCGACATTACTCAGAGTTTCTGATTCCCACAGTAGGATACCCACATCTGGTGCACCCACATACAACGTGCGACTCAGGGTTAATGTTTGCCTATCAAGGGAGTGTGCACAACGTGATGCACTATAATTATCTTTTGTCCATCTACATTGGCATCTCACATTGCTTCAAAAATCGTCATGCCATGATTTTGTACATTAATCTTTTTTAGATTTTGCAAGTTCCAATAGTTGCCAACTTCTAAGACATCGCTCCGAACAGTTTTCTCATCCAACTTATGCTGTCTTAAGTGTAGTCTTTTTCTCAGTCGCTGGTTTGTAACTCTGGTGTGTATGAGAAATATAATTTTTGATCGTAAATTCGAACAATCTTAAGGCCTCACCTAATCGATGATTTATTAGATAATTTTTATAGAAGCGTATGTGAAGATTACTGGAATCTTAATATTCACTCTCAAAGTAAGCAACTGTCTTTGACCGGCTGGGACGTCGACCGTTCTGTAACGCCGACGGACCCACCTCTGAGAACTGATCTGAAAAGCTCTGTGCTCGACTTTTAGTTTCATTTGACCAACTTAGAAGTCACGTTAAGTTTCGTTTTGATCAACAACAGTTGACTGCACATTCTCATACTTCATTAGACTTTTCAGATTGTAACCAAAACGTTACTTTACAATCGGTTGCATCGGAAAATGATGACATGGCAGCAACCTTGGTGGTAATTCAGCACTGTTGGCTTCACGCAGTGTTATACGAACTGAGTTAGTTGATTTTGAAAGCCGTTTCATGCTTAGATAGCAGCATTCATTTCTTCACTTTTCTGTTACGTGATAAATGAGATTTTCATTTCGTGGTTAATGTTATTTATCAGCTTTTAGAATGAGAATGAGCGACTGTGCTGATGTAGGACAAACTTTCCGAAGCATGTCTTCTCACTCTCATCTCTTAGAATGTTCCTGGTTCATTCTTCCATTTATATTTGTGGTCTACTATAGACTTGGGTTTACCATCATCATGTTTTGCTTATGAAATGTTAGACTGCACGCTTATTCGAAGCAGCGTGATGTGTCATTGCATGTAGTTCAGGTCGGATATGGACAACCGGTAGCTCTCTGTGGAAGTACGGGCCCATGAGTGAAGGTGGTTCGTTTGAAATAACAAATAAGTCATCATTTCGAGGATTCTCATTTCTTTCTTTTTAGGAGATAATTTTATCATTTGTATGCAGGACCAGATTAAAGGCTAAATGAAACAAGAAGCGTCACAAATAATGGCTGCTACGATCAGCATCACATTGACGCTGCGTTTATCTTTTTGCGTCAGATTAATTTTATGAGACGACCACATAACTTTGACCTTCAATGATCAGAAATTTCACGGGAAGCACTGCATGATGAGAAGCCTAACGTTTACACAAGTTTGACTGAGAATGAATAGATGCATGCTGTGTTTGTGACTGAATGCCTGTGTAGAAAATCACTGTGTAGAACTATATACTACATGAAGAACCAACGTTGAATTAGGAGCGCTTCACATTATGTTCTGCATTAAACAGAATATGCCGATTCTTGAATTGGCGATGCTCATTGCGTTGTCTCCCAAAGAATATCTTATACTTTATTAGGAAGTCAATTCAATCATTACTAAACCCAATTTAAAATTCATTGAGCTTGATTCCAATCGTTCAATGTTTCATTAATTGCAATTATTCACAAGTCAAAAGATTATTGTAAGCTATACACTACAATATGTAGGCCTGTACAGTCGATAATATGATTTTCTGTGAGCCTTCTCGTATTTAATGCGAAGAAAGGTTTGATATTAGCCTAATGCGAAACCCTTTCTAAATAATCTATGGCATTCATTTAAGCTATATTTTAAAAGTCTCTAACTAAATGCATGAGTTTCATATATTCTATTAGTCTTAGATAAATTCAAATTATGGTAAACATAATGCAGCACATACTATCACGATGGCTAGAGTGGCAGTGTTTCAGTGTTTGAACTGAAAAATATTGTGCTCGCAGAATAGAGGAGAATATACATGCAAATTATCAGTCATTGCTCAATATTGTTATCAGTGTATTTCCATGTTTTGTCATGCAAATTAGTTCAACTAACATAGTGATGCAGAAAATGCACGCATGTGATTACCATGTAAATTCTATTTCTGTAAATGTTTTAATGCATCTTCCTAGACTTGCGTGCTATGGAAATAACTTTCTATGTAATTTTCAATCAAATGTCTATCATGCAATCATAATGTGAAAGGATCTTCTTACATTTAGCAATGATAAAAAATAACTGCAGCTAATTGATTCCTCATGTGATCCAGTTAAATTACATGTAATTGATTGTTTGCAAAAAATGTGACCTATAAAATTGCAACTAATCTAAACGGTTAATCAATATACACCACTTGACAGTTGAATTTCACCGGCAGGTATTACATTCAGATAATGGCGTAGGCAAGGGGCAATGCGAGGGTTGCATAATCCCGAAATCCTAAGAAATATATGGAATATGGATAGGAGTATTCCAGTCAATTGCCAAACTGCTATCGCTCCTTTATCTTTAAAATTTTAGAGAAGCTTGTCTATTGTCAAAAGCTATCTGAACCTTTACATTTGAAATGGACCACATGCTCCCGAGTTCATGATGCAATAACAAATTAAGTTGCATTTTGCCGACTATAACATTGTCCATGCGGAGATATCTTTATACAAGTACATGCAAAACTTTCAATTTTTAACTTAGCAAGCAAACTGAAACTGAGATACTGAAAACCGGGACATTAGGGCCTATCTGTATATAACGCCTATAACGCCGGGACCAATGCCACAAAACCGTGACTGTTCAGGTTTTTCTTGTCACAGTGTGTGTTGTTTAATTGCTTGACCATATAAACAGTAGCGGTGTAGCAACATCTAAGGAGTTTCAGGGAAGTAAAATTAAAAATATATTCGGTGTAATTTTATAATGACTTCTTCTTTAATGTCGCACAAATATAAGATCAAATGATCGATTAGGAACACGGCCGATAGCGATGCCGCATCGCTCTTGCTGTGATCAGAAAGCACGATCAATTTTCTGTTCCACCAACGGAGATGTTGATCGTGATAAAATGGAAATAGGTCAAGAATACGGCTGAATTATGAGTTCGAATTCCCTTCTAGCGTCACTGATTTCCCATTTCACCGAATCGCCTCATTCCCCACACGTGACCTCCAAACTAATATTCGTTTTGACTTCGCGGTAGCCTATGTCAGCTGACCTCAAATCTCCATCGCTATAGCAAATGATGCGACCTTTGTATCCTCAACTCGCAACTGAGAGGGAGCACAAGAAGAAAGAGTAGCTGGAAATGAGAAGGGAAAACCTTGTATCCTCATCCCGCTTTCGAACCTTCGAACAATCTATTTCGTGGGATGCAGTTCATATGCAATGCAGCTTTCTTTGAATGAGTCATCGAAACACAAAGCCACATCTTGAAACGCGAGGGTGAAATCTCCACGTGATTGCCACGTGAAAACAGTGCGCACTGTTTTAATATTTCAATGTCCTTCATGAGGATTTTCGGTAGGCAGAAGACGCTCATTTTTCCAATGTCGGAATCCTCACCTGGCTGTCATTCGTGTAAGTGGAAGAGGATGCAAGATCAGTGGCGCCGATAGTGACAAACTTTTTATCAGTTGTCGTTCGCTAATTTTATGTTGTAAGGGGCGAAGATGACGTAATCACGACTTGAAGACCGTTGCATCATTTCGAAGACAGTGAATCCGTAGTAGGTGAACAACCCTTCCCAACGTGCGATATTATTAATGAAAATTATAGGCATAAATTTGTTTAATTTCCCTAATGTATCGAATTCTTTGCAATAGAGAGTCCCCATGGCAAAGAATTGGGGCGTTCATTTGCGTTTATATCGACTCCTTTCGAGCTTTCAAATTCATATCAATAGTGCAGAAATTCATCAATCCTCACAAAACTTCAGATACGAAGTAGACGAATAAATATTCGATCTAAAGATAAATTTCAGGCAAAATGAGAGAGTACCTCATGAATTATGTAGAGGCGTTAGTGTAAAGTGTGATGCAAGTGATCGCTTGTGATCAGGCAGTCTGAGTAAGGTGCATTAGAAAATTTGTTATTTATAGGTTATCTCCTTTGATTTGCAAACTTGTATGTTCACAACCTCACGCACTGAAAGATGCGTGTATTTTCTATGCACATTCAAAATTTCATGAAGATTATTGAATTAGTGGAACAAAAGTTGACAACTCTCTCGATAAAGGTTTATTGGCCAATGAAACAGAAGTCAAGTTAAAATCTGACAAGGCCTTCGACGTCTAGTGCCTTCTATCGGTCGATGTACATACGTGGAATTTCTCTAAATTTATCGAAATTGGATAACAGTGTATTTCCGTCTGTACAAACTGATCATCTTCAAGTAATAATAATTCTTTAGACAAATGCTTGTTTGCATCTTCTGTCATTATTCACGTCTGTTTTTGATCACCTCAACATCTGCTGAGGCACTCCTGTTCATGATCATGACAATTATCGATTTCTGTAGATATTTATATACCGAATTGTGGGCTCAGTGAATCTATATTGCTAACGTGTTAGTGATTCTTCTGTTCACATTGTGCACTGCTATCCCTATTTCGTGGCTGTCCAAGTCGATCAAATAATTCATTATTTCTTCAATTACTTTCGTTTGTTATGTCTGGCATATCTGACAGTGCAGCTCTTCTACTCAAATACTGTGACTAATTTCTTTCTTCGCAATTAATTAATGTATTAGGAATTCTGTGAAAACGAAGTCGCGTGGACCTCAGTCTCATTGCTAGAAGGGATATTGCGATTAGTATAAAGTTTCAGTCACTTTTCACTCACGTGAGGATCCAAATTCTAAGATATCTAATCTAGTATATACATCAGATAAGTTGGTACAAAATCAGCATCTATATTTAGCATGTTACACGAACTACTGTACATTTCATGAATATTGCAGAGTGCAGAAACAGCAAAAAACGCAAGACAATGGTCACAAGGACACTTAACAATGACCGCAGGCAATACGTATATGTAGCACAAAGCATACATATGCAAAGTTTACTATCATACGCAAAATTCATGTGACATTTTTATTTGCAAATTTGTAGAGTGATAACGATAAAGAGATCAAGATCAGAGATTTCACTGTCAAATGTGAGGATATCTCTCTATACATGCAAACCGTCATATGCAATGCAGTGCAGCAAACTTGGGGTTCAACCTGTATATACATGTACAATATTGTACATGTCATAAAGATAAGAGTGGATTAGTCCCCATGACTATTTTGAGTGTCAAGGATGCCCTTTTATCTTTTTTATAATTCCCTTCATTCCTTGATTTTAGGGTTTCTCGTCGATGTTCAGCGATTGGTGACAGAATCCAAAATCTGAATTGAAAATTGATCTGAAAAGGGACTGGAATAAAGCAAAAACTTAAATTCACTTGGCAAAAGGTACATACGATGTTTGGGATCATTTTGTCATCATTTTCGATTCTGAAGTGGAAAATAGCAAGTAGGTTTAATGCAAATTCAAAGCAACTTGGAGCAAAAAATTTAGATAATTGATGTTTAAATCTGAGCAAATTTCCTGTACAATTTCAACAAATATAAATAGATGATGAACTATGTGGATGCATTGCGTGCATCTCGAACAGGCTCTCAAATAACTAATATACTGCATAATAACAATATAAATATTGAAAATGCTTAAATTTATAAAGCTATGTTTCGAATGATTTCATGGAACTTCACTGAAATTTGGGTAATGACGTCTGCTGCCCCACTAACAATTTCGGCATTACACCAGTGATTCGATGTTTTATTCCCCGTTTTTGGCGCACGTTTTATTCACTTTGAAGCATGCGGACGGTCAAATGAATAATCGGGCTCTGCATTGTCTTGCAGTAGCTGGAGTGTTGGCTGATCGATGTCCCCTCATGTGAATCTCATCGTTAGAAAATAAGTTTGAATAAGTCAATTTGCGACAGGTGATCATGCCCATGCAATCAACAGGGGACGACGCTCAAAGTAGAGAGCGCTTTTACTGCATGTAATCTGTATAACGCTAAGATCACATTGCATCTTGAACTGGTACATTCAATAATTTTGGTTACAATCATGTGTTAAAATGATGTAGAGTAAGACGTAGATACATCGTATACATGTATATGACGTAAGTAAAACATCGATTATATCTGAAGAACAGTAGAGCTTTTCAGATACAATGTCTGGTTGCATGACATGATTGAAATGCATGTATGCAGCAATTTAAAGTCAAGAAATGGAATCTGAAAAGACATTCCTACAGACCTTTCCCCAAATTAACAAAGTAAAGCTGTAATAAATAAACAATGACTTAATGAAGCATATTTTCCTCTTAAATCTGTTTAGTTTTCGAGATTTATATGTATAAGCCATCAACATTTTTTAGCTTTAAATAAGTGACTTTGTAATACCAACAAGCAGGAGCTGTCGAAAATTAATAAGCAGATTTAATTTCATTTATTAGAATTACTTTCTGAAACATGTGAATTAAAATCATGTGCGTGTAGACGACAGAACATGGTGTAGAATTTTGAGTCATTATAGAAGTACACATGTATTGTTTTTTTTTCAGATAGAGATAGGGGCACAAAATAGATCACACACTAGGCAGACAGACATGGCATTTCAGTCCGGGAAACTGTCAGTTTGTGATACGATGCTTTCCCTACGATGGCGTGTGGTGACGACGTTATAAATTCAGCAGTCAATAGGGCGGCTCAACGGGAGATGGACAATGGCATATATGTATATATACATGTATATGTCAGGGTTGGCTTTTTGCCGGCTAAAACTGGTTTTTGCCACTAAGTGGTAAAAACCAGGTAAAACCGGTAAAAACTGGTAAAAACCGGCTAAAACTAAAATTCCGAAAAATCAGTCTATTTTTTCACGAAATGATCGACAGCAAGGTGGGTTTTTAAGTATTACGGTGCATGCGAGTTTGCAGTTTGCAACTCTTATCTTCCAAAACATGACATTCATTCTGTGATGGGACCACATGATATGTTTTTATAACGAACGACAAACGATGTTGTCTTTCTTTACGATTGCTCTGCCCTTTTTCTTGTGATTTAAGAGCAAATGTAGACTTCAACACCATTTTGGCTCTTTGGTTCATGTAACAGAAGTTGTTAGATACTCGCAGAATTATCATCAAATGAATGAAAAAATGAAAATAAATATATGAATATAACTGGTTTATATATGGAACTAAATTAAGCAAACCACCTTCTTCATGTGGACGAGCTTCAATAATCCCACTGTAATTCTTTTGTGTTGAGTGTTCAGCAAGAATGTAGAGTGTATTTAAATAGTAGCTTAGGTTTCATCAGATCTAGATTCGAACCTAGGTCTCATGAACGCAGAGAAAACACTCTATCAAAAAGTATCTTCACCTGAAAATCTCACCTCCCAAATCAAGCAATGTGCAACAGTCACTTAGAATGCATTTCTACTTTTTTTAGAAATATGCTTAATGTACTAATGCTAGCAACTGTGGCAGGAAATCATGATTTGTAAAAACAAATAATAATTGAATAACATAGTTCGCACCAGCAATCTTGATAGAGTGAGGTATAATGTATGTCTGAACAGCTTCAGTTATAATCTCAACAAAAGAGCATGTCCAGTAAGCTGTAAAATTGATCTTGTTAATAGAATCTGAGACCGACAAACAATTTTGACATTATTGTGATATACAAGTTTGTTTAAAGTTCCTGAAATTTCCATATTTTGAGCTCAAATCAAAACTTTACTTTCGGTTTAAAATTCATTTAATATAACCTTATCCTCTAAATATGTGAGGGCAAATTATCATGACATGAAAAATGTTGAAGGGCAAAATTTTTAATCTAGTCCTTCTGGGAGTGCAGGATAAATTTCATAGTAATATTCGTGTAATTACAATGGGTATGGGACATTTGCCACAGATTTAGAAGACAAGCTATTCTATGAGA
The DNA here is from genome assembly GCA_907163375.1 of Prostheceraeus crozeri. Lineage (NCBI taxonomy): Eukaryota > Metazoa > Platyhelminthes > Polycladida > Euryleptidae > Prostheceraeus > Prostheceraeus crozeri. The sequence continues at coordinate 55,352 of CAJQUW010014678.1, read as the reverse complement.
TCAGCAGGGAGGTTAATCGTAGAAATCCGAGGCCAGATTTCCACATTTTCCTATCCTTCTAGCTTCATGGAATGCCTAGTTTCGATCTTTTATATAGAGCCAAGTGATTTCCTTCTAGCATGGATGTCTGTTGCATCTTACAATGAATGAAATTCGTAAAGCAACAAAATGCGTTCACACTTAGAAGAATAATGCACAACAGCTTTATAATAATATTTTTTATAATAATTCATATTCTTACACCTATACTTGGAACATATTCTTGATTGAAATACGATATTGATAGGTTTGAATTGTGAAAATACAGGCCTAAATGTTTATCGAATGATGAAAAAGTAAAGTGAACTTATTGCGACTAACGTTCATCAATAAAGTAAGGAGTGACGATGATCCCTTATATTGTATGTACACAAAAACAAAAAACTTAAATAGTAATGCTGGAAAAATAGTTTTTGCCAGTTTTAGCCGAAAAATGGTGACAAAAACTGGTGGTTTTTACCAGGTGGTAAAACCAGGGTGGTTTTTACCGGCAAACCCTGATATATACATGTATATATATATATACGCACGTATATATATATATATATATATATATATATATATATATGAAAAGTAAAACAAAAATGGCAAATGATAAAGATAAATCCAAAAACGTGGAAGTCAAGGAAAAGACTTAAGTGTATGCCCGACCGGTTTCACTTGTAAACCAAGCTTCTCAAGGGCGTTCAATATAATGAAATCATACACAAAAATCATTGCATAATTCAAAAAATATAACATATCAGGCGGAGCGTTTTGACTGGATGTGATCTCTCCTGATTTTTCAAGTCTGAGGCTTACCGATCCTTTTAAAAAATATCGCATCAGACCTTCGTGTATCGACAGCCTTCTTCCTTGTTGCACATGCTATCGAAAAATAATCGAACAGCAAAGTGTGGTCAATCAAGGTGCCTATGTTGCGACTATTTAATAACAGGCAAAGCATTTAATTACAAATTTGGAAATGAAGAGCGAACTTTTAACATCAAACACAACATGTCTTGCAACTCGAAAGACGTCATCTATGTTATGGCATGCAGGGGTTGCCGTGCTCTATGCGTTGGTCAAACGGCAGACACTCTACGGGCCAGGACCAGAGTTCATCGGCAATAGGTAAAGGATGAGAAATATCGTGTTTTGCATGTTAGTCGTCATATTCATGTGTGTTCCAAAAATTATGACCAACCTTTTAACATAGTTCCTATCTTAAAACTTCCAGCTAATTGTGGCAGATGCTACAGAGAGACTAAAGAAAGGCAGTGTATAGACATCTTGAAACCAGCCTTGTGATTAGTCTTGTGATTTGACGAAACCATCGTTTGGATTTCAAATTCGGCAGGAGAATCAGAACGAGTAGTATATATTATTGTATTAACACTCGTAACAGTGTGAATAACTCTTGGTATGTTGTCCCCTCACTCTACGAAACGGTACGCTACGCCTGTGCAGTTAATCAACTTGCTTCGCAATTATTGCAATTAAGTCATTTTGAGATTTTAAGTGTTATTTTAAGTGTTTATTTTCTTATCATTTAATCTTTCCTTGTGTCATAGCTGCTCAATAAAATTGGTGAGTCATCTCCCAATGTCCATCATCAAAGTTGCCTCCAAACAAATGCCTCGCGAGGGATTGGCAAAGTTTGAAAACATATGCCACGCACAAATATTTGGACAAGGGATGGTTTGGAAATAAGTGGGAAGTGCTATGTCGTTCTAGATGAAGAACAGATGTAAAGAGCTCTTGCCCTGAGCTTTCCTCCGATTTTTCATGTGACCAACGCCAGGTTAGCTTGGATATGAAGCAGAAAGGTCTTTATAACATCCGGGGGTTGTCAAATAATTATTTCATTGTACATAGTTCCAATTGATTGGTCTCAATTAAATGATCGCTGCTATAAAAACATTGCAATTTATGGATCGATGCCATCGAAAGATCGCAATTAATTGTTTGGTGTTATCGAATAACTGCAATTAATTGATTAATGTCAGTCAATAATTGCAATTAAATAATTGATTTGTGTTGCAATGGGAAAAAGGAATCAATTGACTGATAACAATACGTTCATCACTCACCATCGTAGAAAAAGCACTCCACCTTTAGGCATGTCTTATTCTTAAACTGATCGCTTTCAGAATTCTAATCAGGAACAATTTGGTGCATGACGTATTTAGTATATACCGGTATATTGCAATACTTTTATGATACATTTTGAAACTCTTGTTTATGCTATACTCTAATAAACATATTTTAAAGCAAAATCGAGAATTAGAGATTATTCAAACGGTGATGGCAAATGATTGCAATTAACTGATAGCTTCCTGTTGCAATTAATTTTTGATAACCTCTGCCCTGATCACTTTAGGATTCCTGCAATATTCCGAACAGGACTGTCATGGTTTCAACCACAGGAGCCTTGCTATCATGGCAAGCTGCTATGGGATGGGTATAACAGGCATATGAATTTTCAGTGTATTTCGCGATTTCAGTACTTACGCGAGACGCCAGGAACCCTACTGTCACGAGGGGTCCTATTTCGAGGCAGTGAGAACCATGCTGTTACAAAGGGCTCTATTTCGAGGCGGTAGTGACCCTACTGCTAGTGGAAGACCACATTTTGGATATGCTCTTTTTATCATTCTGCAAACTTTTCTGATGCAACATACTAGCACAAGAGTTTTCACACTTTTTTACGTTAAGTGTTATCTTCAGTAACTGCAAGCTCACAGCTCACTTTCTATAGCATATGCTGTTGCCATCCGGTAGCCTACATGTATACATTTGTTGCAAAAACCATTACAAAGAGCATGATTTCCCAACGGTCTCATAATGGTAAGCGGCAGGGCTTTTGTTCTTTGAGCCTTTTTTAGCTCATATTGAGTCTCTAAAGTGAGGTTTAGTCTCAAATGCGAAAACCAGTTCGCATTTCGTAATGAACCACTGAAACGTTTGAATAGGGCCATCGATCGACTTTATCTTTTGGCTAATTATGATTCAGCGTTTACTTGTCTATTAATTTCATTGATCGAATCTCCTGTCTCCAGGATAAAAGTTGGTCAGCGTGTGAGAATCTGACATGCAGCAAAAATAACATCCGGCTTTTTACTGATGAATAGATTTTCATGCGCCGATCAACTTTTAACCTGTTGAGATTCGATCAATGACATGAATAGAATGAATATTCTTGGTCTTCTGAATCAAAAACGAATTCGTGCATTGACAATCTTAATTGGTACTTCTGCTAGCAAGGGTTATCCTGCCTAGTGAGCATTTGAACCAAATTAAAAGTCTGCAAGAAATCTGCAAGAAAGTCTGCATCAAATGCATCAGTAATCAAGCAAGTGGAAAAGCAGACTAAGGATTTAATCTATTGTGTTAATTAATCCCATTTCGCATTTCGCAGCTGACAGTCTACAAGTCACTTTTAGAAGTTGCAAGTAAAAATGCATTTTGAAGAGTTGCTTTGATTATAGATGAGTTTGGTTATTAGTTAAGGTATTTTAACTTGATTTTAACAAGTTCCGGTTTTTTGGGCACCCATTTATTTGGGGGCAAAGTTGTTTTAGCATCCAATTAAGTGGAATTGCCTGCACTTTCAAAAATATCAGGTAATTGCAAAATAACGAACTCTATCTGGTAGACTTTTCGTTGGTAGCTGCCGTTGGTACAGGAAGAATGCATACCAAAAGTGAAGTGACTAAATGGCAGGACACGAAACGTCTGCTAGACAGAGCTTGTTGCAATTGATTTTTTGGCAGAAAGCAATTCTAAGGACATTTGTGTTTTTGTTCCTATAAAATTCCTGATATTAGTAGAGGTTATCAAATACACATTTTTGTAGCGATCTGTGTCTTATGTTAACTGACTCTCTTATCGTGCTCTTCGTTCATCAATAATGGCGGTAGCATGAGCAAAAGGGTGCATCCTATTGCGTCTCTCTCCATTGTGTCTACTCTCAGTTATGATTATTCAAAGCTAGAAATCCAATCTTACAATCTTGCTTCAAATCGGTCCACCAAATGTATTCCATTTATTCCCTAAATGAAAGAATTATTAAGACAATTTATCATTGCGGGAAATGGGACTGAGTGGAGCTTCAACAACATGAGGGAATGGAGTGCGGAGACCATAGACTGAATAGTAGGGGATGAAATAGGAGGCGCATTGAGAGGACACCGGAAAGGGGTACGTCAGCGATAATCAAAGTTGCCGTGCGATGTGGGAATGGAAATTTCCCACAGGCATCTAGAATTCCCATGTATTCAATGTAGTCTAGGTGTCAATTTAATATCCATACACGGACGGTTTAGGAATGAATTTTAGTCCGATTGGAATCCCCATATGTAGGATTTGTGGGACATACGTGATTCATACGTGTGGGACATACACATTCATTTTTGACACACGTAATGCTGATGCCTGTAGTAAATGAAAGATTTTTCCTTGTGTTCTCAGACAGTGATTCCCCCTTATCTTAATTTTCACCCAATCTCGTAACTACTGTCCCTAATTTACGCCACCGGTACTTATCAAATGCTGCAAGCAAAAGCTGTCTCCTTTTACTCGATGTCAAATTTTCGAGAAAATTTTTGGATAGCCATGCCCATGACTTGACATGGTATATCAGAGATGTAAGCTATTCGAAATTCTCCAGGTGTTGGTATTCTGGCGACCGGTTACATCCCTGATGCGTGTACGAGATAAAAAAAGGAATTTCAGTGAAAATTGTGAATATCAAGATAAAATGCTATAAGTTGTGTTTCTCGAGATACTTATCAGTGCGGTATTGTTGCATCATCGCCGTTTTAATGTCTACGTATTAGCCCTATACCTATATCTATCTGGGCGCACATGCACGTTCATATCTGTAAATTAATGAGCAAAAGACGACCAAGTGTATTCGGTTCAAAGGCATGATCTTCAGTGTGCTTCCTGTGATCATTATTTCTTCAAGTACAGTTTTTGATTTTCTTTATTTCTATTTAACAATTTATTAATTTCAGCTATAAGTGTATGCCAGCAGACCATCGAAATGTTCGTCAGTTGCAGATGTATAAAACAACAGAAAATCTGTTACGGTTGCACATTGTTGCGCATGAAGCTTGATAACTTATCATTATTAATGATCAATACTGCGATGTGGGAACTCCCAGTGATTTGTGACATGGGAACGTGGGAATGGAAATGAAAAATCTCGTCCCACGTCAACTCTGGTCTCTTAGGCTACTTTCGTTCCAACATGCTAGCGTTCCCCTGCATTTGGTTGAACATTTTCCTAGTATGCAATAATACATTTTAGTGACAAGCATAATTCATCACTTAAGCCTGACTTATGCCATGTGTTCATGGATGATTGGTAAGGTGTATTTGACAATCTTGAATAATACAAGATTCATGATTAAGCTTTGTGAGCGTCAGCGAAGTGTTACATGTGTGCAGAAATATGTAGAAATGGTGTCCGAAGACTCATTTTCTCTTTCTGTTCACAATCAATCGGATACGTCGAAGACTGGCTCAATGCCACACTGAACCCATGATTAATTCAGGTTATTTGATATTGATATCAATTTGAAAATATTGCAGAATAATATGGAATCGCTTCAAATAACAGAATTTTGAACAGTGGAAAATAATACAGATGCGCTAAAAACAACAGTCGTGAAGACTGGAGCAATAACCGAGGTAAATCCTGAATCGGCAAACTCCTTGCACAATTCGTAGATCACAAACTATCGCAAAAAAGAATCTGTTTTTCAACGCTCTTCGCAACAGGATAAATCAGACAAGAAAATCGAATTTGTGCTCCTCGACGACCGGTTAAGAGTATTTTTGAGATTGGTAATCATAATTACGTGTACTTCATGAGATATTTAAATGAACTGTGAGTATTATTAGAGTTTACTGGGTGATTGGCATGCATATGACGCAAATCAAAAGTTATAAAACGAACATTGTTAAGTGCGGTCGAACTCAGATTTATAACAATGATATCAGTAAATCGTGCATATACATTATATTCCAATTTGTTCAGCAAAAATTGTAGAAAAGTTTTTAGAAGCAACCGTTGCACTGTGTTTTGACAAGATAATCCAGATTCAATTCAGATGTCAAAACGTGACTGGAACTGATACCCAGGTTTTTTATTTAAGAATCCAATGTTAATATATAATAAAAACTGCACATATTTTTGAATGAAAATCATCAATACAAGTTAGAAGAAATACAAGAAAAAGATAAATTGGTCATTATAGGTTCAGAAATTCTCTATTCAATGTCTTAAGTTATATTCCTTGATGCAAAATGTAACGTCGTCCAGTGTGTATGATTGGCATCATTAGCAGTGAGGTATGATTTTGAAGAAAACAAGGAAATGTTCATGTAGTAATTTGTTACTGTTTTGAAATTTTTTCAAGAGTTTTATGGCACAATTGGTTCGTCGTAAAAAAAGAGGCTCAAATAGTGAGCAGCTGCAACCTGTTTCACAAATAATTCTATGGCATCGTCTCTGCAATTGCTTTAGAATGTCAGCATCTTCTTGATTTAGACCCATAATTACATGTGCATTGTATTCTAGGACAGATCTGATGAAGTTATTGTACACTAGCACAAGCTCTTTATTCGTCAGATATCTCAGCATGCTTCTGAGCAGATAAATACTCTGACTTGCCTTTTTACTAACTTCGTGGATATGCGATGACCATTTGAAATTACAATCGTATGTAAGACCAAGAACTGAATGATCTTGATCCATGGTCGCCTAATAACGTTGGACTTTTCAATATACATATATTTAGATTTATTTGTGTTCAATTGCGAATCATTTTCATTCAAACATTCTTTGACGTTGTCAGTATCCTCACTTACAATGATGTCTGGATTCTGTAAATTTACTTCATATGGTATTAGCAAAACCAAGTCATCGACGTACTTGACCGGTATATGTAGGTATTTCCTGGATAAATGATTTCAAATATTGAAATGTCTGATCAGTAAAATCATAATCTATACATTGCATCTTATAATTTTTGCAGATGTGTCTTCTCTCCAAGTGCCCTCAGGTTCAATTGCTCCCATGACGCGATTCTGACCAGAAAACCGTCCAATGCACTTTTCTTCTGTTTGAGATCAGCAATCATTGGTGAGTCATCAATATTTTACCAAATGATCCTGTTTATGTAGCTGATTGTCGGTCCTGCGTGTTGAAATTCTTACCGTATGCATCTCTGAAGGAAACAAACCTTTAAAAAATGCTAGCATTACCTATCATTGCTACGCATTCAACAGATAGCCACCCAAGTTCCTCTACCGATATCAACCGTAGTACCAGCTTTCACATTTGCTCCGAACATATCTTGATGATGTCATGTCATTACATGCTCTAGAAAGTTTTCAATCGTCGATATCTCTGTAGTATGGCAGCATTGATCTGGTAATCCACAAGCAAAAAATAGCAGCTCCCTTTATTACTTTATTATAACAATGTAAAAGTTCTAATACGGAAAATCAAATCATGCATTGCACTAAATGCAGGACTGAAATTGCAGCAACCTTTCTGAGAAAATAAATTTATAAGTTTTGAGTTTTGAGTTTTCCAAATTCTGTGTGCTGAAATTCGATAAAAGCACATTTCAGGTTTGTGATCCGATTCGACTGCAAAATCGCCCTACTCGAATCTAACTTTCGGGTTTCGGGTCGGGTAGGATCACTCATCTTAAATCTCATCCTTTTCTAGTGGTGACAGTCTTGTACCTTAACTGGTCTTAAGATATTCTTACATGCTTGAAGCCTGGACAACTGAAGCCTGAACACTAGACAAGGTGAAAAATTCCAAGATAAAAGATGGATTATGTGCATACAAGTACCAGTCATGAAAAGCAATTTCCTAGTTATGATTTCACTGACCTGTCACTGAGATGGACCCCATCCCTTCATCACTTTAGCTTTCAAGCAATGAAATCGATCATGAATATTTGTGATTCATTTTTCTCATTCCAAATGTATAAAGTGATGATATTAAAGGAATTAGCTAAATTACAGTATGACTCCCTACGCGCTCAGCTCATGCTGCTTGCACCCTTCTCCCTTGGATAGTAGATCGTTCAGTATTGATTGCATCCACGCTATGAATGCATTGATAATATTGACATTCATATATTTCTTCAATCATGTCCTCCTAAAAAGGGTGTACTAGCTGTAAGTTGCTTCACTTGACTCATACAAGTCCATTGAGTAACGCAGGAAGTCATGGAGGCTTGCCTCATTAGCATCATCTACCTACACGTGCATGGACATGAACGCATTCATTGTTGGTTAACTATAGAACCGGGGAATTTACGGAATTGATCTGATTGATGCAGCAAGAAGATCTAAAACCATATATTTGAATGTAAGACCTTTGAGCTCTGAAGTATTATTGACTTGAAAAGTCTCAAACAGTTTAAAAGTTTTCAGTTCATTTTCAATCTATTTTTACAGATTTACGGATTCCATAGAATGGAACATCATTTTTGTAGACTGATTAGAAATGCTCGAAATCAGACTTAATATGTTCATTTTCATGCGCACTCAGAAAGAAGTATATACTCATTCATTGTTATAAATTTGAATTCATCAATCACTTTTAAATAATTACTTCCATATGCTTCGTCTCAGGCTTTATTACCATTGCCACAATATCATAAAATCGATTTGAGATGACTGAAATTAACATACATTTAACTTTGAAGCCTAGGGAATTGCTGATTTATTAAAACCTAGGAACGTGTGCGCCATGCCTATCATTTATTTGAAGACATGTTAGCTACATCACAGTGGCACAATTTAGGGAGACACGTGGGTCAGTCACTCCAAAATGTCATTTAGGCAGTAGTCTATCATATGTGGATGAATCTAGGAGGGGATGCGCAGCTTTGATACCTTCGAAATAATGACAGCTCATAAATGAAAAGAATATATGTCTCACAGAAAAATTTTTCCTGTGCAAAGAAGATTAAAAACGTGTATCAGGATGATTTATTTGAATCCCTAGCTTATAGTGTAATTTACATATTTTATATTCATGTTTGTAACACTCAACGCCAACTCTCGCCACAAGAGGGAACGGGATATAAATTGTAGAGTAACTGAGTGAGTGATGTTTACAGCGATCTCTGAAACTTGACCAGATATATCTGTGAGATGCATTTTTATCTTCTTCTGGAAAAGATGCCGCTAGGTGGAATTCTATCAAATATAATATGGAGGCTCCATATTATGCAAATATAAATGGAAGCGATTCTATCATTATTAACATGCCATTGAAATTAAAAGCTGAGTTATGAATTTAAGAAAATAGTTCAGGATGTCTTGCATTATACACTAAAAACCGACATCTGTAATAGGTAATAGGTCTATGTATGTTCAAATAATGGACCTTAACAATGGTATGTAAATTGTACGTGCTATAGGCTACCGGAGCATGCAAATACTAGATACGTATATATTGTAAAGCCAAAACTGCATTATACATGTATTTGTATATTGGTATAACATTCTAAAAATGTCATTTATATGTTTGCATGTATTCCCAAACCGAACTTCTGACTGCGCCTCTGCTACATGGTGCGATCACTTTTCTTTAATCGTTGAGACTATCTCTCATTATTTTCTGTGTAATTATAGATCAATTTTCAGAATACTATCTAACTAACTTTAGATTTTTTGTTTATCACACAAAACGCTTGCAAATTTTAACATAGAAATTTCAGGAAAATTGTTGATATACTTTAACGAAAAGTGTCTGTTTGTACACTTTACTTCATCCTCTGTCACTGAATGATAACTCATTTGAAAGATCATGATCTGTAGATGATTTCTATAATAACCAGTTCAACAAAAATACCAATTTGTGTAACTTTTATGAGCAAAAATTCGAAAAAATGGAGTCAACACCTCAAATGTCACAATTTTACCACTGGAAATACATAGGATTGTGTTATCCTCTCTATTTCTGAAAAGCAAATGATCTGATCCGGCAGACGCGAAGTTTTGCAGTAGGTTAGAGGTGTACTATGCTATGTGAAAGTTTTATGTACTACCTCGTTCCCTGCACAACTTCACGCTAGCTCCCGGACTATGCATTCTACATATTTTTTTTGTTTAAGGAGGCAGTGTTTATTCTTCTAAACCAGACGCGATTATGACAAATGTACATTTCTCTGTCATCAATGAAAAACAGAATAACAGTTTTGCCATCTCGAGGCCTCTCCCCGATTCTCTTCAGAAGATGCACGTGACATTAAATCAAGCAAATGATGTCATTAAATCATGAAAAGCATTAACAAGTCAATGAATCCCAATCATTTCGACTTGTTAAATGTTTTTCATTATTTTCGGTCGTCATTTGTTCAATTTAATGTCCCGTGTTTCTTCAGAAGAGAATTGTTGAGATACCTGGAGATGACAAAACTGTATTATTGACTGTATCTTTATCTTGGCGAACATTTCTGTCTGGCTGTATGCTGCTTTCAAGGTATAACTATTCCAATTGCTTGACAATTATCGTTTCAGGATAGTGTAACATTCCACGATGGAAAATTTGTATACAACGGCTAGGTTGAAGTGTCAACAGACTTTCAACACAGTCATCAGGCCCTTCCATTCTTTCCTTGTACCTCGATAAAAGAGCAGCGCTCATTTCTGTTTCCATAGACATAGGCCAGACGATTGGCAAAGGGTGGTGAGGTCAATAAACATTGCTGCAGGTGGCTCGACCGTTTGAATACAGTCAGTCTAATTCCCATGTCTTTATTTAGTACTGAGAAGATTTGGAAAGAAGTGCTCACACATCAATCAATTGATTGGGATTGGATTTTTTATCGATAGATTGTTCGATTATTTTGAAAATAAAAAATAATTAGCTTCTCCTTCTCCTCTTCTCATGAAGTCCGTCGGCTACCAATTCAGAACATTGCGTTTTCAAGCGCTAGACCAAACGGCTCCTTCTTTAGGATCAAAACCATTGATCAAAACTTTTCCATAATTCCACTTCCAATAATCGCTCCGACCTTTAGAAAAATGCCTTTAGACAATGACTTTTTACATTACTAACCCATCACAACCAAGACTGATGCCTGACTTAGTCTGTCATTGTTAAGTCAATCAGTGAAAGTGTTTTGAAGCTTCATCGAACGAACCTCAGCAAATAAGGAATGCATCGTGTGGTGAGGACAAGGGATTGAGATTTTGGTAAGAAGATTTTCTGGCACTGAAGTAAGAAAAGTGGTAAAGATAAAACCGCCACAAATTCACACACGCACATCAGATATCTGTTCTTCACACGTCAGCATATTCGTCAACGCTACATTTTCATTAACCGACTGATGAGGTTGGTGATTAATGGTATAGAGTTGGATTGAAGCTAATCATTTGCTAGAGCTATTATTTGCAATATAAGCATTATAGTAGTAGTAGTAGTAGTAGTGAAGTGTATATATTTCATGAAAAATAAAAATCATTCAATACAAATGCTAATACAAACTAACGGAGAGTAAAGTGTGACATTTACATACAAATAAAGTTGCAGTTACTCAAGAATTCAATCTCAGCGTTGGAAGGACATATTGAAGTCAAGACAAGCTTTTATAAAAAATGCGTTGCTTCTTCTAGCGGTGCGAAAAGCGTCTATTGCGAAGTGTCTTGAAAAATGTAGACGACGAGGAACAATTTCTCTCAAAGGATGAAGTGGGTTTTCACATTTCAGCAAAAAAGGAAAAATTAACTTGCTGAACAGGTCATCAATATCGCACACTATGTTACACTTACATTTGAATCCGCAGATAATATGGTGAGCACGTTTCGTAATGCGACGAATGTTAGATTGTACACTTTGAGTTCGGTGACAAAAAATTGGAGCAGCATACGTTAACACAGATGAGATGATCGCGCTATATACTTCAACAAGCTGACTTTTAGATCGATACGGTTTTAGTCGACAAATGACATAAAGTCTTTGTGAACATATTTTCGAAACTGATTTAAAATGCTCGTCCCAGCTTAAATTATCAGACCAGATGACACCAAGAATTATCTTTGGAGTTGGGATCCCTGGAATGCGATCTTAAGGAATGATGTTGCTCACAAGACATCAACTTTTGCTTACCTTGTTAGCCACTTCAATCGCGGGATTGATTCGCTCAGGAAGAATTCTTCTCATCTGTCCGAAGCTATTATTTGCAGCAATTGCGTAACTTGCGGTAAAAGGGCATGTATGAGATTAACGCAATATGCATGCATGCAAAAATTATGTCATTATGTGATAGCTGCATGGCCACTCCCAGGCATGTATAGACGCAATCCCGAGATTGAGTTTCTTCGGGCTATGAAATCTCAATCATAGGGCAAACAGTTACAATTTTAATTAATTTACTTTTAAACACGTAGCAGCAGTTGGTATCCTATATTTTTAATCCTGAATCCCGAGATTAAAAATTCGGGGATTTTGCAGACAGGCTCTAATCCCGGATCTTCACTCTACCAACCCCAAAACTCGTGACCATCAAAAGTCAGGAATTACTTTCCAAATGCTGTAACATGATACAAATGTTGTAATTCATCATGCAATCTATATAATCAGGTCGAATCGCATCACAGATTTTATTACAATAACTGCAATGCACTAAATGAAGGAAAGTGGCTGTCTGAGTCATTTTTATGAACTCCAAAATCCTTATTCCGATAATTAATCGCACTTGTTTGCTTGTTCATTTGCTATACGAGTGCGTTGGAGTAGTGTGCTTCTATTTTGAATGATGCTGTTTGTGTTGCGATCCTCTCACAAGTTGGGAATTGATCGATGACTCGGGGGTGGGGGGCTCTGTTTGTTTTTAATAAAAGAGAAAACTCGTTATCAGTTCCAATATTTTTCAGATATGTTCCTATATTTTAACTGAGGATGCAGCTGTATATTTATTTATTCTGTCTTCATTGTGCTTGCAGAATTTATTTATTGAGAAAAGCATTTCTTGCTTATCACAGGCGCACTAACATAGACGACATGTCATTGGTGTGTTAAAGTTATGTCTAATTGATAACCAACGGATTTTCACTGAATTCGCTAATTACGTGTCTCAAACTCTCTCCGAGCATGGCTGCAAGTTTAAATAGGGAGTTGTGCCAGATGTTGAAAGATGTGAACTAGGCCTGCTAATGATTCCCGATATTGCATGAAATGGCAGCTATTCAAGTAGGTTTCCATTTTTCAAACAACGGTGTAACTCAGTATCTAATTATTCAATTTATATTAACTGATCCTTTATCATTAGACTTGACAAATTCGCTTTGGCTAACTCGACTTGTAAGCACTATATAGAACAGCTAATGTAGTTTCCATATGCTTCGATGTCTCTGCACCAATGCTACTCGTTACAAACTACTTATAGATGCTCTGTCTTTCACGAAAATGTCACAATCCATAGTGGTACACTTCTGAGACCACGATCATCGCAACAATCTTTTTCAAATGAATACATTGTTTGTACATAAAGTGAATCATATCTTAGACACATTGCAAAGAATTCAAGTATCCTAGACAGCAATAACAATCTGGTCGTTAGTGAGATTACGGATGAAAGTGTGTTTACTCGAAAGTTTTATTATTAGTATTATCCTTATGTCTGTAAACCACAATTTCTAGTCATTCCGCTAATTTCTCAGCGCGTGTAATTCTTGAAGACCTTTATCTTACAGTGAGATTGGAGCCGTGTGCTCTGGCCCCCTGGCGCAAGGAAGCCGCAATATCACCAATCACTCTAATGAACAATTCCGTGTTCTTAAAGCACATTCGTTTCTATTTCGGTTTCAATGGTGCCTTTTGAAATTACCATTGCCATGAAATAACTCTTTATCGATCTTCTGAAAGATATAATACAATTTCATCCGCTTTGATATGAACGAAGTTAAGAGTGAAACTTCACCAGTATCTCTGCACAATTAACATCAAGTTTTAATTTAGTTTGTCTGTCAGCCATTCGTGCGTCATTGACTTCAACTAACGCACCAACAATCCACGTGGTATTTCCTCATGCTTGCTAAACCCACGTGACATGAACGCCGCCATTGTGAAAACTGCGCACATTCAGGATGATGCGAGGCAGTGACAGAGAAAATTCCCCATTTCCCATTCCTTTCATTAGGTAGTTCATGAGGAGAGAGCCAAACACCAAGACTGTGTGCGATTATGTCATCTCTCTGAGGCGTTAGACAAAGTGAGGAGTCAGCAACTCACGAGGTTTTCGATAGCGAACCCACGTGGAGGTGAAGCATGGAGGCAGCCATTTCTATTAAATCTTGTGACAAACGCGCGCAGAAGTGACGACGGCAGTTCATGTAAACGCAGGATGCATCGAAGTGTCGCTGCTAGCGACAGCTAAACAACGTGAAAGAGTCAGCAAGCAACCCACGAGATTTATGAGAGAGTGAAACCCACGTGGAGAGTTTGACGCCATGTCTCTTACCATTTGATGAGGGCGTGCTGATGATACGCAGTGTTCGATCAACCAAGTTATTAGCGTTCTTTTCATAGATGACCAACTTATGGGCGTGCCTGCTGATGGTCACCGTGGGGCTTGTTTGAATTTATTAAATCTACTTCCAGGCAGAATCATTAAATATTTTTGTTTCCATACTTGTATAGGCATTTATTTCGATCATAATAGATTTGATTACTGATGTTGCTAGTTGCTAGTATCATTTTGATCTTGTACATTTATTAAAATTGAACTTTAGAAATGCAATTACGAACATCTTTTAGACACAAAATCATCGATTCTCGTCTTATCTGAATGTTGAAATCATGAATTCTGACTCCTTAGTCCAGCAGCCAGAACGAGTCTCTGCAGGGTACCATGTCGACAATGAAAGTTTCACAGAATGATGTACACCGTATGACTACTGTGCTTCTGCCGAGTTCTAGCTGGTTCCTCTTCTTGACAGACAGTATCAAAGAAAGACACGTGTTAATCCAATGGGACGCAGATTGCAGTTTTTGCAAAAATGAAATTGTCTATGTTACAAATTATCTTACAAATTACTCTTGTTAAGTGAAAAGCACTAAATGCAAAGCCATAATTTTTTGGCATGATTTATCTTCAGGCAATTTCTATCATGTGTATGTTATACTATCATGTCTGTTATCGTCAATGCAATGTGTTTAAATGTGGATTAAATTGTTCAAAATGCTTGTGGTTGCCCACATTAGGAGGCTTGCCAAATCTGAATGTCTTTAGCCTTATAGACAAATGTTCCAGAACATGATAGGAAGTGACCCGAAGTCATTCCACATCAAAAATTATGGCTCTAGACTCAGTGCTTCTTCTTTTAATCAGAGAAAACATGCAAAAATCATATCAACCAAAAATTTCAATCTTTGCCCCATTGAATTAACTGAGTTTTTCTTTGACCCCGTCTCACAAGAAGAGGAACTGACTAGAACTCGGCAGACGCGCAGATTCGTAGTAGGCGTAGATGCTGCTTCCATGGCTAAGATTGCAAATAAACACAGATGCAAAATTTGCAACACACTGCACGCAATTCGACTTCATTTACGTTGCTGTACATACTGACCTGACTTAAATAGCATCCATTGCTTCTATCAGAACCATCTTAGTTGCCCAACGGTTCCTAGCCCCATAATCGCCCTAACTTCTGAAGCATCTCCTCTTCTCTCAGTGTTGGTAATCTTTCGGCTTATAGCATCAAGCAGAAGAATAAACTACTTGCAATCGTTGCTGATCTTTGGAGGCAGTAGTTGTATTTTCATCATATGACAATGAAATATTAAAGACTTTCAATGAACAACACATCGATTTGAGGGTTATACCTTAATACTTTAACCTTGATAGCTTTCAATATCACAAGAACAATAGCCTTGAATATATCTTTTTCTGTCATGTAAAAAATTGCTGCTATCCCAATGAAAACCGAGTCATAAGACATAAAGATGGGAGTTGATGTTATCTGACAAGCATAACCTATTTATTTTGATAATGTAGACTGCGGCAAATAATCAGAATGCTTTATTTCGTTCGACAGTAATAGTAACTTCCACTGCAACGACCCAGCAAAATGATCTAAACAATTCAATTCAATAGTCAATTTCTTGCAGCCATAAGTTGCCGATGTAACATTTCAATCTCTACTCGTTCACTATCTTTTTGCAGCATTTTTCGCCTCACTTGTCATTTCTTATGGGCTTTACAACCTAGATGCAGTCAACCACGCTCAACTACTTTCAGTTGTCTATTTTTTTCTTCTACAAGTGAAACTTCCAAGTTCTTCCGCATCAAAATGGCGGCGGTAGTTGTCTCACTTTTTTCTGGCGCCGGTGAAGTGAGACTCAAAGAGAAGAACTGGGAATTCATCTCTTTGACAGCTTTTCTTAACAGAGGAATCCGCATAAAATAGTAAAAAAGTATCGATTTATTTAAAACTTCTATTAAGAGGGTATATTTTAGTATTGTGTTTACTGTGCACATGGCTATAGTTTATGAATAGCTTCTCTTAAGAGATTGTTTGGAATCCATATGAGCGTTCTAAAGTCAGAACTGATCACAGTCGACTTCGGAGGGAGTTATCGGTAACGATAACATGATCGGTGTCAAAAGTTGTGAATTCGGCGTAATTTTGACTTGTATTGTAAATCGAATTTATCAAATCAATTTAATAAATTTTGATTAATTCCATCAAATATGGAAATCGCGAACTCAGTTTAGGAGAGGGGAAAGGAAAATGAAAGTTCTCTTTCTCTTCTTTAATTGCCATTTCAATTGGAGCAATTGATAACTCACCCTTGTGTTAAAATTTCAGAATTTGTCTCTACTATTCTAACCCAATCTTGTGTATAAAGTCGAAAAATCAGTGCTTGGCTTGTTATGAGTTTAGCAATAGACGCTACTGACATGTCTAAGCTAATGCGCTTGCAATGATTAATAAATGTTGCTTTTTGCAGACACAGGCAACCGTTTTTTCAATTGAGGATACAGCTCAATATTTGATTAATTCTTCTATTGGATTGCTATAATTGTTACTTTGACAGCAGCATTACGGCCACAGTAGGCTCTCCATAAAATGTATTTGCCAAATTGTTTCTGACGTTCTCTGTTTTTGAGCACTTAAAGCTTTCAGATGTATCCAAGTGATAGGCCGAAATGTGACAAATACAGACTGTCGATGCACATGCACTATCGATGTACCGGCATGGTATGCACAATTTGCTTCAACGACGCATTCGAACTTTGAAATGCCATCACTTGTGACAAGGTCAACTTAAAATACAAAATGACGTAATCATCAAAGGAAGTATACATAAATTGTGTACAGGAATTTTGTGTCTCATGGAATTTGAAGTATTTGTTTCGAAGATCTTAGCGGGGCCAATCGGTCACTCTGTAATGCTCTTCCTATAGCCTGTATCAAACAGTGCTCAGTCAATACTCTTACAGGAACACCATGTTTATGCTCGAAAACCAGTGGAGGGCACAGTTAATAGATTCCGCTCGATTAATCGTGCGAAGGAATCGATCGCGCGATTCTTGAAAGACCAGGAATCGCGCGATTTTTTTGGATAAGTGACTTCTCAATGTAATTTGCTTGATGAAGAAAAAAAATTAGGATATTTTCCTATTCTCTCGTACAAAATTCTGAGATAATTGCACAGAAGTGAAGTGTGACACCTACGTGTAACACCTATGTGCAGGTGCTCGTACCTGAGATCAAGCATAGCTAGGAAAAGACATTGTCGCCGTGTGACGCGACTTTTTCATTCCCACAACACAGCAGATCTCTATGGGAATCCTGTGGAAATTCCATACATTGCAGGAATGCATCATTCCATACAGTAGCATTAAGCATGACTGTTTTGTTAACGATTAATGCGGTCATGCATGCTTTCAAGTATGAGGAGGTCCCTTTGATTTTATATTGATCCCCTTGATTTTATAAAGTTATTGGTAAGAATACTAATGCCTTATTTACATTTAATACACGTCATGAACTAAAACCCGATAACAATTGTGCTCTCATATAGCCTAAAATTAGCTAATACTCTGTAAACTTTGGCTTCAATTGATAGATGCATAATTACAAGATTGATGGAAGAAGCGGTGAATGATGATAAAACATGGTTGATAAAGACCTAATGAATCAAAATTGAGAAATGCAAATACTAGGTAGCAAAAATCGTCGACCGAACGCTTTGCGACGCATCTCGCGTACTCTGTCCCCGTCTTAATAGCCACTAAATCGAGTACACAAAAGGTAGATTGAGCCGATGAGATTTCTTCAGTGATGTGATATAAAGTGAGATACGGAAACGGAGCGTAGTAGCTCGAAGTAAATGCAGTAGATTCTCATGACTCCTTGTACCTTGTTTACGATTTTCTCAGTGTTTTGATTTGTATTGCCGCACTCTCAAACATTACAAGCAGAGAATCACAGCCTAAAGCTAATGGTCTAGAAATTGAAGGCAATGTCAGTCAGACTAACTGTAAGCTTCTAATCACTGAATCTGAGAACATCTCAAAATATTCAGAATCGCACGATTTTCGATTAATCGTGCAGTGAGTCGCACAATTTGGAATCGCGCTCGCCACTGCACTGGAAGCACATTGGGCGAACGCCCTTTTCTTCCATGTGGCCGAATTTTATTTATCCCACTTTCAGTTTTTTGTGTTTAACAAGAATGTAGAGTCCAACTGTTTTAAAAGTCATAGGCTTGACCCGACCTGGATTTGAACCAAGGTCCTCTGGACGCAGGGCGATCATTCAACCACAGGGCCTCTGCACCAGCTACGAGTGCATAGGAAAATTTCAACATGTTGCCAATTTTCTTGCATTAAAAATCATCGTGTTGAATTCTTCAGTGAACAATTTGGGAAACTTTGTCTTTGTAAATCTTGGCTTGTATTCACGTCCTGAACATGATTAACATATGGTCAGTTATCTGCCTCTGAACAAACAAGCGAACAGTTTGTCACTTGGTACGATTGTCTCAGTGGTTTTGCAATCAAACAGCGATGGAATGACAGTTGATTGGAACAACCAGATGGTAGCCTGTAATCACGCCAAGTTGATTGCGTCAAGAACGGAGTGGAACGTGAAAGGACATCGCAGATTGAAAATGAACGGGAGCGAATATAGGTAACATGTGCAAAATTAATGTAAGGTTGCGTTCTACAGCAATGGACACGGTTAATCCTCATTTGGAAGTTGAACGAAGTTCCCAAAAGTGAAGGTGAAATTGATAACAAGATCAGCAGTTGAAAGCAGTAGATCTAGTAACTAGAAGGTCACATCATTATGACTGTGGAATCCTCTTATTGATAACCTCTGTTGGGTGGACATGTGCGTAGGACAGCTCCCTCAAACTAAAGAAAAAAATTAGACCAGATTTCTCAATGAAATTGAAAGTTTTATCTTCCAACATTCAGTGATAACAAAGGCTTCACGTTGATCACGATCAGCAACGTTGTTCCACGTTAGTGCTGAAGGGTAGTAGGCTCATGGTTCCAGCCTGATGGCCTGGGGAGGTCCCACCTCTCTCAGCATGCGTTACTAATCCTAAACTGATACGTGATGAGATTTGTTGATGTGTGAAAGCTTCGTTCTCCGTGCTTCAAAAAGTAGAAATGACAAGTGTAAAACTTTTA
The DNA here is from genome assembly GCA_907163375.1 of Prostheceraeus crozeri. Classification (NCBI taxonomy): domain Eukaryota; kingdom Metazoa; phylum Platyhelminthes; order Polycladida; family Euryleptidae; genus Prostheceraeus; species Prostheceraeus crozeri. Next base: position 35,634 of record CAJQUW010014678.1, on the reverse strand, counting down.
TTCAATTAAACATGAATAATCTGAAGTGAAATTTATGCATCATTTTCTACAACATCAATGGAAAAATAGAGACAATAAGATTCGACTTGGTAGTTGCTAAATAATAAATCCAGGCGTTTATTTTCCATCAAATAAAAACATCGCGTTTTATCAAGGTTATGATTGTAGTTACAATAGGTGGTTTGAGATTTGATCTTCAGATTATTCGTGATCGTGAATAATATTAAAAAGTCAGTTCCTTGCCGTGATTCGGATGGCATGAATTGAACTTTTTCTATTATTTGTAGAAAATGCTCGGCAGCTGAAAGTGAAACATTTTAAAAGTGTTCGGAACTAAGCAAGTAATGCATCACATAATGCCAGTGCCAGAACTCATGTGACATTCCTTAGCAGTGTTTTATAATCGCGATAATTTACGTGGTTATGATTTATGTAACCAGGCAATAGCATTTGCGATGTAGTGTGTAAATTTTTGATCACCCTACACATTTAACTCATTCTATTGATCTTGTATCTTCTAGCATCAGGGTGGAGAAACGACTGTTTTTACTCATGCCTGTCCTACTCATGGCACAAAGTCACACTATCAAGCTTGGTTTGTGACAGCCTATATTCTCGCCAGGTTAGGATGCGTAGCCTTTAGTGAGAGCGATGGTTCCTCCCGAGGGGGAGAGACTCGAACCCTGGACCTTCTTTACATCCGGACTGAAGAGTGGGCCTCAACCAACTGAGCTATCCTACCACCTACTGTTTGATGAGGACTTGATAAAAGTTAATGATTTGCAATTAAGTCAATGAATGGCACCCATAAACAGCGCTGAGCAGAGTAAAGAAATCTATCTAAGCAGTCTGCTATCATGAAAATTTTACGGTTAAACTATCGTTAAATGCTTTCCATGTTGATCACAGTTTATGCAGATACTGTATATTTTGCTATTTGCCCCTTTATTTCAGTAATCAAACAAACTGCTTAAGTATCTATTCTATTTTATCTCAACATTGTAATCCTTTACTTTGCGTATCACTTTTCAGACACATCCTTATATTCAAAAATAATTCAAAAAGTTCAATTAGTGACTTGCATATAGCACATGGAAGTGTTACATGGAAACACACGCAGATGGCTTTACATGGAAATGTTTTGGAATTTTTAATCGATACTTCAATGTATTGGCACATTATCTTTTCTAATCGTCAACCAATGTAATAACTCTTTCAATAAGACATTATCTCCCTCTAGGGTGTTTCATTACGAGAAATCCAACTAAATACAGGACACTAAAAAAATTGGTGTGATTTGAATGACGGTAATTTTTATGATTTGCATGTGACTGTGAGTTATGACACGCTGGTGAAAATCGCGACGAATTTGCTAATTATTCAGGTGGTAGTATAAATTACTTTGGTTGCTTTACTAATATACGTAGATCCAGAAAAAAATAAATCTTCACAAATGCGATATTGGCTCAAGAGTATCATGTGTCCATAGATAGTTAATCAAGCTATGATGTCTTTGAGTTTTATCAAGGATTCCTATGTCTTCTGACTGTGGATATGGACAGAGGAAACGACCTATCGATGGAATGAACCACAATCACACATGTATATACCATGCCATGTGTATCCATGTGTATCTATCAGCCGAGCGACTAGCATCGTCAGTCCTTGATTTTTCGCATTCCTCAAGATCCTATCTCGTTAGAGTTGACTCGTGGAATTGTTTATCAAGTAAATTGTCTTGAGCTTATTCAATTCTGTATTGATATAGTCTATTTTACGCTATGTTGATTACGCGTGACGAATTAGTTCCATATATTCCCATCGTTCGAAATCCCCATAAGGACTTTTCTCTTCCACAGTTCCTTGCCACCGTGACACGAGCTTTTGCTTTTCTTTGTTGCTGCTTACTGCTTAGTGTCCTTGATGAAGCTGAGTCAGTGAGCGATGAAGCTGAGGACCAGTGTAGATCACAGCCCTGGAGAAACGAACAACATGCATACCATTTTGAGGGGAATCTATTAACGTAGAAGATGGACTAAATCTAGGACACTCATCTGTCCGCGATCTGGGTCATCAATGACGTTGATAAGTTAGTGTATATGCAAGAAGCGAATCGTTGCTTTACAGTCATATATTTGCATCTCTTCTACATCCCCAACAAGCAATTCGCAGGAACGGATAGAGTCAGAGCTAGCTGAGCATGAACCTCTAATTCCTCATTTTTATCTTCGCGATTTTTTTTGATGTATGGCACGTATCAGTCTCATGCGCATGTTGCCATCAGTTAATCGTCAGATGGAAATGTCGTATCTCAATTTGAACTGGTACAACAACGAGTGACACCAAATATCATACATCTAGTCAATGGCGCAGTCTATCGAGCAAATAAAATCCATGATAGTAGTAAGTAAAACTCCACTTCTGGATAGCGCAAGATGGCCGCCGTCGTGGCTGCGTCCCCCCCCCCTGGCACGGCAGAGTGTCGTGGTCGGCCGCCGTGGTGCTTCGTGTCTGAGTCCCCCCCCCCCTCTGGAACGACAGAGGTTGTGGTCTGTCGTGGTGTGCCGGCCGGGTGGGTCCACGTTCACAACATGTTCGCTGACGTCCCCCCCCCCCTCTGCAACGACAGAGTGTGAGACTCGGGTGCGTGGGTCCGACCGCCTGGTGGACGTGGGCGACCGTCTAGGTTGACGTGGGCGACCGCCAGGATTAGTCTTGAGGCTATAGTGTGTGATGTTTTTGGTGCAATCTGCTGAATGTTGGGTTGTAAAATGGGTTGTTTCGAGTGGAAGGAGTGGTCGGATGAGAAAACGGAGGTCAGATTCGGATTCAGCGTGAAATTCTGCATCGGTAGGGTGAGTTTCAAGGCAATCGGCGAGAAAAACTGTTTCTTCAAAATTTTGACATAGAATGTGGGACGTTTTGGTGTGTAGCGCCCAAACGAAGCATCGGATGAGAAAACGGAGTCCAGATTCGGAATCTACGTGAAATTTTGGGTTAGGAAGGATGTTTCCAGCGAAATCGGAGAGAAAAAATTTTCGGCTGACGTCCCCCCCCCCCCCTCTGGACAGCTTGCTTCGATTTTGGCTTCTAGTGGACGGATTTTGTCGTGCGATAGCTCGTTTGAAAGCTAAGAGTGAGACAAATTCAGTGAAACAATCGGCTTGTTCCTATCTGTCTTCGTTCAAAAGTTAGAGCGGTTACAAGATTTTAGGTCGGAGCTCGCTTACCTGAAAAAATCCTAAGTGTCAGAGTGACTTTGTATGGGTAAAATTTTGAAAATTTTCCAAAGTGTGGAATTTCGACCTGGGACCGTCACCAAAACATTTTTCATCAAATTTCACTGACCTCCCCCCCCCCCTCTGGACAGCTTGCTTCGATTTTGGCTTCTAGTGGACGGATTTTGTCGTGCGATAGCTCGTTTGAAAGCTAAGAGTGAGACAAATTCAGTGAAAGAATCGGCTTGTTCGTATCTGCCTTCGTTTACATGTGAGACGCCATTTAAGATTTTGGGACATTGGTGAAAAACGACAGAGTTAGAATTTGGGACGTTTTGGGCTGTAGCTTCAAAACGAACTATCGGATTGGTAAACGGAGGCCAGATTTGGAATCAACTTGATGTTATTGTCCAATGAGGATCATCATCCAATGAGAATCAAGCATTTCTTTATAAATAGCGAGCCTTCCACAGTGAGAATCATTCCATCGTTGAATCACACGAGTGACGGACGCACATTTTCTCTCTCTAGTTCCCTGTTCTATTATCCAACTAAAATGGTAAGTCGCTACTTCCCTCCCTCTCCTCCCTTGAACGTAAACTTAATACAATCTTTTTTCATTTTCAGGCATCTACTCCATCTGCTGCACTAGTAGGACAAAATGGCGGTCAAACGTTACAAGGTTCGCTACGGTCAGATCATCTACAACTGAGGCCAGTGGAAGAAACATCCAAGGTACATAATCCTACACCGCTACAGCGTAAATTTAAACAAGCCTTGCGTTATGATGATCATAGCGTAGTACTCCAAACGGGAATGCTCCCTTCCACGGATGTCAAGATAATGCACAATCAGTATGGGGACTACATACTGATCCCCGTGAGTCCGTATATTCGCCACCAACTTGATATTATTGAGGAGTACGTGACATTAAATATGGACATTCCTACTCCTCTTGCTCAAGAGTGGAAGGCGAGAGATGACAAGGATACTCCCTATAGAAAGATTTGGGATGGTAATCACATTTGCCTACCGGTATCACATTGGTGTACTTACTATAAGAAGGAGGGAGATCATTCAATACCCATCAGATGTGATGAGCTCGGAGAAGGTACTTGGGATATCCTTTTCAAAGTGAATGGGCTATATTATGGTCGACACAAGGATAATAAAATAGCCTCTCTCTCCATGCATATGGAATCCATCCTATATATTCCAAAACCACCCAACGTGGACGACATAATTGATCAAATCCTTAACAGCAGTGGTACGAAGCGCAAGTCGGAGAAGAATGCTACATCAAAACGCAAATCAAAGAAGGAGAATTACTAGTCCTTTCCTAACTCTACCCTATGACAATTCGCTTATGTGCTTTGAGTGTCGCAGACGTGGTCTTATTAGATACATTTTACTTCTTCGTTGCCATCATATCATTTGTGTATTTTGTCGTGAAAAGCATCGATGTAATTCTTCATTTTGTAATATGTTATAGAACGCTTCCTTAGATGTGTAAATTTCCGTTTTAGGCTTCTATCATCATTTTTATGGATTGTGAGGGTGAACCTGTACAGGAGCTCAGTGCTATTGCTATGAACAATTGGACATATCAGATTGTCAGTGTCTATCATCAACATGCCAACTGCGATCCCAATGTTGATCAATGGGCGAGAAAACACATTCATGGACTTAATCTGAAATATTTGCAAGACTATGGCTTTTCTTGTGAGAGTGCTCTTCTTATTGACTTTAAACGATGGTTAGCTGCTTTCAATGTTATACGCATCTTTTGTAATAATCCTGGTAAGGAGAGGAAAGTATTTCCCAATCTAATCATTGATGATATTTTGCTCCCGCCTTGGGATAGTAGAGTGAATCAACATTATCATGAAGTCACGAAACGTTTTAAGGATTTGTGTGTTCCTATTTTGTCTGTTCGTTGTAGTAGCTACGTTCATAACCAATGCTTCTTTCCTCCTTACCTCAACACTGCCAAAGTCCTGTATGGTTATCATTGCTCTCTGTATGATAGTTACCAGCTGTATCTATTTTATCTCTTTCAAACCATTGATTTATAATGCATGCTTGTTACCATTATTCAATAAATGTTACTATGAGAAGAGTTGTTGTTTTCATGCAATGGATGGGTTAGATAAAGGGCGATCATGTCTTTCTCAAACGACTGCGGAACATTACGTTTTCATAGGCAAAGTTTAAAAGGAGCTGTTCAAGATTATGTGATAAAATTTCATAAAGATGAGACCGACATCGAAGCAGTGGTCGATGATGCTAGCACTCTATTTCTAGAGTTAATGAATACATTCTCTGATAGCATTGTCATGGCGCGATTAGTTGCGAAAATTAAGTTTAGTCATTTTGGAAAGGAAGAGGTGGAAAGTCGCTCTTTCCATTTTGCTTCTTATTCAATGGAAGTGGTAGATCACCCCCAAGAATTTTTTAAAAGACATATGATAAAAATTGCTGAACGTCTTAACGCATTTAACCATCATGGTAGCAGTCTAGTGATTGAAGCGATTTCAGATATTCACATTCAACTTTCCATAAAGAAAAATTGAAAATGCAGTGGTACTTGATTGTAGCACAACTGGTTTTCGAGCTATGTCTGCTCACTCTCGAAGTATATTCCTTCTGTACATGCGTCTATTATTTAGAAAAGGCTAGCAAATTCATATCTTCAAAAAGACTTGCTATAGACATCAGTAACGGTGAAACTATGTGTTGCGATGTATGTAAGCGAAAGGATGGAAATGAAAAGCGCATCTTCAAGAGATGTAAGCATGCTTTTTGTCAACGCTGTTTCATACGTAATTGCATTCAACTTTGCCAATGTAACCACTGTGATATTGCTCATTTCGAGTGTCACTTATGTCGCAATAGTTAGTACCTATGCAAATGTGGTAAAGATAGGTTTTAGCAAAGACTAACACGGAAAATGGCGAAACGTAAAATGACGAAACGTAAAAGTCAAAAGTTTTCTTCAGCCATTCAAGCTCTCCGACGAATGAAAGCAAATCAGCGATACAATGCTATACGACATGCTAACGATAAATTCATTTGTGAAATTATTTCTCATGTGAGGAAGTTGAGGACGAAGAAATTAGCGCCAAAACAACGAAAGTTACTTAAGCGATATGCTACAAAATTGCGTTTCATCTCCAATCCTAAAGTCGCCCTTCAAAGAAAGAGGAAAACTCTAACACAAAAGGGCGGTTTCCTTTCAGCAATACTTCCAATGATAGCTCCTGCCGTGGGCAACCTATTGGGAAATATCTTTGGCTCTAAGCGTTAATTATGCAAATGTTGAGTCTCAAAGTAATAAAATGGATTTCAGACTTCAATGTGATAAAGTTCTGACTGTATCAGGTCCATCTCATGCAGGTAAAACTGTTTTCACGCTGAATTTATTGGATAAAAGAAGGGAGTTGTTTAAGGAACCTATCAATCGAGTGATTTGGTGTTATGGTATTTATCAACCGTCGCTGTTTCAGGAATTGCAAAGTCGCAACTTTATTCGACATGAAGGAATTATTCCAGTGGATAAACTTCAGTCTAATGATGTTGTTGTATTGGATGATTTATTAAAAGAAAGTAAGAATTCAAAAGATGTTACAGATATGTTCACTCGCGCAGCACACCATAAAAGGTGTTTTATCATCTATATTACACAAAATTTGTTTCCTGATGGAAAAGAAGCTCGTACACGAAACCTGAATACACACTATTATGCTATTTTCAAGAATCCGCGAGATAAAAGTCAATTTGAAATTTTAGCGCGACAAGTTGCACCCAGAGGATCAAAAGCCTTAATTGAAATTTTTCAAGCAGCTACTGAAAAACCATACGGTTACTTATTCATTGACTTTACGCAAGAGTGTCCGGAAGAATTTAGATTTCGAAGTGATATTTTGAAAACTCCCATGATTATCTACAAACTATGAGTTCTTATTCTCGCATGATTGTTATTCCTCAGGATGAATATGTACAATTGACTGCCATGCAGCAAGTAAAGCAACCTCTTGCAAATCAAATGTATAGGAAAGAAATAGATTATCAGCAAAATGTTCACATCAAAGATCCACATCGTGCTGTATTATTACAATCGGAAACTGTTGAGCAATTGAAAAACTTGAAGAATAAGATGCGTGACTCTGTATCGACTGCTACACCTTTAGCATCTCGCGCACATGCCATATCTCTTTTCAACAGTATTGAACCCCATCTCAATGTAAATGATAGAGGAGAAATCATTACAGATGAAAATAAAGTGATTGATGCTTCACGTTATGAAGACTTGATTCAGTATGCGACACGTAGAAAGCGCCGTCAGGGCTATGTTCCACCTGGTTGGTCATACTTTCTTAAACTATTGAAAAAGCATAATGTGCCAAAATTTGCTTTAAATAATGAGACATTGAAAGAACTTGATTCAACAGTGGCTACTACTCCAATGCTTCAGGCGATGAAAATGCCAACAAATTGGTTTAAGACGTCACCTGCTACATCCCCTCCCACACTCACTAAGCAAACAAGGGGAAGAACTCGACGTAGATCTGTATCGCCACTAAAACTGGTAAAAGGAAAACGTAAAACAGCTCCTCCTAGGAAATACATGTTCTCAGACTATTAATATGAAGCAGATGTGTTGCTTGCCATGTAATGAGCCGCCAGAGGTGAATGTCGTTGTCACTTGCACTTGCTGCGCCAGCTCTCATAATGAAACCCCTAAGCAATGTGAACACGATCGCAAAACCGCTAAATGCTGCAGTTGTTGTAAATGTAGAAAGGCAAGAAAGAAAAAAGATGAGAAGGAGGAAAAAGAGTCAGCCGTCATCGACTGAACGTTTGAAGTCAATCTATTATGATGTAAAACATCCGGCAGGATTTGCATCTATCAAGAAATTATCAAAAGCGAGTGGTCTTCCACAATCACAAGTGAAACGATGGTTAAAGGGTCAGGCTACCTATACACTCCACAAACAAGCGAAAAAGAAGTACCGCACCCGCCATTATATTGTTCATGACATCGATGAACAGTGGCAAGCAGATTTGTGCGATGTTGCCTCCATTTCAAAACATAACTCGGGCAATAATTTTATTTTAACCGTCATTGATATTTTCTCGCGTTATGCGTGGGCTCAACCTTTAAAAACTAAAGAAGGGAAAGGAGTAGCAAAAGCATTCCAAACAATTTTTCGAGAAGGTCGCATTCCAAAAAGAATTCAGAGTGATCAAGGAAAAGAGTTTGAAAATCAGCATGTGACAAGATTATTTGAGAGGCATGACATTGAGTTGTTTAGTGTAAAGAGCGCTTATAAAGCTGCACTCGTTGAACGTTTTAATCGCACATTAAAAAATCGTTTGTGGCGACATTTTACTGCCAACTTGACACAAAATTGGACAAAGGTTCTACAAGATACACTCCATGCCTACAATCACTCTATCCATCGTTCTATTGGACTCAGACCAGTAGATGTAAATGCTGACAATGTAGATAAAGTGCGCGAATCATTCCAACGTAAACGCACTCATGTGAAAAGTGATGTGAAAATTGGCGATAAAGTTCGTATCTCAAAAGTGAAAAGTGTTTTTGCTAAAGGGTACCTCCCGAATTGGACAGAGGAGGTATTTACAGTATCAAGGATTAATCAAAAAGACTCTCCGACCACCTACAAGTTGAAAGATTACGATAATGAAGAAATTGAGGGTAGCTTTTACCGCGATGAGATTGAGGTAGTCACTGAAAGTGAAACATATTTGGTAGAGAAAATCATTCGATGTAAAAAACGGCAAGGTGAAGAATGGTGTCTTGTTAAATGGACTGGTTATCCTTCAAGTATGAACTCTTGGATGCGTCGTGCCGACATCTTTCATCTAAGTGATCGACAGTGATTCATGCAAAGTTGTAACTAACAATGTTTAGGGTTTGAGCTATGAATCCAACTGCCTCATTTTATTCACGACCCTCCTACGTAAGTGGTGGAGGACAAATTTACATCGGTGCTCGCCGCCAACGTGGAGGTAGCATACTTGGTGCACTGAAATCTGTTGTAGCACCTCTCATATCCAATGTCGGTAGATCTTTAAAACGAAATGTTTTAAGTAATGCCGTTGGCTTTGCTGGTGATGTTGCTAGTGATCTTTCCAGAGGTAGAAGTTTTAAGAGCAGTTTGTTGAATCGTGGGAAGGAACGCGGTTTAAAAACATTGAAGCAGACCATTGCTGGTGTTACTCAAGGAAAGAAATCACCTAAACGAATGAGAAAAGGAAGGAGGAAACATCGCGGAGCTGGTAAGGTGCGATCTTCAGTCAAAAGGCATTCACGCAAACGTCGCAGAGGCTCTAATCATTCATCAGGCGCTAAACGACGACGCTGCTATAACTTCTAATCATGGAGTGTAAAACTTCCGGTTTTTGTTTGTTCGATCAACAAGCCATACAGACAGATATTCTTAGTTCAAGTATTGTAGATTATCATCCTCGAACAGCTGAGAATGCTGGCCCCATTGAATTTGTTATTCCTGGTGGTAGTGATGACTACATAGATTTGAGTTATGCGATGCTTGATTTGAGGTTTAGAATTCAGCAAGCAGATGGAACTGCTATTGACGATGCACATAAAGTTGGACTGAACAATTTACCATTGACTACATTACTTCGCGATGTTTCTCTAACGATTGGAGAGCAGCAGGTGGAAGGTGGTCAAAGCGATTATCCCTATAAATCATATTTCAATCATGTATCACAGTTTCATCCAGCAGCACAAAAAAGTCATATGGAAGCCATGGGATGGTACAGAGATGAAGCAGGAAAATTTGATGTTGAAACAAACAGTGGCTTTGTAAAGCGATCTGCTATGATTAAAGATAGTAGAGTATGTCAGCTATATGGTCCGCTGAATTTAGACTTCTTTAGACAGTCAAAGTTTTTACTGTGTAATACCAGCATGCGACTCAAGCTGACATTGAATAAGCCTGAATTTGCGCTGAATGCATTTGCTAAAGTTGACAATTTTAGAATTCATGTGGAAGATATTGCACTTTACATTCGTCGAGTAGTACCGAATCCAAGTGTCATTAGAGGGCATGCTGAAGGTCTTAACCGCCAAAATGCCATTTACCCCATTCAGCATACAAAGCTTCTCACCTTTACAATTCCGAAAGATCAAAAGAGTTTCATGAAAGATGGCCTCTTTCCATCAGAAGCACCGAAGCTCCTCATGGTGGCAATGGTTGAAAATGATGCATTTAATGGTAATATAAAGAAGAATCCTTTCAATTTTAAACACAATCAGTTAAGTGAAATTGCTTTACGTGTAAATGGTGTGAGTCATCCTGGTCCACCCTACAAACCAGATTTTGCTTCGGATCAATTTATGCGCAGTTATGTTGATTTTATGGATGTCTTTGGCTTTTACAATACGGATGACACCAACGGACTGACTATGAAAGAGTTTAAGAGTGGATATACTATTTATGCATTTGATTTGACTGCTGACAGCGATATTAGTGCACCCTATCGTCAAGCGAACGTGCCTCATAATATTCGTTTGGATTTGACGTTCAAAAGAACACTACCTGAGACGATCAATGTATTAATTTATGCAGTCTTCGATTCAAATATTGAAATTACAAAGTATCGTGACGTGATTCTTCAGTATAATCGTTAATGAGTTGGTTGACTGCTGACGATATTAAGACTAAAGTGCAGCGTAATGCAGACGAAGCGACGTTGAAAGCTTTCGATAATGTCTATTCACTCGATACCTTACCACCTGCAGTAAATCACTATCCCATCTTTATTGTGCTAAACACTCATTCACAGAATTTAGGCGGTGAGCATTGGAAAGCGATCTTTATTGGAGAAGACCGACGTGGTGAACTATTTGACTCTCTTGCTCAACCTCCAAATATACCAACACAGCAGTGGTTGAGAAAACATACGCGTCAATATCAGCGAAATGAACGCATACTACAACATCCACTTTCATCAACGTGTGGTGCTTTTGTACTGTACTTCATCTTAAAACGTTTACATGTATCTCGATTTGCATCTGTTATTCAAAACTTTTCATGTAATCCATCCTCTAATGAAAAAATGATTTGTAAGTTCTATCATGATTTGAAATAAAAACATCATGTTGGAAAAATTGTTTTTTATTTTACAATCCGCTGGGTACGTACATACTCAATGAGATAGTCTAGGATCATATTTGCTTGTACATGAGATTTTAGTCCAGTAATGATCACTTTACTATTATGAAAGATTGCCACATGCACAGGTAACCAACAACTAATGAGAGCTGCAGGAAAAAGTTCGGGTTCATAACACAAACTGTAACTGCTGGTACGAATCTTCAAAAATGATAGACTGTCACTCAATTGAGTAGAGATCACCATATTGTCCACAGTCAGATTCGACATCACACACCTCTCCCTCTTCCATATCCGACGTAGTAGTCTTTGTAGCTCTAAGCGCATTGACTGCGCCGATGAATGAGAAAGGGCGCCGAGAATCTGTACAGTCCCATTTGGGAAGAGTTGAAGATTCCGTGAATTGTTCATCTTCACCACTAACATTTGAGGACGGCCCGGGTAATACTTGCTGTTTGGAAGCTGTTGGTGTAATGTTGTGAGATCGATTTTGGTGTAGAGTCTGAAGCGGCGGAGAATGTTGACGATGGTGTAGCGATGGCGCTTCATGATGAAAGAATGAGTAAATTGAGCGATGTACCTTCCTTTTATACTTTTCCCAACTACCTTGATGAAATGTGAAGTTAGTATGAAGTTGGGAATGATAGAGTTGAATTCGCCGATTGTTGACGCGCAACCAGATGCGATTTCCAATACGTGAATGTCTTTTCATATAGAAGTATTTTAAATCCTTCATGATATGATGTAGAGATTGAAAATGGCGATAAGATAAAGCAAACTCTCTTCTCACATTTCCAGTTGAATCTTTGAAATAGACGTTTCGATCATGATCCGTTTCAATACGTTGTAGGGAATCTAATTTCCAACTCATGGTGCGTGATAGTCATGTCTGATTAAGATTTGCATAGTAGGGCGATGAACTCACGACGAATAAATGTCATGATGGAGCGATGTATGTATCTTCTATACTTCTCCCAATTGTATTTGCGAAATGAGAAACAGTTTGCGGAATGAGAATGGTAGATTTGAATTTCATTTCTGTAATGTTGAAGCCAAACTTGATCACCCAAGGAGATGAATCTTAATGTTTCAAAATATTCCAAATCCCTCATGATATCATTGAGGTTGACAAATTGTCGCCATGTTAATGTAATTCCTCTTGATGTATGACCATGAGAATTTTTGAAATGTACGTTTCCATCACGATCAACTCTGATATATTGTAGAGAGTCCAAAATCCAAGTCTTCATGATGTTATGCAAAGTTGCAGATTAGCAATATAAAAATGTCGTTTTATCATATTTTGCTTAGCAATGCGGCTACAAAGAGATTTACTAGTAATCGAGCCGCACTCTTTTCTACTCCCATTGATCATGCACAACAGCTAAATGGGAATTGGGAAGTGGGTGTCACTCAACTTGTTTATAGCAACTGTGTCTATACTTTTGATCATGAGGTGATGACTATTAATATGAGACGTACAGCTGCTTACCAATGTGAAAAGGGCTGCCGAGTATACATTCCACAGTGGCCAAAGAAAGATCTCTTATCATGTAAAAAGTTTATATATGATTTCTTGAATAAAGCGTGTAAACATATTGCCCAATTTACTCCACACAATGATGATTATACTTATATACATCATGTAGTTGAGAAAGATTGGATTGTTGGTTTAAGTCCAAGTTTAAGAAATGATTTAGGTTACCTCGCTAGCGCCTTGACAACCTATGATAATTTTAACGTTAATTACCACATAAGTGCTCATAAACAGTTAATATATCGAGAGGAAGCTTATTATGTAGATCTTATTCCAAAAAATGAGAAGACGTTGGTGAAGAAGATTGTGATTAAGCCAAGAAAGACAAACATGACTCCTGAAACATTATTGAAGAAATTTAATTATCTCCTTCGAGTTGATGGTAAACAAGTGGCAACATTGACTTATATTAAATCATCTAATCATATTGCAATAAGTAAATTAAATGATGATGATCTAGTATTAGTTTGTTCAAAAGATTTTCATCAGTTCTTGCGACATCATTCTGCAGCTGTTCATGGAAAATTTAATATGCAACATTTACCATGTGAAAGGTCAAATCAATTTGATACAGAATGGACCGTATCTTTATACAGAAAGTGTGTAGAGCCTTTCGGTGGTATCTTACATGAAACAAGAGTGTTGATGCCTCGCATCATTACTTCAGTTAAATTGGTTGTAGATTATTTAAATGAAGTGATTAATGACCAACATATTTCATTTTCTGAAAAAGAAGGTACTTTGTCTCTCACTATAAGTGGAAAAGGTATTGAACTAATTATGGATAAAACTCTAATGGACATTTTGGGTTTTGACCAAAATATCTTTAAAAGTGGTACTGTAACCAAAGCTAGCGCAGACATGTCGCTATCGCGTCGTATTAACTATTTTCAGATATATTCCAATATTGGTGAAGATGTACGTGTGGGAGATGTTGAAGCTCCATTGCTAGCAATGATACCATACCAGCCAAAGAGCTGCAGTATTTTATCTGAGCATACTTTCAAGAAAGTGCATTATACAAAGCTGAAATCAAACTACATCCCACAAATTGATATTGCCATTTATGACGATGCTGGTGCGTTAATTCCTTTTCATAAAGATGCTGTGACAAGTATCACACTCCATTTCCGAATGAAGAGTTAATGCAAACGTATGCTAATATATTTTTCCAATGTGAATAATATGGAAAGTGAAAATAAGGACTCGTTTCTAATCTACTTGCCCAGTAATGCTTCTATGAATAAATTTCCCAAAAATAAACCATCAGACTATCGAGTAGAATTAAATCGGCCACTGCATTTAGAAGGTGAATGGGAGGTTGGCGTTTCTAGTATTTGCTATGATAGCAATATTCAGAATGTGAATGATTTGGAAGAAATGATATTGACTCCTCGCACCCATGATGGAATAACGATGAATAATGCATTCCAGTTCCCATACAATTTAACATCAGATGGAAAGTGGAACTATGAATGGATTCAGATAAAATCAGATTCTTATGAGCCATTTGGGAATGAGAAAATTATTAAGGCATTCAACAGTGGTAATACTTCCATCATGAAGAATAAAAATCAGAAAGCTTATGAGTTTACTATCTATCATTGGAGTGGGAGACAGTTCCTCCGCTTTCATTCTTTTACTAAAGGTCTTACGCTGAGGTTGGATAGTGAATTCTATCCGCATCTCGGTTTTGGTCATGGACTACATCTAACGTCAATTGCTACTGCAAATGTTAGAAAAGTTTATTCAAATCGAATCAACAAATTTCATTATAGATTTAAAATATTTGATGAAGATGTTGTAGAATGCGAAGAACGCATCATTTTGAAAAAGCGTGGTGTTCAACCTTTATCACTTATTGAGTTAGTAAAACGATGGAATGAGACTGTGGGTAAGAAGTATGGAGAGAAAATTATGGCGGACAAAAATAAGTTGGTTATTCAGAAATATAATGACAAACTTACAGTTTATTTCTCTCCAACCTTGCGTCATTTTGTAAGACATTATACACCTATTATTGGAAGCGGTGTGGTGTATGCTTCTCATGAATATCACACTAAAGCTGATTCAGTTAATGATGAATGGTGGGTGGACATCTATGGCGATCGCATCAAGAAAATTTACCAGTCTTATGAAGAATCTAAAGTTGCTATCAATATAATGCCGCGTCTATATCATACAGTTGAAAGCTTCATTCATGTAGTAAATCCTTATATACAACAGAAGTTGAAGCATGTGATGAAAAGTAAATATGATGTAAAGACACACCACATTTCGTTTTCAATTGAAAATCAACGCGTTGTTCTGAAACTGGGTGATGACATTCAATGTCAATTGAGTAAAAATTTGAAAAAACTCTTTGGTTTTTCAATGCTACAAACTGTGTTTAATGCTGCGCATACGATTGGTATAGAAACACCAATGACACTTGATAAACATGAACAGCACCTTTACATTCAAAGTGATTTGATTCTACCTATTTCTGTTGGCGAGAAAAAAGAATACATTTTACGTGATTTCATTCATGATAAAGACGCTTCATATGGAATAGTCGAGAAGATGTTTGAATCTATTTTCTATCATCCCGTCGTCAAACAAACTATACCCTCTATTGCTATCAAAATTACCAATGGTTTACAAGAGTGCATCCATGTGAAAGATACTAAATCCCTCATAACGTTAGTGTTTCGGAAAACAAAGTGAAGTCATTGTGATATGTTTATTGAAATAAAAATATGTATATGAAAAAGTCTTTTCACAGATATAGGGGGAATGGGCTGACTGTAGGCATATATTCACAAGGAAGAAACGATCTCATGTGATACATAAAACAACCATGTATATCTATAGAAAGCAACATCAAAATACTGAGTTAAAGTTGATTATGTCAATACATCTCCTGAATGTGGTAGCGTGAGTTTTATTCTTTTGGGTGGAGGTATGTTTGTATCAGGATGTCCATGTGGAAGAGATGTGTTATGTCCTATCCAACACCTCTTATCCTCCCATGCTGAAAGCGCTCGTTTCTTAAATGTGTACGTTTTTACAGTATGAATTTGTGATTTTAAGATTGTCATATTGACAAACGTTATATTTTTATTTTTATAGGCCTTCTTATAGGACCGATGTTTCATTTTTTGGACAATTGATTTTGATATTCCTTTAGCACGCTTAATACTATCTGCACATTCTTTTAATTTCATGGAATACATTTTAGGGCGGAGGAGAATCATTTCATCTATTTCCTTTCCTGCTGTTTCATCCTTAAAGCAACCAAGTTTGGCTTTATTCTGTATGGAATAGAGTGGATGAGTGGGATTGTAGTTAGATGTGTCGAAATATTTTTCTAATGACTTACCTACTTCATTAAAATTTAAATCTTTTTGAGTGGTAATACCTAAGAAGAAACTATCTGTATCACCACCCAACAAACGAACCTCTTTTACGAGAGGACATGGTTTTAGTATTTTATAAAAGAGTTGGTACATTTCAAGCTTAGAGTAATCTAGTACAGCTTGGCCAATATAGATGGGCTTACACAACTCAACTTCTGATTTAATCATTTTAACACCTACAAGATCCTGATCGATGATGTCTCTATCAATGAAAAGAGGTGATGAGGTCAATTTGTGATATTTTTGTTCATCAACGACTAGTTTGTAATTCATACGTTTTCTAACATCCTCCATGGTCTTTCCGAATAGACTGTTATTCTTATATTTATAAAAATCCTTTTCAAAATTATTTTGGGCGAGTGCACGTTTTTGACTGTTACTATCTATGTAGGGTTTGAGGAAGGCTTTCTGTCTAAATTTGATAATGCGGTGAACTGACTTTAGAAGCATGCCCATTTCTAAATAGAATTTTAATATGCAGAAGTGTACGAGATAATTTTTCTTATCATATTGGGTGAGTAAAAGTTTGCGGCATGGTTTGTACCTTGGCTGTCCACACTCTATTAAGTTATTATGAAATTGTGACATGAATGGTGAAAACATATCTTCAGTCACTTCACCAGATTCAGGTGCGAGTGGGAAATCAGCAGTTTTATTTTTAATGCTATTTGGATAAATCAAATCCACTTCAAAATAATATCCCCAATCACCTTCATCTGGAATCTTCAGTATGTTTGAAGGGTTGGAGTAATACACAAGCTCATCTTGATTTAACCAACTAAACTCGGAATGAGGTAGTGGTTTAGACAGTGAACTGCCATATAAATTATTTTGGTCGTAGTACTTTAGGTGGATATGATCATTACCTACTGTTTCAGATTTTATGTGATGTTTATTCACAAATGTGAGACCACCGCGTATTCCGCGCTCAAATATGTTATACATCTCGGGGTCTTGTAAGAGATGAATGGTCTCACCAGTCATTTTAAAGGCTGATTTAAAGGACATGGCTGGTAGACTGACAAAGTGGACAGGATCTAATTTGTCTTCTTCTAATGCCACTCGTCGAAATTCCTGAAAGACATCAGCCAGCAAAATGACATCTAATTCTAAGTAAGCGATCATATAATCGCCAAACGTTTTACAATCAAATTTTGTCCATGCCTCTTGAGCATGTTCATAGTCCTCTACTGGACAATCTTCACCCGTCAAATCGTTTTTGAATTTGTCAATGGAAGGAAGGGTTGTTTCATTTAGTTTAGACATTGAGCTAAAATACGCATAAGGAAAGACTCCTTTGCGAGTGATCATGTCATCTGTTAAGTTTGGATAGTGTTTCTTCAAAGTTTGACTATGGGGAAGAAACTTGAGATTTCGAACGAGAGAAGCTAGTGACGCTGACATGAATTGAAATGAATCTAAAAATTTTATTTCGAAGAAGACTATCTTATTTTCTTTAGTTTTATCTACTGGTACTTTTGCTGTCATTGCCATGAATTTTTCTCTCGTTTGTGCTATTACATTGAACTGCCACGATTTCATCTGGCTCAACCCTCCTTTTATGAGCATATGACTGTCATAGCCCTTAAAGTTATGAAAAATGACGGGTAGTACACGACGTCTCAACCTAAGTGAAAAGTTACATTTGGAGCAGAGTGCGTTTCTAAATATACCAGTGATGTGATCATGATCACGCACTTTCTTAATTTTATCGTCATCAAACGTTTTATGACATTTAGGACAGGATGTGCAACTTTCAAATTTTTGTTTGTCTTCATCTGACATATGTAGTGACTTACGCTGCAATTGGGAATCATATGATTGTTGAAATTTAGCAGCTTTATCGAGAAATTCTAGAAATTTTGAAATGCAATCTTCACCTTGCCAAGTATGCATTTTGTTTTGTCTATTCCTAAAGTGGTCATGCCATACTTCATAGCAGGATATGGCTGCTGGCTTGTGGATGTTATCATCGATATAGCATTCGATGTCTGCGTAAATGACACGCAGGGGACTTAATTCGTCACCATTATCCCTATGTGAAAAGATTTTATCTTTGGGCATGCGTTCCATTTGTAATTTACCTCGCTTACACCATTCGTAATGAGTTTCAAATTTAGTTTTCCTCCTAAAGTGGCGAATACATCTGTCGCAGTAAAATAACTCTCTACTAGAGTTTTCTAAGTGGTGGTATAAGCGAGAGATTTTGGGAATACCGCAGTAGTGCCATTCCTCACTATCATCCTGTTTTACTAATAACAGGTTTACTGTACGTTCATAACAACTCGAACGCGAATTATAGCGGGCACCCTTCAACCCCTTCTCCCACACGTGAACGACAATTTTAATCTTATTATGTTTTTCGAACGTTTCTACATCTTTGATTTTCATGTTGTTACTATCACAACCTTCAAAGTCTAGTTCATCCTCCCACTGTCTATAGCTATAGGTATGATTTCGATTCGCGTTGATATCATTATAGTGAAGGATGGATAGGACTGCATATTTGAAACACTGTGATGTACAATCGACATTGATGACAGCTTTCTTATTATACAACGTTTTTGGTAGTTTAAATGTGCCTCGAGCTGCATGACTTTCTAATAGGGAAATTTTGAACATGGCTGAGTCCACACCATCAAAAATGAGAGCGCTGTCGCGCTGATTGAATTTATCTACATTTGATTTTAAACATTGAATGTGAAAATTTAGCCAAGACTCGCAGTCTACAACTTCGGTTGCGGAAGAGGAAGGAACATGAAACTGTATTCTCTCCGTCACTTGACCCGTTTGAAAATCTATCTTAATATATTTTAGTTTAAGGTAGATGAGCGCCTTCATTCTAAAATTGTCTAAATTATTGAAGAGCGCTTCGATAATGTTAGAATTTTGAAGGAGCCACTCAGGAAAATCTACTATTTGAGTATTGGACTCCATGCAGTAGTCGCGTACTAAATTATTATGTGAAACATTAATGAGGGAGATGGTAGAGGTACCGTTGGTGTAGTGATCATTTGCATGCGTGTGTTGAAGTCTGTGCGAAGATCGCTGAAAGTGACTATCAAAAGAAAGAGGGCACAAATCGCAAGGAAAGGAGATGTCATCGTCAGAATCAACTTCACCTCCGGAGATTGATGCGCCGCTTTGCGTTGACACACACGTTGTTTGATGTGTCGAAGGAGACTGTGCTTCCTTGTAAACATATGTCCGCAGTCGGCACATTCCCACTCGTTGCCTTGCCGCGAGAGTCCTGAGCTGGAACTCACATCACCTGAAAGAGAAATCATTCTTTCATCTCTGTTCAAGTCTCAGTGTAGTGTTACAACCTACCTTGACTCAATAACTCTAAACTTTCCTCGAGAAAGGAGGGCGTTGGTGATGAAGTTGATGCCTGAAATTGAGGAAGATGCTATTAACCACACGTTTGAGGGAGATGAGAGAGGAAATCTTCAACTTACCATTTCAATGAAATCAAGTTTAAGGTTGATGCTTCAAAAAGATAGAGACTTCACTCAATTAATACGTCTCAAATTTGGAATTCACTTGTACACCTCAAATAATAGCAGAATTCGCTAGAGAACACTTCACTTATACGTCTCAAAGACAGAGTGAAATGACACGGATGTCACTTTGCTTATATACTTTCATCCTCTTTATTCATTGGATGTTCATTCTGATTGGCTGCTTGTGTATACTTAAGAATAGGAAAAATGTTAAAGTTATCATTATTCAAAGTCAGCATTTCAAAGACAACATGACAAGTCCTCCAACAACACCAAATACCGCATTGGAGTTCTCCTCTCCATATACATCAGCAAAGGTGCTCGTTACACCAAATGCACCAAGAAAGGCGAAGGTGGAGAAGACATACAATCTCGACAATATACGAAAGTTATCATTATCGGAGGAGGATGAAGAGGAGTTGCCCGACCTAACAGGCATACGGTGGAAATATTTACAATATGATGCCGAAGGGGTGATGGAGATGACCAGCAAGTCGCACTTGCATCAAATATGGGAGTGGTACACCCCTAACTCCCAACCGCGAACCGTGGCGGAGTGGGCGTACATTGAGAAAGTGAGGGACGCTGCAGAAGAACGTTTAAAGCAGCTCAACTGTTTTTGTAATCTATGTGAAGCCAGACTCTGGGACGATATTGACGATGAAGACCTTTTGAAATACATGCCATAATAAATGTTTATTTCGTATTATCTTTGCTTTCATACTGACTTACTTGAATGTGTTTTTAGTGAATAATTTAACCATGTATACTTTTTCATTTGGAAATAGTAGCACGCTTAGTCTAACTTGTAAATCTAAAAACATTTCATATGGACGATGATGGTAGATAAAATAGTGTCAAATAAATTAAGATAGCTTACACTTCTGATACAGGGATAGCAATCGACTGCGATCCATGTGTAAAGAGCTTGTTAGACTATGGATGGGCTTAAGTGGATGATTTAACCATGTATACTTTTTCATTTGGAAATAGTAGCACGCTTAGTCTAACTTGTAAATCTAAAAACATTTCATATGGACGATGATGGTAGATAAAATAGTGTCAAATAAATTAAGATAGCTTACACTTCTGATACAGGGATAGCAATCGACTGCGATCCATGTGTAAAGAGCTTGTTAGACTACGGAAGAGAGAAGTGTGTTATGTTGCGTGTGGCGCGTGAGTGTCCTCCCATTTCATTCCATTCATCAATTCGTCTCATTGATAGAGACAGGTAGAACTCATGGTTCTCATAACGTATGCAATGGAAAGTTTTAGGCAACCTTCGACAGTTGGCTAAATGTCGCCCTGGCGCGAATGCATACTACGTTGAGACAGAGGCAATCACTTGCAAACATGACGCAGAGAGGTTTAACAAGATTGACCATTGCCGAATGTCCCTTGCGGTATACATAGCTACGGGTTTCACCGCCGCCCTTTACAGGAACGCCCGTCGAAAGGAAGTATTACACCGAACTTCATTTGCAACGTTCAAGTTGACTGATAGCAGATTCAACTTAATGATAGTATTCGCCAGTCCGAAGACTGCCCAGGGCAAACCGCGAGGAGGTTCTATCATGTCTTGCCCCATGGTGGCCCTTAAGAGAGCCGATGGTTCGTTCTCGGGGACGTGAATTTGACTATTGACTGGAATAGTCAATGGGTATGACGCTTAGGTTGTCATAAACCCTATACCGCCTCAGCCGTGGTGGTGCATCTGGCACCTTTCGGATGCGGGTGGTTTTAGGAGTCCACACCCCATCCGTCCAAATGATCTTCTTGATCTTCCCCTTCTTCTCATCCTCTTCATCCCACTCGTCGAGGATGATGAAGTTGGGAATGCCGTTGTCTTCATCGGTGAAGACGGGAATGTTGTCGGCAGATGTCGCTTCCATCGTGACTTCAAATTGAATGAGAAGCGCTACAATCTTCTGGCTTATATAGGTTTTTCAACAATGAATTGCTCAACAGCGAATCAGAATGCTTCAGGGATAGCAATCGACTGCATAATGTTCAAGTTGACTGATAGCAGATTCAACTTAATGATAGTATTCGCCAGTCCGAAGACTGCCCAGGGCAAACCGCGTGGAGGTTCTATCATGTCTTGCCCCTAGGTGGCCTTAAGAGAGCCGATGGTTCGTTCTCGGGAGTAAATTGATGGGGTGGTGAAGGCGGGCAAAGATCTGCAATGAAAATGATATGTATTAGAATAGGATATACTATCTTATTTGCTTTTCACTTACCAAGTTAGTCATCCTTAGGTAGTCTCGCGGGTTCCGATTGAAAATTTATGGAGATGGCCGCGCATTCTCAGGCTGGCATGCAGACACTTCTTGCTCGGATGACCGTTGTAACATAGGATGGACTCGTCGAGGCTTTTATTTACTAATACTTCGCCGGCCAAATGATTGTCCCGAATAGGGATGTGGAATTCAAACAAGCGATCCTCATTCACACGCTCCCACTCATCCCTCATGCGCTCCAACTTCTCACACGCCTGCCTCTCATCACCCCGCCGAGCCACAGTCCTCTCCAACTCAACATTCCTCGCTCTCAACACACTCATCTCCTTCATCATCTCCTCAAACTTCGCCTCTGCATCTCTCATTCTTCTCTCCGCAGCACTCGCCCTCTTCTCACACGCATCATTCTTCTCTTCCAACTCTCGCGTCTTAAATCAGTCACTTTCTCTTTCTCTCTTTCTTCTTCTTCTACTTCTTTCCTCTTTCTCTTCTCTCTTTCTTTCTCTTCTCTTTCCTCTTCTCTTTCTTCTTCTCTTCTTCTTTCTCTTCTCTTTCTTCTCTCTTCTCTTCTTTCTTCTTCTCTTCTTCTTCTTTCTTTCTTCTCTTTCTCTCTCTCTTCTTCTTCTCTTCTCTTCTCTCTTCTTCTTCTTCTTTCTTCTCTTTCTCTTTCTTCTTCTCTCTCTTCTCTCTCTCTCTTCTTCTTCTCTTCTCTGTCTTCTTCTTACTTCTTCTTCTCTTTCTTTCTCTCTTCCTCTCTTTCTCTTCTTTCTTCTTCTCTTCTCTTTCTTTCTTTCTCTCTTCTTTCTTCTCCTTCTTCTCTCTTCTTTCTCTATCTCTTCTCTCTCTTTCTTCTCTTCTCTTCTTCTCTTTTCTTTCTTTCTTCTCTTTCTTCTTCTTCTCTTCTCTTCTTCCTTCTTCTCTTTCTTCTTCTCTCTTCTTCTTTCTACTTTCTTCTTCTTCTCTTCTTCTTTCTCTTTCTCTCTTTCTTTCTTCTTTTCTTCTTCTCTTCTTCTCTTCTTCTCTCTTCTCTTCTCTTCTTCTTCTCTCTTTCTTCTTCTTCTTTCTTCTCTTCTTTCTTCTCTCTTCTCTCTTCTTCTTTCTCTCTTCTTCTTTCTCTTCTTCTCTTCTTTCTTCTCTTCTTTCTTCTCCTTCTCTTCTTCTTCTTCTCTCTTTCTTTCTTCTTCTTCTTCTTTCTTCTTCTTTCTTCTTCTTTCTCTTCTTTTCTCTCTCTTCTTCCTTTCTTCTTTTCTTCCTTCTCTCTCTTTCTCTTCTTCTCTTCTTTCTCTCTTCTTCTTCTTCTCTTCTTCTTTCTCTTCTTTCTCTTCTTTCTTCTTTCTTCTCTTTCTTCTTCTCTTTCTTCTTTCTTTCCTCTCTTTTCTCTTCTTTCTCTTCCTTTCTTCTCTCTCTTCTTTCTTCCTCTTTCTTTCTTCTTCTTCCTTCTTCTCTTCTCCTTCTTCTCTCTTTCTCTTTCTTCTTCTCTTTCTTCTTCTCTTCTTTCTCTTTCTTCTTTCTCTTCTTCTCTCTCTTCTTTCTTCTTCTCTTCTTTCTTTCTTTCTTCTTTCTTCTTCTCTCTTCTCTTCTCTTTCTCTTTCTTCTTCTCTTTCTCTCTTCTCTTCTTCTTTCTCTTTCTCTCTTCTTCTTCTTCTTTCTTCTTCTTCTCTTCTTTCTTCTCTTTTCTTCTTTCTCTTCTTCTCTTCTTCTCTTTCTTCTTTCTTCTTTCTCTTCTCTTTCTTCTTCTTCTTTCTCTTCTCTTCTCTTTCTTCTTCTCTTTTCTTTTCTTCTTTCTTTCTCTTCTTTCTTCTTCTCTTTTCTCTTCTCTCTTCTTCTTTCTTTTCTTCTCTCTTTCTCTTCTTCTTTTCTTCTTTTTCTCTCTTCTTCTTCTTCTCTTCTTCTTCTTTCTCTTCTTCTTTCTTCTCTTCTTCTTTCTTTCCTTTCTTCTTCTTTCTCTCTCTTTCTCTTCTCTTTCTTTTCTCTTTCTTCTCTTCTCTTCTTCTCTCTTTCTTCTTCTCTCTTTCTCTTCTTCTCTCTTTCTTTTCTTCTTCTCTTCTCTTCTCTTCTCTCTTCTCTTTCTCTTCTCTCTCTTTCTCTCTTCTCTTCTTCTCTTCTCTTCTTCTTTCTTTCTCTCTTTCTTCTCTCTTCTCTCTTCTCTTCTTCTTCTCTTCTCTCTTCCTCTTTCTCTTCCTTTCTTCTTCTTCTATCTCTTCTCTCTCTCTTTTCTTCTCTCTTTCTTCCTCTTCTTTCTTTTCTTCTCTTTCTCTCTTCTCTCTTCTCTTCTCTCTCTCTTCTCTCTCTTCTCTTCTTCTTCTCTCTTTCTCTTTCTTCTTTCTCTCCTTCTTCTCTCTTCTCTCTTCTCTTTCTTCTCTTTCTTCTCTTTCTCTTCTCTCTTCTTTCTCTCTTCTCTTCTTCTTCTTCTTTCTCTTCTTTCTTCTCTCTCTTCTCTCTTCTCTCTTCTCTTCTTTCTCTTCTTCTTCTTCTCTCTCTTCTTTCTCTCTCTTTCTTCTTCTCTTCTTCTTTCTCTCTTTCTTCTTCTTCTCTCTTCTTCTTCTCTTCTTCTTCTTTCTTCTTCTTTTCTCTTCTTTCTTTCTCTTCTCTCTTTTTCTCTTCTCTTCTCTTCTCTTCCTCTCTTCTCTTCTTCTCTTCTTCTCTTTCTCTTCTTCTCTTCTTCTCTCTCTTTCTTCTCTCTTTCTCTTCTCTTTCTTTCTCTTCTTCTCTCTTCCTCTTCTTCTTCTTCTTTCTCTCTTCTTTTCTTCTCTTCCTTCTTTCTCTTCTTCTCTTCTCTCTTCTTTCTTCTCTTCTTCTTCTTTTCTTCTTTCTCTTTCTTCTTCTCTTCTCCTTCTCTTTCTTTCTTCTCTTCTCTTCTTTTCTCTTCTTCTTCTTCTTTCTTCTTTCTCTTCTCTTTCTTCTTTCTTCTCCTCTCTTCTCTCTTCTTTCTTTCTTCTCTTTCTCTCTCTTCTTCTTCTCTCTTTCTTCTTCTCTCTTCTCTTCTCTTTCTTCTTCTTTTCTCTCTCTCTTCTTTCTCTTTCTTCTCTTTCTTCTTCTTTTCTTCTTCCTCTTTCTTCTCTTCTCTTCTCTTCTTTCTTCTCTTTTCTTCTCTCTTTCTCTTCTCTCTTTCTCTTCTTCTTCTCTCTTTCTTCTTCTTTCTTTCTCTTCTTTCTTTTCTTCTCTTTTCTCTTCTTCTTTCTTCTTCTCTTTCTTCTCTTCTCTTCTTTTCTTCTTCTTTTCTCTCTTCTTTTCTCTTCTCTCTTTCTTCTTCTTTCTCTTCTTCTTCTTCTTCTTCTCTTCTCTTCTTACTCTCTCTTCTTTTCTTCTCTCTTTCTCTCTTCTCTTTTCTTCTTTCTTTCTCTTCTTTTCTTCTTCTTCTCTTCTTTCTTCTTCTCTTTCTCTTCTCTTCTCTTTCTTTCTTCTTCTCTTCTTCTCTTTCTTCTCTTCTCTCTCTTTTTCTTCTTTCTTCTCTTCTTTCTCTATCTTCTCTCTCTTCTTCTCTTCTTTCTTCTCTTTCTTCTTCTCTTCTTTCTTTCTTCTCTTCTTCTCTTCTCTTCTTCTTCTCTTCTTCTTTTCTTCTCTTTCTTCTCTTTCTTCTTCTTCTTTCTTTCTTTCTTCTCTTCTCTCTCTTCTTCTTCTTTCTTCTTCTCTTCTTCTTTCTCTCTCTTCTTCTTTCTTCTCTTTCTCTCTCTTCTCTTCTTCTTCTCTCTTCTTCTCTTCTTCTCTTCTCTTCTTCTCCTCTTCTTCTCTTTCTTCTTCTTCTTTTCTTTCTCTTCTTCTTCTTTCTTCTCTTCTCTTCTCTTCTCTCTTCTTCTCTTCTTTCTTCTCTTCTATTCTTCTTCTTCTCTTCTCTTCTTCTTTCTTTCTTCTCTTTCTTCTCTTTCTTCTTCTCTTTCTTCTCTTCTTCTCTCTTTCTTCTCTCTTTCTCTTCTCTCTTCTTCTTCTTCTCTCTTTCTCTTCTTCTTCTCTTCTCTTCTTTCTTCTTCTCTTCTTCTTCTCTTCTCTTCTCTTCTCTTCTTCTCTCTTCTCTTCTCTTTCTTCTTTCTTCTTCTCTCTTTCTCTTCTCTTCTCTTCTCTCTTTCTTCTTCTTCTCTCTTCTTTCTTTCTTCTCTCTTCTTCTCTTCTTCTTCTTTCTCTCTTCTCTTCTTCTTCTCTTCTCTTCTTTCTTCTCTTCTTCTCTTCTCTTCTTCTTCTCTTCTCTTCTCTCTTCTCTTTCTCTTCTTCTTCTCTTCTTCTTCTCTTCTCTCTTCTTTCTCTTCTTCTCTTCTTCTTTCTTCTCTCTTCTTTCTTCTCTTCTTCTTCTTCTTTCTTCTTTCTTCTTCTTCTCTTCTCTTCTTCTTTCTCTTCTCTTCTTTCTTCTTCTTTCTTCTCTTCTCTTCTCTCTTCTTTCTTCTCTTCTTCTTTCTTCTTTCTTCTTCTCTTTCTTCTTCTTCTTTCTTCTTTCTTCTCTTCTTTCTTTCTTCTTCTCTCTTTCTTCTTCTTTCTCTCTTCTCTTCTTCTTCTTTTCTCTTCTTCTCTTCTTCTTTCTTCTTTCTCTCTCTCTTCTTCTTTCTCTTCTTCTTTCTTCTTCTTCTTTCTTCTTCTTTCTCTTCTTTCTCTTTCTTCTTTCTTCTTCTTTCTTCTTCTTCTTCTTCTTCTTTCTTTCTCTCTTCTTCTTTCTTCTTTTCTTCTCTTCTTTCTTCTTTCTTCTTTCTTCTTCTTTCTTCTTCTTTCTTCTTCTTTCTTCTTTCTTCTTTCTTCTCTCTTCTTCTCTTTCTTCTTCTTCTTTTCTTCTCTTCTTCTTCTTCTCTTTCTTTCTTTCTTCTTCTTCTCTTTCTTTCTTCTTCTCTTCTCTCTTTCTTCTCTTTCTTCTCTTCTCTTCTTCTTCTTCTTCTTTCTTCTCTTTTCTCTTTCTCTTCTTTCTCTCTCTTCTCTTTCTTCTTCTTCTTCTTTCTTCTTTCTTTTCTTCTTCTCTTTCTTCTTTCTTCTTCTTCCTTTCTCTTCTTCTCTTCTTCTCTTCTTCTTCTCTTTCTTCTTCTTCTCTTCTTCTTTCTTTCTTCTTCTCTTTCTTCTCTCTTTCTTCTTCTTCTTCTTTCTTCTTTCTTCTTTCTTTCTCTTCTTCTTCTTTCTCTCTTCTTCTTTTCTTCTTTCTTCTCTTCTCTTCTTCTTTCTCTCTCTTCTCTTTCTTCTTCTTTCTTCTTCTTCTTTCTTCTCTTTCTTTCTTCTTTCTTCTCTCTTCTCTTCTTTCTTCTCTTCTTCTTTCTTCTTTCTTCTTCTTTCTTCTCTTCTTTCTCTTCTTCTTTCTCTTCTTCTTTCTTCTTCTTCTCTCTTTCTTCTTTCTTCTCTCTTCTCTTTCTCTTCTTCCTTTCTTCTCTTCTTCTTTCTTCTTTCTTCTTCTTTCTTCTTCTTTCTTCTCTTCTCTCTTCTTTCTTCTTCTTCTCTTCTTTCTTCTTCTTTTCTCTCTTCTTCTCTCTTCTTCTTCTTCTTCTTCTCTTTCTTCTCTTTCTCTTCTTCTTTCTTCTTCTCTTCTTCTTCTCTTTCTTCTTCTCTTTCTCTCTTTCTTCTTCTCTTCTTCTTTCTTTCTTCTTCTTTCTTCTTCTTCTTCTTTCTCTTTCTTCTTCTTCTTCTCTTTCTTCTCTTCTCTTTCTTCTTTCTCTCTCTTCTTTCTCTTCTTCTTCTCTTCTTCTCTTCTTTCTTCTTTCTTCTTCTTCTTTCTCTTTCTTTTCTTCTCTTCTTCTCTTTCTTCTTCTTCTTCTTCTCTTTTCTCTTCTCTTTCTCTCTTCTTCTTCTTCTCTTCTTCTTTCTTCTTTCTTCTTCTTCTTTCTTCTTTCTTCTCTCTTTCTCTTCTTCTTCTCTTCTTCTTCTTTCTTCTCTTTCTTCTTCTTTCTTCTTCTTCTCTTCTTCTCTTCTCTTTCTCTTCTCTTCTTCTTCTTCTTTCTTCTTCTCTCTCTTCTTCTTCTTCTTTCTCTTCTTCTTCTTTCTTCTTTCTTCTTCTTCTCTTTCTTCTCTTCTTCTTTCTTCTTCTTCTTCTTTCTTCTTTTCTTCTTTCTTCTTCTTCTTCTTCTCTTCTCTTCTCTTCTCTTCTTCTTTCTTTCTTCTTCTTCTTCTTTCTTCTTCTCTTCTCTTCTTCTTCTTCTCTTTCTCTTCTTCTTTCTTCTTCTTCTTTCTCTTCTTTCTCTTCTTCTTCTTCTTTCTTCTTCTTCTCTTTCTTCTCTTCTTCTTTTCTCTTCTTCTTCTCTTCTTTCTTCTTCTCTCTTTCTTCTCTCTCTTTTCTTCTCTTCTCTCTTCTCTTTTCTCTTCTTCTTTTCTTCTTCTTCTTCTCTTCTCTTCTTTCTTCTTCTTTCTCTCTTCTCTTTCTTCTCTTTCTTCTTTCTTCTCTTTCTTCTTCTTCTTCTTCTTTCTTCTTCTTCTTCTTCTTCTTCTTTCTTCTCTTCTTCTTCTCTCTTCTCTTTCTTCTTCTTTCTTCTCTTCTCTCTTCTTCTTCTTTCTTCTTCTTTCTCTTTCTCTTCTTCTCTTCTCTTTCTTCTCTTCTTCTTTCTCTCTTCTTCTTCTTCTCTTCTTCTCTTTCTCTTCTCTCTTCTCTTCTTCTTTCTTCTTCTTCTTTCTCTTCTTCTCTTCTCTTCTTCTTTCTCTTCTTCTTCTTTCTTCTTTCTTCTTCTTCTCTTTCTTCTCTTTCTTCTCTTCTTCTTCTCTCTTTCTTCTTCTTTCTTTCTTCTCTCTTCTTCTTCTCTCTTTCTTCTTCTTCTCTTCTTCTTCTCTTTCTTTCTTCTCTTTCTTCTCTTCTTCTCTCTTCTTCTTCTTCTTCTCTTCTTCTTTCTTCTCTTCTTTCTCTTCTCTTCTTCTTCTCTTCTCTTTTCTTCTCTCTTTCTTCTTCTCTTCTCTTTCTTCTTCTTCTCTTCTTCTCTCTTCTTCTCTTCTTTCTTTCTTCTTCTCTCTTCTTTCTCTTCTCTTCTTCTCTCTCTTCTTCTTCTTTCTCTTCTTCTCTTTCTTCTTTCTTCTTTCTCTTCTTCTTCTTCTCTTCTTCTTCTTCTCTTCTTCTTCTCTTTCTCTTCTTTCTCTTTCTTCTCTCTCTTCTTCTTCTCTTTCTTTCTTCTTCTCTTCTTCTTTCTTTCTCTTCTCTTCTTCTTCTTCTTCTCTTCTTCTCTTTCTCTCTTCTTCTTTCTTCTTTCTTCTCTTCTTCTCTTCTTTCTTCTCTCTTCTCTTCTCTTCTCTTCTTCTTCTTTCTCTTCTCTCTTCTTCTTTCTCTTCTCTCTTTCTTCTTTCTTCTTCTTCTTCTTCTCTCTCTTCTCTCTTCTTCTTCTTCTCTCTTTCTTCTTTCTCTTCTTTCTCTTCTTCTTTCTTCTTCTCTCTCTCTTCTTTCTTCTTCTCTTTCTCTCTTTCTTCTTCTTCTCTTCTTCTCTTCTCTCTCTTCTTTCTCTCTTCTCTTCTTCTTCTTCTCTTCTCTCTCTTCTCTTCTTTTCTCTTCTTCTTCTTCTTCTCTTCTTCTTCTCTTTCTTCTTTCTTCTCTTCTTTTCTCTTCTTCTTCTTCTTCTCTCTTCTTTCTTCTCTTCTCTCTTCTTCTTCTTCTTTCTCTTCTTTCTCTTTCTTCTTCTTCTCTTCTCTTCTCTTCTTCTTCTCTTCTTCTCTTCTTTCTTCTCTTTCTTCTTTCTTCTCTTCTCTCTCTTCTCTCTCTTCTTTCTTCTCTTTCTTCTCTCTCTTCTTCTCTTCTCTTCTTTCTTCTTCTCTTTCTCTTCTTCTTCTCTTCTCTTCTTCTTCTTCTCTTCTTCTCTTTCTCTTCTCTTCTTCTCTTCTTCTTCTTCTCTTCTTTCTTTCTTCTCTCTTCTCTTCTTCTTTCTCTCTTCTTCTTCTTCTTCTTCTCTTCTCTCTTCTCTTCTCTTCTTCTCTCTTCTCTTCTTCTCTTCTTCTTTCTTCTTCTCTTCTTCTTCTCTTCTTTCTCTTCTCTCTTCTCTTCTCTTTCTCTCTTCTCTTTCTTCTTTCTCTCTTCTTCTTTTCTCTTCTTCTTCTCTTCTTCTCTTCTTCTTCTCTTCTTCTCTTCTTCTCTCTTCTCTTCTTCTTTCTTTCTCTCTCTCTTCTTCTTCTCTTCTTCTTTCTCTTCTTCTTCTTCTCTTCTTTCTTCTTTCTCTTCTCTTCTTCTCTTCTCTTCTCTTCTCTTCTTCTTCTTCTCTCTCTCTTTCTTCTCTTTCTTCTTCTTCTTTCTCTCTCTTTCTTCTTTTCTTCTTCTTCTCTTCTTCTTCTTTCTTCTCTTCTCTTTCTTCTTCTCTTTCTTCTCTTCTCTTCTCTTCTTCTTCTTTCTTCTCTTCTTCTTCTCTTCTCTTTCTCTTCTCTTCTTCTTCTCTTTCTTCTTCTTCTTTCTTCTTCTTCTTCTTTCTTTCTCTCTTCTCTTCTTCTTCTCTTCTTCTTCTTCTTCTCTTCTTTCTCTTCTCTTCTCTTCTTCTTCTTCTTTCTTCTCTTCTTCTTTCTTCTCTTCTTCTTCTTCTCTTCCTTCTCTTTTCTCTCTTTCTTCTCTTCTTCTCTTCTTCTCTTCTCTCTTCTTCTTCTCTTTCTTTCTTCTCTTCTTCTTCTTCTCTTCTTTCTTCTTCTTCTTTCTTCTCTTCTTCTCTTCTTCTCTCTTCTCTTCTCTTCTTCTTTCTTCTTCTCTCTTCTCTTCTCTTCTTCTTCTTCCTTCTTTCTCTTCTTCTTCTCTTCTTCTATCTCTTTCTTCTCTTTCTCTCTTCTTCTTCTTTCTTTCTTCTCTCTTCTCTTTCTCTTCTTTCTTTCTTCTTCTCTTTCTCTTCTCTTCTTTCTTTCTTCTTCTTCTTCTCTTTCTCTTCTTCTTCTCTTCTCTTTCTTTCTTCTTCTTCTCTTCTTCTTTCTTCTCTTCTTTCTCTTCTTCTTCTCTTTCTTCTCTTCTTCTTTCTTCTTCTCTCTTCTTCTTTCTTCTTCTCTTCTTTCTTCTCTCTTCTTCTTCTTCTCTTTCTTCTCTTCTTCTTCTTTCTTCTTCTCTTCTCTTCTTTTCTTCTCTCTCTTCTTTCTCTTTCTTCTTCTTCTTCTCTTTGTCTCTCCTCTCTCTTCTTCTCTCTCCTCTCTTCTTCTTCTTCTTCTCTCTCCTCTCTTCTTCTTTCTCTTCTTCTCTTCTTCTCTCTTTTCTCTTTCTTCTTCTCTTCTTCTCTTCTCTCTTCTTCTTCTCTTCTTCTTCTCTTCTCTCTCTTCTTTCTCTTCTTCTCTCTTCTCTTCTTCTTCTCTTCTTCTTCTCTTCTTCTCTCTCTTCTTCCTCTTCTTCTTCTTCTTCTTCTTCTTTCTCTTCTTCTTCTTCTCTTCTTCTATCTCTTTCTCTTCTTCTTCTCTTCTTTCTTTCTTCTCTTTCTCTTCTCTTTCTTCTTTCTTCTTCTCTCTTCTTTCTCTTCTTTCTCTCTTCTTTCTTCTCTTCTCTTCTCTTTCTTTCTCTTCTTCTCTTCTTCTCTCTCTTCTTTCTCTCCTTCTTCTTCTCTTCTCTTCTTCTCCTTCTTCTCTTCTTCTCTTCTTCTCTTCTTCTTCTTCTCTTCTCTTCGCTTCTTTCTTCTTTCTTCTCTCACTCTTCTCTCTTCTTCTTCTTCCTTCTCTTCTTTCCTCTCTTCTCTTTCTTCTTTTCTTCTTTTTCTCTCTCTCTCTTCTTTCTATCTTTCTTTCTTCTTCTCTTTCTTTCTTCTTCTACTCTTTTTCTTCTTTCTTTTCTCGTTCTTCTTCTCATTTCTTCTCTACTTATTTCTTCTATTCTTTTCTCTCTTTTCTCTTCCTTTCTCTCTCTCTTTTCTTCTTATTCTCTTTTCTCTTCTTTCTGCTTTCTCTCTCTATCTTCTTCTCTTCTCTTCTGTTCTCTTTCTTTTCTCTTCTTTTTCTTCTTCTCATCTCTTTTTCTCTTCTGTTCTCTTCTTCTCTTCCCTGTCTGCTACTTCTATCTCTTTGCTTCTCTCTCTTCTAGCTTCTCCTTTCTTACTCTTATCTCTTATTCTCTTCTTGCTTCTCTCTTCTTCTTCACTATCAAATCAGATCACGACAACGCCTCATTCTAAGTTTTTCATCCGCCACTCCTTCGACTTCAAATCCTTTCTTTTTTCAACTCATCCAACTCCTGTCACAACTTCATCCTTCACTTTCTTCAAAACTCTCAAACTTATTCACTAACAACCTCATCGCGCCAACTGCCTGCGAAACATGTCTCTTCTCTTTCATACCTTCAACCACCACATCGAGCCGACTGGCACACGAATCCCACCAACTCTTCACGTTTTGGGGAAATGATAGCTCTTCGGGGGTTCGGTGATGACTGATGTCGGACACCTCCGATGACGAAGAGCTCAACTTCCTCACACGCTTCCTCACACCGCTTCCCTATATAATCCACAATCATCCTCATCATCATCGCTCAAGCAGCATACTCACTTTCCGCTGCTCAATCTCACCCTCCAACGACGCAACCGCTCTCCCCGCCAACCTCATCATTCTCAACAACATTCTCAACAACGATCTCAACAACATTTTCTCAACAACATTCGCAACATTCCGCCAACATTCGCTCCCTCTTCATCCACATCAACTGTGTAAATCTCAAAATCAATCACTAAACCCACCCACAGTCAGCATGCACCTGTAGAAAAACGCGCCTCATCATCCTCATCACCCTTCAGCACTCTACACTTCACGCACGCAAACCCTATTCAAGACATCATGTGGGCCGGTGGCCGGTGCCGCCTTCTTGACGTGAGCCTTGGCGTCCGCCACTGCGATTTATACGACCGCACACACACATTTTGATATGATACTTTCTGTTTTTATAGTTGGCCATGCCAGATTTATCGTTAGCTGTAAGAAAATGAAATTTGTATAAGTTTGGAATCAAGTAGTACAGTCATATTCCTAAAGAGTGTAGTGAGTGGCACTCGATCCCGTCGACAGCCCGAAGGCCTTGTACCGATCACTAGGAAGTGAGAGATCTTCCCCGATACCCGCACTTTACAGCTGAAGACATCATTGTCACTGCCCCGAAGTGGTAACAGGAACGCCGAGTCAAAGGTAGTGATCAGTAGCTGGGATCTAACCCCTCAAAGCTGCCTTAGACTTAGTTAAATTTCAAATCTGATAGCAGATTTGAACTCAGGATACTTGAAAACCTTAGTCTATATGTTAAAACTTTGAAAAAAGTGAAAATTAAGAATTTTTAAAAAATTCCGCATTTTACTACTCATACAACTTTTAAAAAATTTTATCAGTAGTAAAGACACTATCAAACTCTATCATACAAACTTTGAAGTAGCACGATAGCTTGCCTACTTCAAAAGAGTAGAGTTCCTTTGCAACCCGATAGCTCGGGAGCTCAGAGTACGACACCGTCCGCTTACCTCGTCTTTCGATGAAGTGATCAGACTTGCGTTGTCGGGGGTTTATATATGCCTCGGAAGAAAACTTAAAATGGCTCTATCTCCGAAAGTATTCATCGTAGCGACATGCGGTTTGTTGCAAACGATTTGTCTCATCATTCTTTACAATATGACACCTCAACCATTCTCATATGATCCACGGGAAGTTGTCCGTCAGCACATGTGCATGTAACATGCCACAAGTGAAAAAATTCCTAAGTGTTGGGAGCTCCAGTGTGGTGAAAATTTTGAAAAATTTAAAACTTCCGTATTTTGACCTGGGGCCTTTACCAAAGTTTGTTTCAAGAAATTTTGGTCCGAACGAGGGGGGGGGGGACGTCAGCGAAATTATGAGAGATTGAAAATGTTTTGGTGACGGTCCCCAGTCGAAATTCCACACTTTGGGAAAATTTTTCAAAATTTTAACCCATACAAAGTCACTCTGACACTTAGGATTTTTTTCAGGTTAAGCGAGCTCCGACACTAAAATCCTTGTAACGCGCTCTAACTTTTGAACGGCTGGACAGATAGACTCGCAACATAGCCGATTGTTGTCGAGCTGATTGTTCTCACTCTTAGCTTTTTTTTTTTTTTTTTCTTTTTTTTTTTTTTTTTTTATTTTTTTTTTTTTTTTTCCCCCAAAAACGAGCTACGCTGTACGACAAAATCCTTCCACTAGAAGCCAAAATCGGAAGCAAGCTTTGTCCAGAGGGGGGGGGGGGAGGGAAGTCAAGTGAAATTGGATGAAAAATGTTTTGGTGACGGTCCCAGGTCGAAATTCCACACTTTGGAAAATTTTCAAAATTTTACCCATACAAAGTCACTCTGACACTTAGGATTTTTTCAGGTGAGCGAGCTCCGACCTAAAATCTTGTAACCGCTCTAACTTTTGAACGAAGACAGATAGGAACTAGCCGATTCTTTCACTGAATTTGTCTCACTCTTAGCTTTCAAACGAGCTATCGCACGACAAAATCCGTCCACTAGAAGCTAAAATCGAAGCAAGCTGTCCAGAGGGGGGGGGAGGTCAGTGAAATTTGATGAAAAATGTTTTGGTGACGGTCCCAGGTCGAAATTCCACACTTTGGAAAATTTTCAAAATTTTACCCATACAAAGTCACTCTGACACTTAGGATTTTTTCAGGTGAGCGAGCTCCGACCTAAAATCTTGTAACCGCTCAAACTTGTGAACGTCTGGTCCGATTGACTCGCAACAAAAAATGTTGTCGAGCAGTTTTTTCTCCTCTTTCAAACGAGTAGCTGTAAGACAAAATCCGACCACTAGAACCAAAGTTAGAAGATTGCTGTCGGGGGGGGGGGGGTCAGTGAAATTTGATGAAAAATGTTTTGGTGACGGTCCCAGGTCGAAATTCCACACTTTGGAAAATTTTCAAAATTTTACCCATACAAAGTCACTCTGACACTTAGGATTTTTTCAGGTAAGCGAGCTCCGACCTAAAATCTTGTAACCGCTCTAACTTTTGAACGAAGACAGATAGGAACAAGCCGATTGTTTCACTGAATTTGTCTCACTCTTAGCTTTCAAACGAGCTATACACGCATCTCCCCACCCAACCGACCCCACGCCGCCCCCCACTCCTCCCCATACCCTTGCTTGTTTTTTTCTTGACCTATGCCCGCAAATCATCATCCCACCCATAAAACTTTATCCTTACCGCCTTTACTCCCCAACCCCCCGATAATTCCCCAAAACCCGCAAAAACCCCTGCACCCACCTGACCCCACCGCCTAAGCTATCCCCAACTTCAAGAAAACTACGTATTCTCTCATCACCATTGGGTTCTGCCACCTAGGCCCCACAATACACCACGCCACCTACACAGTATCCGCTTCAGGAACCTGATTGTACACGGCCCCCAACCAAAGATGATCTCGGGGCCTAAAAAAACACGCTCATTACCAACAAGGAAAGCGTGTCCGCCCCCACCTATCCTCCCCAGCTCCCCCACCTGAACACCTCAATAATACTTTGTGTGTGTGTGTTTTCCTCGGCCCAGAAATCATCCGGCCCATAAAAATAGGATCCTTGACCCCTTACTCCCAACCCCCGCAAAATATTCCCCAAAAACCCCCAAAACCCCCCCCCCTCCCAATGCCCCCTTACGCCACCACATATCCAGGCCAACATTCATACAAGAAAACAAAACCTGTGGGACCTGTGTCTGGTACTAGCTCTCCACGCTTCAGCCCACCCCACAAGTTACCCCCCCCTG